>OZ012741.1:320841103-321293603 GCA_963859935.3 Lathyrus sativus
GCTTACACATGCCAATGATGATTGGGCTTTTGCTGGGGAAGACAGGTGAAGGGTTACGACTTCCCGACATTCATCTTGAACCTGAAGATTGACTGCACCTGCTTGAATAGCTTTGAGTAGCTTTGAAGGTATGGGGAGGGAAAGTTCCTTTATTTCCAAACTTGCCCCAGCCTATGGGTTCTCTGTATAAATCTTCCTCGAAAGGAACCTGAAGTTTCTGTACCCTGCTGGTTCGATAGGAACTGCCTCAGCATCATGAACCTCGGAGAGGTGCTTCGGATTAATCTCCTTCTGGATAAGGATAATATTTGCGCTCTTAGGGTGACCTGCCCCAGTTTTGAAGTGATTTGCCCATGATTGGCTGATTTGCAGAGAAGTGCCCCTGGCTGACTTCGAGAGATTTATCGAATATCGACCTAATTGCCCTAGATTAACTGATCTACGGATGTCCGACTCCTTTGATGATCATTTGATATGCCTTGCCCCTACTCAACGGAGTATTCAGGCGCTCTGCATCTTATCTCGATCGAACTTTCCACTGTAGGAACTCTCCTGATGTCAAGTGCTTACTCACAAGTAAAACAAATTGCTTTGCCAAGATAATATTAATGCAATGTATATGACAGTTTTGAAATCCAAGTCTGTTCACTGGAAAAAGAGTTGTGACATTTAGTGAATGAATCACTTATTAGAATGTCAATATCAATACCCATAGGGTAAGAAAAAAAAACCTTTTAGGAGTCAGTTTCGACGCAACCTTTACCGAAGTATGCTTTCGAAACAACCGGGCTTCAATTAGGACTTTCAAAGGTTGTAACATGGTCAGGTTCACGGTTTGAAAGAAAGGATATAAGGCTCAAAGTTCTGTTTAAACCATCCACTCTCCTTGATATTCTCCAATCCTATATTCAGTTAATTCGACACTCGCTCGCCTCTCAGAGGTTGAATGACAGGAGTGATGGTTCAGGAAACCACAAGTTTTCGGAGTGACAGTCACTCGCTTTTCGTCTTTGGTGTCTGGCTCACACGACTTGTTCTTCATCATTTTTCGATTTCCCTATTTTTGCCTGGACTGACTCTTTTGAGTACATCTTCTGATTTCGAAGTCCAACAGGATGCCCTAATTTTTGCCTAAGTCGTTTGTTTTCAAGATTCGACTTAGCGGGCTTCTTATTTCTTTCTTTTCTTTTTCTTTTTCGAAACAAATCGTGTGACACCGGCTGGTGTGACTTGTTTGATCGGTTTGTGATTGTCTCACTCTTAGGTACGACCTCTACAGGTGTGATTGATCCTTGAACGAGTACACTCCTTCTGTAATTTGGACGTTTAGTCGAATTAACTGACACCTACCCCGCCCCAGGTTAAGATTAAGGGTTTTTTCGTTCTCAGAAAGAAACTCCTACAACTAGGCTCAAAGGGGTTGACAAAGGGATTATCATCCTTATATCTTCGGTGTTTGGGAATTTGAAACAATGCCTGTACATCATCAGCAGGTTTTATTTCAAAAGCATACAATCGGAAGCTTGCGCGTCTTTAAACTTCGTCATCCTCCCTTAAGGAATTCCGCTTAAACAAGCGTTTGACGTTAATAAAAAAGCAATACTGAGTGAACACAAATGGATTTAATCAAAACATGCATATTCATTTCATTATCATTATCAATCGAAAACAAACACGTCTTACAAATGAAATTTGCAAATAAGTTCGCACTTAAACAGAAAAGAAACTACAAATGCAAAGGAATAACATGATAAAAAGATTTCCAGCTTCGGGGAACTGGGATTTCATTCTTGACTTGCTGCTGAACCAGCCATCTTTAGAATTGCTCATCGAAATCCGTCTGATAATCTTCTGAACCCACATGACTGGATGATGGAAGATCATTGATCTGAATACCCTGAGGCGTGATTGAAAACCTGTTGGAGTCTAGCAGAGTCTGAACCTGGCTTCTAAGCACCTTACAGTCTTCAGTTGAATGCCCCTGTGCCCCAACATGGTACTCACAGCGGGCGTTGACATCAGAATCTGATGGATGTGGAGAAGTCTCTGGATCAGTTTTCTTCGGCACTATCAAACCACCTCTGATCAAGTCTGGTAATATCTGACTGTACGACAACGACAACTGAGTGAAATGTCTCTCTGGCTTCCTCGGTCTTCGTCGGGCGTGCTGACGCGGCTGATGACGGTATGAATGTTGACTCTGTAGGGAAGCAGATATCTGATATGCAGACCTAACAGGTTGCTGACTCTGAATACTTGAAACGTCTGAAAACTGAATCTGAGGTAATGGAGATTCCAGGATAGCATTACTTTCTTTCTCCCATTCCTCTTTAGAGCTGACAACTGATTCACTTTCATAAACTGAGGTATCTGAGATGTCTCGAATCTTTCCACTCTTGATTCCGCTCTCAATATGTTCTCCCGCTTTTACCAAGTCAGAAAAGTTCACTACCTTACTACCAATCATTCTATCATAGTATGGACCTTGTAAGGTATCCACAAACAGGTCACCCAATTCTCTGTCCAGAAGTGGTGGTTGAACACGAGCAGCTAACTCTCTCCATCTCTGCACATACGCTCTAAAAGATTCATTGTCCGCCTGAGATAGATCTTGCAACTGAATGCGACTCGGAGTCATGTCGAGATTGTAATTGTATTGCTTCATAAAGGCATTAGCTAAATCTGACCATGATCTGATGCAACTACTTTCCAACTTCATGTACCAACTCAGAGATGCCCCACTCAGACTGTCTTGGAAACAGTGAATCATAAGCTTGTCATTATGGACATACGAAGTCATTCTTCTGCAAAACATCACCAAATGCTGCTTCGGACAACTATCTCCTTTGTACTTCTCAAAGTTGGGCACCTTGGACTTCAGAGGCAACACAAGGCCTGGCACCAGACACATGCTCGAAGCATTCAGATTAAGAGTATCCTTATTCATCAGGGTAGCAAGCTTTTCTTCCAACAACTGAAATCTCCTCATAAACTCAACAGTCTTAGGGTCTCTAGCATTAACCTTTGGAACAACCTTCTGAGAATCTGGCACATGGAAGGTGAAATTCTGATAGTCTGTGTCATGGAGAGAAGATGAATCCATATCTCTAACAATAGTATGCTCTCCAACAGGAATCTGCACAAGCTGAGCTTGAGCAACATTGTTCACGGGAGTCCTCTGAACATTGGCCTCTCCTCTCGTCATAGCTGTCATGGCTTCCATGAGCTGATCCAACTGATTCTTCATCATCTCAAACTCTGCCCTCGTAACAACCAAATTCTGCTCTCCTGAGTCCATGATCCTTCTAGAAGCTAATTCAAGTCTGATGTGAATGTCAGGAAATCAACTGCGGGATGGACAAAAGACGGGTAAGTTCTCTGTTCTGGCCAAGGATGGATATGCAAACATGAGATGCATATGAAATGCAATGCAAATGCTGATGCAACAGACAAAGGATCAAAGATCCCATAAAGCACTGAACAACTGATGCGCTGCTGACTAGACAAGTTCAAAAGTTCGCCTGAAGAGAAAACCAAAATACCGGGTAGGTTGGAGGTTAAGCTTCCTGCATAGCCCAATCCCTCTCACAGGTATGGACCTAATCTGATAAGGTTTGGCATCCTATGCGGTCGTCAGCGTTACAGACTTTCGAGAAACGATGATGCGCCGGTATTATTGACATGGATTGAATTATCAAGAAGAGAGCGACTTTCGCTCGATTTCGAAATTGAACTTCTCGTTTGAATTAATTTGAATCGCCTAAAACGCGAGCAAAGCGGCTAAAATCCTGATAAATTCAATCCGCCAATAATACGGGCAAAAACATGCGACCTAAATGATATGCAGATGAAAACGAAGCAAAAGCCAGTCAAAGTCGGAAAACCGGTGGGCAAATTTTAGGGTGCAACACTAACTAACAGTTAGAATCACCATGAAATCCCGTTGATCTAAGGTCAGAACACAAGCTGCTAACCAAGAGTTAGGATTACTGGGGGACGCTACAGGAAGCTGACTCCACCCCAGAAGACTACCAACCAAAAGTTGAGATGATCACCCCGGATTATCAACCAAGAGTTGAAATAAAAGGCTACTAACCAAAAGTTAGAACAACGATCACTAACCAAGAGTTAGAACAACAATGACTATCAACCAAAAGTTGAAATAAAGACTCCGCTCGGGGAAGCCCTAAGATTACCAACCAACAGTTGGGATCACCAAATACAATCAATCATCTGAATCATGCAGGAGGGTACCGACCAAAAGTTGGAATCCACGACTCTACTGAGAGAAATAAAGAACAACCACCAAAAGTTGGAATAACATCCAAACGTCACTAGGTCATCAACTAAAAGTTGAAATAAACAACAATGACCAACCAAAAGTCGGAACAACTCCGTTGGGGAAGAACCACAAGCTGGACCAAGGAAAACAACACTCGCATGCGACTCACTTGGAGAAAGCGAAAACATTCACCCAAACTACTCAGTTGGGAAGAATCCGGTAAAATACCCGATCCAGAAACCCATCCTGACGCGGATAACACGAAAACCCTTTGATTCAAACAATCTCTTCCGAAAAAAGATATTCGGTCCCAAAACACCAAACCTGGCTTATGCTTCAGATGCATATGTTTGAAAATGGCGTAATGCTCCATACGAAATGGAAATGCTACGCATTTGGGAGGATGCTAATGCAAAAATGCAAATGCAAAAGAACCAACCCAGCAAAATAAATGCTAGGGAGAAAAGATGCCCACTCCGCCAGGGAGAAAAATTCTGCTTCGGGAAGAGAAATCCACACCGACAGGGATTAAATCTTCTGGGAACTTGAATAACTCTGCGGGGACACAAGCAATTCGATGCTTAAATCACACCTCTTATGCTGCGGAAACCATCTCTGTAGGGGGGGGGGGGAAACAATCGACCACCGAAGATTGATTTTATCCGGCTCAAGAGACCTGCCCTGAACGACATTCCTGAAAACTCCATCCTGCTCGGGGAGAAAATCCGCTCTGCTTGGGATTACATCAGATATCAACCTGCCTTGCCAAGGAATATCAGATACTCCTACTCTATGGGAAACTTGAATCCGCTGGGGAAAACCCAGACTCATATTCTACCACTTACTCTATCGAGAGAATCAGCACTGCACTCTACTGGAGAAGAAAACTGGTATACAAACCATCCTACCGTTGAGGGAAACACCTTTATCCTGTTCCGCTGAGAACAAATTTCAACCCCACCGGGGACTCACTTTCTCACGAAGACAAAGCTTTGTTCTGTTGGGGGAATAACATTTTAAACTTGATAATCGAACTCTGTCGGAAAGGACGCAGCTCTTCCGGGGATAAACTAACCACTTCACTGAAGAAGCGAAATCTCTGCTAGGGGAAACAAGCCTCTCATTTTCTCATGTCTGACTGCATTTACCTATGGGAAACAAGCCCATTCTGCCGGAAGTATCACACTCAATTTGCTGAGAATACTCGGCTGACAACAACTGCTACTTGTTGCGACTTGAACTGATGAGGATAAGGGAAACTCACCTGATTGTGATAACCCTGTTGACCTGCAACAAAGAAAAACAACAGAAATGCTCTACATGTGAAATGGTTACCTTAGTTACCATTCATGATACTTGCTGATCAAGCAAAGTCAGCGCTTTCATTATGCTTTGTACAACCTCTTGCTTTCACCTGCAATGTTTACCAAAAATAACAGACATTTCGCAAACAAAACAGTAAAATGGACAAGAAAAAGAAAGCTCTTTGACTGAAGTGAATATTTTTATTGATGAAAGGCCTATAAATAGGCAAATTACAATTTAGACGCAATTCCTGAAAAGAGGTAATTGCTCAAAAACAAGAAAACAAATACAATATACATGTCGGCAATATGGAAACGGACAACCAACATGTGTCGATTCGGCTATGACATGTATGTCTTCGATGTTCCCCTTGCTTCGCCTTCTGACAAGACTGATTAGCCTGATTCCTTTCCTTCGGGATAAATGCTCACAAGCTTACAGATCGAACGCGGACCGTGATCATTTGCTTTTTAAATCCCTAACTTTTGCCTGGATCGCCCTTTCGGGTTTTTAATCCACCGGGATACCCATTTTTGCCAAAGTTTCCTTTTCAAGTTTTCAACTTTGCGGGTTCATTTTTTTTTTATCCCTAATTTTTGCCCGAACCTTTTCTTTTTGTGGTTCGCCGGGATGCCCCTTTTTTTCCTGGACGTTTCTTTTCATGTCCAACGGGTCTCTTTCAAGCAAAGTATTTTTAACCACGTTCGCGTTCATAGGGGACGAAAAATCTTCACCATCCATAGTAGATAGTAATAAGGCTCCACCAGAGAAAACCTTTCTTACCACATACGGACCTTCATAATTAGGAGTCCATTTCCCCCTGTGATCTGTCTGAGGAGGAAGGATCCTTTTCAACACCAAATCACATGTCTGGAAGCACCGAGGACGCACTTTCTGATCAAAGGCTTTCTTCATCCTACTTTGGTACAACCGGCCATGCGCGATGGCTGCTAATCTCTTTTCATCAATCAAGCTTAGTTGATTCAACCTGGTCCGCACCCATTCAGCTTCGTCAAGCTTCACATCCGACAAAATCCTTAAAGAAGGAATCTCAAATTCTAATGGAAGGACTGCTTCCGTACCATACACTAGTGAGAAAGGAGTTGCCCCAGTTGATGTACACACCGAAGTACGATAACCGTGAAGAGAAAAAGGCAACATCTTGTGCCAGTCTTTGTAGGTCACAACCATCTTCTGCACAATCTTCTTGATATTCTTATTAGCTGCCTCAACAACACCATTCATCTTCAGACGATATGGAGAAGAATTGTGATGTTCTATCTTAAAACTCTGACACAGTTCCTTCATCATTTTGTTATTCAAATTTGAACCATTATCAGTAATGATTCTCTCCGGAATGCCATAACGACAAATGATGTCCTTCTTTATGAATCGGGTGACCACCTGCTTCATGACATTAGTGAAGGACGCTGCTTCTACCCACTTTGTAAAGTAATCAATCGCTACCAAGATGAAGCGATGTCCATTAGAAGCAGTCGGCTCAATCTTTCCAATCACGTCGATTCCCTACATGGCAAAAGGCCAAGGAGATGTCAACACATTCAAAGGACCTGGTGGCACATGCACCTTATTCGCATAAATCTGACATTTATGGCATTTTCTGGCGTATTTGAAATAATCGGATTCCATAGTCATCCAATAATACCCAGATCTCAACAATTTTCTAGCCATTGCATGTCCACCGGTATGAGTCCCAAAAGAACCCTCATGGACTTCCTCCATCAACAGGTTTGCTTCAAGCTCATCAACACAACTCATCAAGACCATGTCGAAATTTCTCCTGTAAAGAACATCGTCCTTATTCAGATAAAAATTACCAGCTAACCTCCTCAGAGTTTTCTTATCCTTGCTAGATGCCCCAGATGGGTACTCCTGAGTCTTGTGAAAATGCTTGATATCTAAATACCAAGGCTTTCCATCGGATGCTTTCTCAATGACAAACACAAAAGCAGGTCTATCAAGACGCATGATGGTAATAGCAGGAGTTTCATTCCAGAAATTCACTTTATACATCAAAGCAAGCGTGGCCAAGGCATCCGCCATCTGATTCTCAGCCCTCGGCATATGATGAAAATCAACTCTATCGAAGAAAGGCAGCAGTCTCCTTGCATAATCTCTATAGGGCACCAGGTTAGCCTGGCGAGTTTCCCATTCTCCTTTGATTTGGTTAACGACCAGTGCTGAGTCACCGTATACATCCAGATTCTTAATCCTCATATCAACGGTCTCTTCCAAACCCATAATGCAAGCTTCATACTCGGCTTCATTATTGGTGCAAGCGAATGTCAATCGGGCGGTGAACGGTATAGAGAACCGTGAGGAGTAGTAATGATCGCGCCGATTCCATTACCATATGAATTGACTGCTCCGTCGAAAACCATTTTCCTTTGAGATCCTCTCTCAGGACCCTCGCCAGGCAAAGGTTCATCACAGTCTTTCATTCTCAAAAACATGACATATTCGTCTGGGAAATCAAACTTCATCGGCTGATAATCCTCAATTGGCTGTTCCGCGAGATATTCTGACAGGACACTTCCCTTAATGGCTTTCTGGGAAACGTTTGAATATCATACTCTGTTAACACCATTTGCCAATGGGCAATCCTTCTGGAGAGTGCTTGTTTTTCAAAGACATATTTGATTGGATCCATCTTTGAAATCAATAGGGTTGTGTGGTTTAACATGTACTGTCTCAAACGCTTTAAGGCCCAAGCGAGTGCACAACATGTTTTTTCCAACATCGAGTACCTCGACTCACAATCGGTGAATTTCTTACTCAGGTAGTAGATGGCATGCTCTTTTCTACCTAACTCGTCCTGTTGACTGAGCACACATCCCATTGAATTCTCAAGAACCGTGAGATACATGATCAGTGGTCTCCCTACAACTAGAGGCATGAGTATTGGAGGTTCCTGTAGATACTCCTTTATTCTTTCGAAAGCCTTCTGGAAATTTTCATTCCACCTGTCCATTTGATCTTTTCTTAGCAATTTGAATATTGGTTCACAAGTGGCTGTGAGATGAGATATAAACCTTGCAATGTAGTTTAATCTCCCCAGAAAACCACGAACCTCTTTTTCTGTTCTCGGCTCAGGCATTTCTTGTGTAGCTCTTATTTTGGCAGGATCTACCTCAATACCCTTTTCACTGACAATGAAACCCAGAAACTTTCCAGATCTCACCCCGAAGGTGCACTTGTTAGGATTCAGCCTCAGCTTGAACTTCCTCAGCCTTTCAAACAATTTCAGAAGATCGACCAGATGTCCCTCCTCTGTATGTGACTTTGCTATGATGTCATCAACATAGACTTCCACCTCGTGATGAATCATGTCATGAAACAAAGTGACCATCGCCCGCTGGTAAGTTGTCCCTGCATTTTTCAATCCAAAGGGCATCACCTTATAGCAAAAAGTCCCCCACGGTGTGATGAAAGTAGTTTTCTCCATGTCCTCTGGGGCCATTTTGATTTGGTTATACCCAGAGAAGCCATCCATGAACGAAAACACATAATATTGCACGGTGTTGTCAACCAACACATCGATATGAGGGAGCGGGAAATCGTCTTTCAGGCTCGCTTTATTCAGATCTCGATAATCGATGCACATCCTGACCTTTCCATCCTTCTTAGGTACAGGAACAATATTAGCGACCCACGGAGGGTAATTCGTGACAGCAAGAAACCCAATATTCAATTGCTTTTGAACTTCTTCTTTGATCTTGACTGCCATGTCAGGCCTTGTCCGTCTGCTTGACTGGCGAGCAATCTTCTCTGAGAGGTAACCGATGTACCACAATATCTGTATCCAGCCCAAGCATGTCTTGGTAAGACCAAGCGAAGATATCTTTATACTTACTGAACATTTCAACCAATCCTCTCTTGACACTGTCTTCCAATGCAACCCCCACTTTAACATCTTTCCTATCATCCTCGGTGCCCAGATTGATAATCTCAATATCCTCCTGATGAGGTACAATAACCCTTTCCTCCTGCTTGAGAAGCCTGGCTAACTCTTCGGGCAGTTCACAGTCTTCGTCTGTCTCATCTTCAGCTTGATAAATGGGATTATCAAAGTCATACGAAGTCATAGCTGAACCTGAATCGATGGCATCTGATAGAAAAGACCTGCATGAGGATGTTATGTTTATTATGCGATGCAACAAACAAAACACATTGCCATTTTTCTGTTAAGTGTAAATGCAAAGCAAAAACAAGAAAAACAGGGATCACAATACTTTGAATGTGAAACTTCTTTTATTAATGGTAAACTGTAAATAACAAGAAGGCCCCATAAATGGGTCACTACGTCTTGGGCAGAACGCAGGACTGAACATAATCAAAACAAATGAACATTACTCTGCAGCAGTAACATGAATGATTTCTTCGGCAGTCCAGTTGCACATCTTCTGGCCGGGAGTACATGGACGAATCCAGGCATCCATGTCGCAGTCACTGTCACCTTCATCGTCTTCAACGACATTGATCCGATCAAAAATCACACCACTACTGGTAAACTGCACTGGTCCTCTGTATCTCGGAATCTGAGAAGAACCGGAGGGTTTGTATCCCAGGTCGGACTTGTCTTGCTTGACAGGAACATCGAGAACTTGACCCCACTTCTGAGACGAGTCGGATTCTATAATAGCACGAGCTTCCTTGAGCGACGACATTGAAACCTCTGGACCCTTGGCTGCTACAGGAGACTTCCTCTGGATCTGAACTGTTTCAAATTCCTGGCAGAGCGTTTCATGGATCTCACCATCCACTTCTACATACTTGAAGGATGACAAATGGTTAACCATAATGTCCTCTTCACCGCACACAGTGACTATCTTTCCTTCCACCATATATTTCAACTTTGGATGCAACGTTGAGGTAACTTCCCCAGCAGCATGTATCCAAGGTCGGTCGAGCAAACAGCTGTATGCTGGCTGGATATCCATAATATAGAAGGTTGCATCAAAAACCTCCGGCCCTATCTGAATAGGCAGCGTGATTTCTCCAAATACTGATCTCTTCGATCCATCAAAAGCCCTAACCACCAGATCACTGGGCGTGCACAACAAACCCTGGATGTCCAATTTCATCAATGCCTTCTTCGGAAGCACATTGAGGGATGACCCCTTATCAACCAAAACATGTGACATCAGAGATCCTCTACATTCCAACGATATGTGCAGAGCATGATTATGATTCCTCCCAGCAGGAGTCAGATCTAAATCGGTAAAGCCGAGACCATTATCGGCATTCACGTGAGCGACTACCCCCTCTAACAGATTGACAGAAATCTCCTGGGGTACGTATGCTGCATTCAAAACTTTCAGCAGGGCATTACGATGCGCCTCCGAACTCATCAACAATGACAAGATAGAAATTTTCGACGGAGTTTGATTCAAGTGATCCACAATTTTGTAGTCACTCTTCCGAATTAATCTCATAAATTCCTCTATATCCTTTGAAAGATCATCAACAACAACCTGTGGTTGAGTATTCTCTTCAAACACCGCTTTACGCTTACCCATGTCGTTCTTATCAACAACAACCTCTGGTGGAGAGAAAACCCTACCACTTCTGGTAATACCTCCAGCACCGACTATGTTTTCAACCGATGAACTTCCGCTTGGCGATTCTATCCATTCTTGTTTCTTCCCATTACAGAACACTTCTCCTCCATAGTTCCATGGGATAACTCTAGTGCTCTCGTACGACACGGGCCCTGGTATAGTAATGGTCACCGGAGCTGGCCTGGCAGGCGCTGAAATATTGATAGTCTGGTATGGAATAAAAATAGTGGGAACTTCGTCATTAATCACCTCTTTCACAACATCTTCCTTCACGACTTTGTCAAACTGCAGACAACCTTCGTCAATCATCCTCTGAATACCCCTCTTCAAAAGATCACAACCCTCAGGCTGCGCTTCAAATTCAGAGCAGTCAGCAGAACAACTAGGAAATACACCCTTCTTCAACAAACAAGCTTTCACAAAACCCAGCGGAATTTTCAAATCTTCAACCTCAGTTATCAGATTCAACTTCTCACCTTCAATAACGGCGTTGGCTTCCACCCCCCATGATTTGGCATCGGGTTCTGAGTAACATTAGGCCCCTCATTGGTGAAATTAATAGCTTTAGAATTGAGCAAATCCTGGACCTTATGCTTAAAAGCTTTACAATGGTCAATGTCGTGGCCTGGGGCGCCAGAGTGAAAATCACAATGAGCGTTTGCATCGTAGCCAGGAGGCGGTATACCTGTGAGAGGAGCCAAGCTCCTCTTCTGCACTAATTGTAACTGCAACAACCGTTGTAACAACTGAGAATAGGGTATCGGAGAATTTGTAAACTGTCTGTCAGGCATCCGGCGCCTAGCAGGATAAGGACGCTGAGCGTTGCCTTGTTGCGGAGCGGCGACCGAGATATTCACAGTAGTTACCTGATGATGCTGACGAGACTGAGCTCTCCCCTTACCTTTGTGCGAAATAGCATTTGCATCCCCCTCCCTTCTCTTGGGGTTTGCAGAGTACGGCTTCTTCGTTCCTCCTAAAGAGGATCCACCACCATTGGAAATCTTACCAGATTTGATCCCACTTTCAATTTGTTTACCGGCAATCACCAAATCAGAGAAACCTGCAGACATGCAGCCTATCATCTTCTCGAAATACCCACCCGGTAACGAAGCCATGAAAAAGTCTATCAACTCCCTTTCAACCAAAGGAGGTTGTACCCTTGCAGTCAGATCTCGCCACCTCTGGGCGTACTCTTTAAAGCTCTCAGAATTCTTCTGCGACAGACTCTGCAATTGTACCCGATTGGGTGCCAGATCACTATTATATTGATAGTGACGCACGAAAGCCTCAGCCAAATCTTTCCAGCTACGAATATGGGTCCTCGCAAGCCCCATATACCATTCCAATAAGGCCCCCGCCAGGCTATCCTGGAAGAAATGCATCAACAGCTTCTCATCACTAGAATAGGCAGACATTTTCCTAAAGTAGGCCCGAATGTGTACTCTGGGGCAAGTCGTCCCTTTGTACTTATCGAAATCGGGCACTTTAAACTTGGGGGAATCCTGACCCCAGGAACCAAACCAAGATCAGACATATCCAAGCCTAAAGAATTCTGATTCTCCAATGACCTCATTTTCTCCTCAATCAGTTTGAAACTTCGGTCAGCTTCAGTTGGCAAACCACCCTCTAGATCTTTCACGGAGAATATATCATCTTGATTATCCTCCCAATGAGGACCAACAACCCCGTGCACAGCGCACACAGTGCCATTACCCGTAATATTACCATTCTCACCAGCAGCTCCTCCGCCCAGAGGTACAACAACAGTAGGAATACCTTGAGGAATAGACCCACCAACCGGAGGATGAACAACACCAGCCCCTCCGTGCAAAACACCGTCTTCATCAACCCATGCTATCAACGGCTGAATGAGAGTTCTCAACTGCTCCTGCCCACTGGCGACAGTTCCATAAATTGGGCCATACGAGCCCTAGCCTCCTGCAATTCCACCTGTACCTGATCCATCACCTTCTGCTGATTCCCTCGAGTAGAGTATCTATGGAAGCTGAATTCCTCAATCCTGAACTACGAAAACCAAGCAGAGATAAGAACACAAGGCCATCGAGAACAACCTGCAATGCAAATGAGAATGCAGGATGCAAAATGAAAACATGTCTATGTATGCACAGGGAGATCTTCCCCTTGATTCTGGTTTCAATAAACAAGAACAGCAGAGATGGATAAGAACACCATAATAAAACTTCTCATATATCAAGTAAAGCTGAAACAATACAACTAAATAAGAAATATCCGCATACAAAGAGGTATAGATCTCATCCAACATCTCTGGTGATGATCAAGATACAAAATCACATGAAATTACAAAAGATAAAACTCCTAGTACCATGATCTCTACGCCACTCCTGAGACTCCTCAAGCATCTCCTTCGTATTTGGATGGTCTGGCCGCTCCATCAACTCTCGGATAAGGACATCCCTCTTGCGTATCACATCCCAGAGATAATGACAATGATCCTCCCAAGCATCTTCGCCGAAGGCATCTTCAAGCCTGGGTTTCTTCACCTCTGCACGGATCTTGAACTCTTCAAATGCTGATAAAGTCTCTTGGTGTTTCTGCTTGATCGTAATCCTGCGGAACGTTTCTAGCAATAGATCTCTCTCCTTAGCCTTGAATTGCAATTTCAGCTTATCTACCTGAACACGAAGCTGATCTTCTCTACTCTTGTTGGAGGTCACAGTAGCATTCCACTGCGCATCGAATTTGGATATCCTCAGATAGGCTCTATCTAAATCCTCCTTCTTACTCTTCAGAACATCACAAGTGCTCTTCAGATCAAGACCGACTTGCTTACGTGTTTGTACCTGATCTGCGAGTTCTTCCTTTAACTTGGTCAACAGTTCTGCATTAGTCTTGGCCAAATACACAGCTTCACCCTTATCATGTTTCAGGTGACTGATTTCTTGCTTCAACTCTTCATTCTCTTTGCGCAGCTCTTCCTTCTCTGCCCAAAGCTTGGTATATCTCGAGATATCAACAGTTGTAGGCGGCTCGATGACTAAAGGATACAACGGTGCTTCAACAGGAAACGACAACAATACCTCTTCAACCCTTTTCTGGATCCAATCCGAATATGGATCGTAGGCTCTAAAATCTCCTTTTCCCAAAGAAAGCTTCCCCTTCTTATGAATCTTACCCCAAGCATCCACAAATCGGGCTGAGATACAAGGATCAGCTACACCTGTGAAGTACAGAGATTCCTGCACTTCCTCTTCTTTCGGAGGTCCTTTTAAAGCATAACCGAATTGTCTCACAACAAGAGAAGGATTATAGTTGATACCGCCTTTCCTCCCCATCAAGGGCACATTAGGAAAGCTACCACAACTGAAAATAAGCTCACGACCCAATAAGTCTCGATTGAACCAGGAAATATTCTTCTCCATTAAACCCATAAGCCTCTTCAACCATTCGGATGAGTCTGCAGAAGTCACAAAAGCTCCTGAGCGAGGAAGGTGATCAACAAACCACTTATGCAACAACGACGCGCAACAAGAAACCATCTTTCCTCTTCTTTTCTCATTCTTGTAATGCACTTAGTGATACAAGTCTCCTAGAAGAGTAGGCACGGGATTCATGGAAGCAAAGACATGAAAAGCATCAAAATCCACAAAGTCAGGTACGCTGGGAAACAACACAATGCCGTAAACACACAGATCCAATATAGCACTGAAAACTACCCAACAACCTTTGTCAGCATACTCTCGGGCTTTGTCGACCAGGAAAGGCAAAGCAAATCCGGAAACTCTATTTCTACTGATAACATGACCCGCCAAATCAGAGGCGCTCAAATAAAGAGTGGCGAACAACTCCTCAAGATTAGGTTCTTCCTCGGAACTGAAGAAAGGCACTTTGTTCAGAATCGGAACACCCAAGATGTAAGCAAATTCTTCCAACGTAGGAACCAACACATAGTCCGGAAATGTGAAGCATCTCAGTGGAGGATCATAAAACTGCAACAAGGTATGAATAGCTCCAAGCTCATAAGTCGTAAGCTTACAGACAAATTTCAGAATTCCACCATACTGTTCTCTGAAAGCTGCAAGAACAGCAGGCTTGGCTAAGGAAATCAGACCAAATAAAGATCCCAACTCAGGTGCTGGAAACTTATACAACAATCCTCTTTCAGCTAACTTCCATCTCTGCAGAAGACCAGTACCAGAATCAAGGGATAGACGAGAACCTGGAACACACATAAACATGCAATGTTAAATGCAGAATGATATGCAAATGTACACATGGGATCAAGGTATCCAATGTTCAAATGCGCTTCTGTGCCGTTGACTAAATTCAACCAGAGCTCTGCTCTAATCAGAACACTGAGATAATACACCGGATTGAACACTCAGGATCAAAATTCTGCACTGACGAGAAAACCAGGGTTGGTTGAAGGCCAGGTTTCCTGCAAAAACCCACCCCTCTCACATGTGGGTTCTAGTCTTGAAAGGTACGGCATCCTATGCGGGTGGTCAGCGTCACAGACTTTCGAAAAACGATGATACGTTCACCGTTTCCGGTTTGGCATCATAGTCTAACGAAGCAGCCTCACTTAGCTGAATTCTCAAATGAACGGTCTCCAGAGTCGACAGTCTCTCTAAGTTAATATTCCCTCAACTGCACCAGACGCGCAGGATAAAATATTTCCAAAGAAAAACCTCGTCTGAATGTGAATTTCACGCGAGCAATTATGCAGCCAGATGCCACACAAGCTCCCGCTAATCTCCACTCTAATCCTATGTGTATACTCAAGCCCATGTTCGGCTTATCTCTCAATAAAATAACCTAACCCACAACACAGCAACAACAGAAATGGAATGCAATAATATACAACAGATAATGTACATAAAGCAAAAACTGTACAAAAATAAACACCCAAAGACGCAACAGACAAGCGCTAGGAATGACTCGCATAGGGAACCAGCGTCCCCAGCAGAGTCGCCAGCTATCGCAACTGCGAAAAACACCTGGCAAAAACAGAAGAGTCGCCACCTTTCGTTATTTATCCCAAAGAGAGGGAAAGGAAACGATTAGAAAAAACCTGATGAAAAAGGGAAAAGACGAGGTCATTGCAACCAAGTCCTGGGTTCGGGAGTCGGTTACACAAGGGGAAGGTATTAGCACCCCTCACGTCCGTCGTACTCGACAGGATCCACGCTTTTTGTCTATCTAAGGGTGTGTTTAAACTATCTACGCTACAGGCTTGTGGGACAAAAAGAAAAGAAAAGAAAGAGAGACTCGGCAGAGCATCGCGTCTCTGTGCCTACGTACTTTCATCTGGTATGAAAGATCAGAGTCAACATAGTTCGGCTAACTATAGAAGAAAGGGGAAGGGTTGCTCGCCAAGACGTCGTGTCTTGTGCCTAAGTACTTTCATCTGGAATGAAAGATCAGAGCAAACGTAGTTCGAGCATACACGAAACCACAGGTTGATTAAGTTTTTTAATCGAGTAGGGTTAAACAATGATTCCAGCAGTTAGGGACGAAGCCTGTTTGCGATGGAATCAAAGCTTAACAAAACTCTTTCTCTGAAAAAGAAGTTCCAATTAATCCCGAAGGAAAAAGGTTTGAATTTGTTTTGTATTTTTTTAGTGAAGTGAATTAATTTGGTTTGTGATTCACGTTGCACTAAAGACTATGACATGGAGGCGAATGCATCGTATATCGCCTCCAAACGGGACGAATACTAAACATTCTAGACAAGCGAGAGGAGACCCCTCACTCATCATTCCCCATGTAGCTTAAGGCTCGTAGCGCGCAACGTTTATCGCCTTTATTAAATGAGTTAGCATGATTTTGAGATGAGAAGAGAGACGCACCAAAGGTCTAAGGGAAACTCGGCCCTAACGTTGTCATGCAAAGTACTCCTAAAGTTTGGATAAAAAGGGGAAACATCTACCCTAATGTTAGCATACTTGGATTGAGCACCTAATGTCTCTCCTACTCCCATCCTAAACGGAGGGACTAGGAATCCTATGGGGATCATGGCAAGAAAGCACAAGAAGAACAAAGGAAGAATCAATCACAAGAAGATAAATGCAAACATGAAAAATGCACAGTTAGAATAGTGGGAGGGAGGAAAATTGTGTGGGGCAGCAGCTGCCACAAGCGCGTCTCGACCTCAACAGCGATGCAAAACAAGTGAAAATCTAGAAATTCGTAGGTGTTAATCGGTTAACACCAGGCGTTAACCGGTTAACACCCTGAAAACTTTGAAAAATTTGAATATTTGAGTTGGTTAACCAGTTAACCATATACGTTAACCGGTTAACACTGTACCAGAAACAGAAAAATAACAAACAGAACCACTTTCCAGCAAATAAGCACTTATCCGATCAACCAGATGATCGTATAATCACTTATTCACGAACTTAAACCAACAAAACATGATTCAAACAGCATGTAAACAGATCAACACAACCAGATCATGCATCAAACAACTCAAGTCAATCACAATTCAATCGAATATGAAGATTAACATAGTAAACATGCAAACAAGTTTGAAAATTAAATCGGATCAGAAATCCAACCTACGAATCGGAGAATTGATTCGGTAATTGTTGACTCAATTGTAATTGTGTAGATCTAAGCAAAGAAGTCCGAAAAACTTCAAGATCCAAGCTAATTGATGATGTATGAATGAGGATCCATCACAATTAAGCCAAATTACTCCAAATAAGCACTTCTACAACCACCTAAAAATCCAGATCTGAACTTGCACAAAAATTGAAGATGAGAATTGATCAAATGATGATGGTAGATGGAGGATATGCTCAAGAATCTATTGATTCCAATGAAGAATCAATAGTTCCAAAGAAAATGAGCTTTGAATGAAGATTTTGGCTATGGAGGAAATTGAGAGAATTGAGAGAGAGTTGATCTACTCTAAACTTGAAATGGAAATTATGAAGGTTAGAATGACTTGCTTTGGAGTAAAATCATTTAAATACTCTCTTGGTATGGGATCCAAAGCAAGGGTTGGAAGTTGGTTTGGAAATTGTGGTATGCAATGAGGTTTGAGATTTTGGAGGGAAATAAAATTTAACCAAATTTCAAATGATGTTCTAGATCCTTCCCAAGTGCAAAAATAGGCTTTCAAGTGATCAAAATTGGACCCCAAAGCAAATCCTTTTGAAAATTCACGTACAGGGCAAATTCTATTATAGTTAACCGATTAACCATATACGTTAACCGGTTAACGCTGTTAAAACTTCAACTCTGCTGATTTTCAAATGGTTAATCGGTTAACCATATATGTTAACCGATTAACACCTTCAAAAATTTGAATTTGGCGCCTTTTGGTGGGAAATCTGTCCATTTGCCCCATTTCAACTGTCTGGTGCTCTGTTTAGCTGTTGAACCTCATTTTTGACCGTTGTCACTGTGAAAACATTTGACATGAGCCTGAATGCTGATTTCTGATCTAGAATTAACCTGCAAAACAGAATAAAATCGATCGCTCAATTGCTGGGCAAAATAAATGCCAAATCTGATGCTCTCTGTTCGCTGTTCAATCTCTTGCTCCGAAATGCACCTGAGCCACAAGAACGCCTTGATCCCATGCCTCGAGACCGAATGCTATGCAATGCAAAATGCTAAATGCGAAAATGAAACATAAGCCAAGTATAAAAATGAGAAGGCAAATTTTGGGGTGCTACACCAACCCTCTTCATATTAACATTCCCAAATTTGTAAACACTTCATCTTAAGTGGTCTTACATCACTGTTTGCTTCATGCTCAAATTGTCAATCGTTAAATTGCGTTCCGCCAACATGTAAACCCATCGCTGCCTTAAGGTGGTGCGTGACATCTGAAATCTTTGCATTGGTGAATTATGCTCTTGAAGCTTCAGGCTTGGTGTTATAAAAGAGTATGTCATGGGCCTCATAGTGTAATTTCCATAGTGAAATAAAAATCAAACTCCCTTTTTTAGATAAAATTCATGAAAGGGGCCTTGCAAATTGGATCACAATTGAATATAATGAATTAATTTGAACTCGAGAAAATCTTTTGAATCTTATGAATCCTTTCACGATTTTAATCTTGATACAAAGGTGTAAGTCTCATGCTTGAATTTGGGATTTATGTTTTTTTGAAATTTGTAAGTTGCACTTTGGTAGATTTTATTCGTGCCAAAATTCATTTGAACCAATCACTCTCAAATGTTTCTGGTGTAGTTCCACTAGAATTCCAACTCGAAGTAATGTACAATTCTTAGGAGTTATGACTCGATCATGAACCCAAAACTGAAGTTTAACATTTATGCACTAAAGCCCAATTTTGTGATGGACCTTGAATCCTTATGAACTCTTAAATTTTCACCTTGTGATTCTTAAAAATTTGGATCCTCATCAGCTTTGAAACCAGATTTGAACTTTTACAACGTTTCTTTGAATGGTGATATATGATGTTAGCTTTGTGGCGAATCTCTTACTGCCAACCTGACTTCACAAAAATGAAAAATTGGTTAAACTGTTAGTTAGAACGAAATATGAACTAAAATGATATGCGGATGACCACTAAATCTAAGGGTAAAATTTGGGGTATGACAGTTGCCCCTATTTAAATGACTTCACCAGATGATTTGAGCGACGAAGGCTCGAGAAATCATGGTGAAAGGGATTTAAATACAGATAATCAAAAATTTTGCCCTTAGATGCAGTGATATGCAATGCTATGGACAACACGACAATGCTGACGATGCAGACGACACAGGGGACAGACGCAACGAGCAAAACACACACCGGGGAAACGATGCACTAGGGAACGACACGAAACCGAGGAAATCTAAAGTGATGGACCAACAGGTTCAAGCATGACTAGTTGTTCACTTTAGAAAGAAAGCAAGAAGAGGTCCTCAATGGAGATGGCACCAGCGAGACGGCCTCCACTAGGGACATATCCAAGAGTAGTTGCTCAACAGGTCCAGACATGACCTGTTGACAATCTAGGATGAAAAGGTAACGCAGGATCCACACGGCAGTAGGATCAAGTAAACAGAATGTTGGAGCACTGAGCGAGAATAACATCCGAGCTTTTGAAAACTCTTGAGCAAAGATATCAAACGAGATCTTTGATGGAGATGGCACCGATAAGACGGCTTCCACTGGGAAAAATAACCAAGAGTAGCTGCTTAACAGGTTCAGGCATGACCAATTGGAACTCTAGGGTAGGATCAAGTATACAGAATGCTTGAGCATTGAGCAAGAATAACATCTGAGCTTCTGGAAACAGGTTCTTCAGAACTCATTAGAAAATATATAGGGTAAAAAATTGTTGTATGCCAAAATAAATGGACTTCAAGGGGGAATGCCATGATAAGCTTCTCGAGAGAGACTGCCACTTATCGCTGAAAGGGAATTACATGTTAAAGTGGATAAGCTTTCAAATAAAGAGAATGTCGCTTATCCGGGGGTACAGATGAAATGATAAGCTCATCTGGAAGGACTGTCGCTCATCTGATAAAAATAAACTTCTATGAGGTCCTCAATGAAGAAGGCACCGGCGAGACAACCTCCACTGGGGAAATAAGCAATAAGATAAAGGCTCAACAGGTTCAGGCATGACCGACTGACACTCTAAAGTTATGGACCAACAGGTTCAGGCATGACCAGTTGACACTTTAGAAACTAGATCCTCAATGAAGAAGGCACCGCCGAGACGACCTCCATTGGGGAATATCTGAGAGTACGGCTCAACAGGTTCAGGCATGACCGGCTGATACTCTAAGATAAAGGGTAAGCTTCCATGATCAAAATATGATTTAGCTTCTTCTTTAACTAAATGATTCATTTAGAAAGGGTAAATAAACTTCTTCATACTTCAAGGTCTGTTGCTCCCTGAAATGATTCAGTTTCTTCTTTTACTAAAGGGTAAAATAAACCTCCCCCATACTTCAAGATTTGTATTCCATAAACGGGTCTCAGTTTCTTCTTTTACTAAAGGGTAAAATAAACCTCCCCCATACTTTAAGGTATGTATACCATGAACGGGTCTCAGTTTCTTCTTTTACTTGAAAAGGGTAAAATTGTCTACGGCGGGACGCCCAAGAATGAGTACGGCGACTCAACGTCTTAAGGTTTAGGGAAATGATATGTCCACGGCGGGACGCCCAAGAATGAGTACGGCGACTCAATGTCTCAAGGTTTAAGGTAATGATATGTCCACGGCGGGACGCCCAAGAATGAGTACGACGACTCAACGTCTTAAGGTTCAGGAAATGATATGTCCACGGCGGGACGCCCAAGAATGAGTACGGCGACTCAACGTCTTAAGGTTTAGGAAGTGATATGTCCACAGCGGGATGCCCAAGAATGAGTACGGAGACTCAACGTCTTAAAGTTTAGGAAAGGATATGTCCACGGCGGGACGCCCAAGAATGAGTATGGCGACTCAACGTCTTAAGGTTGCGGTTACTTGTTGCTAGTCATAATGAAGATAGGGATAAACTTCTCAGGCAAGAATTGTTGCATTTCATTGTTGTAATAGGGATCTTCTTGAAAGATATTGCAAAATAAATGCACGTCTGGGTAGGTTCGGTGACCAACAAGGACCGAAGTTCAATCTAGAATCGAGCTAGAAAGAAACTGTCAAATAAGACTCCATTGAGGGAATGAACTCAAATGGGAATTATCTATTCCTGGCATGGAAAAGATAACTAAAATAACCATCATCCACGAGGATTGAACTCTGTGGGGAGACTGAAAATGGTAAGTATTTTATGCTTAAAGGTTGACGATCTACTTGGAGAGAACGGACAAACCCAGTTACTTGGCGGTAGCCACAACCAAAGTAATGACAAAAGACAACGAGGATAGCAAACTTGCAGATGCTAATGCGTATGTCGATGCGTATGAAAATGCAAAAATGCAAATGAGTATGCAAAATGTTCATGCTTATGCTCATGCACATGCTTATGTTGATGCACATGCTGACAAAACAGACACGAGGAGAAGGAAACAAGAGATGAAATAAACATCTCGATGGGGATACCCGACGACCTCTGCAAAAGTACATCTATCAAGGGATAGGAAAGTTGATGGCGGAACTAAATCTTGCTTCAAAGCTCCAAATTCTATAGGGAGAAGAAAATTCCACTTGGGGATATAACATCATGACTTCACTGGAGGATTGCCATCATGGATCTAAATTTCTGATCAAAGAAGACCTGTTCACTAGGGGAGTCATCTTAGGATTGGAGACTTCCGGGGATAAAATAAATATCCGCTTCATTGGGGAAGTGTGGAGCTAGGCAGCTTCATAGAGAAAGTAGCAACTTCCTGGAAAAGTACATCAACTCCCTGGGGAAAATACCGCAGCTTCCCTGGGAAAGTATCTTGACTTCTGGGGGAGAACGTGACAATCTCCTGGGGAAAAATTCCTGAGACGGTACGGTAACTTCAGTGAGGAAATGATGGTTCCACTGGGAGTGGGTCCTCAAGTATATATATATATATATATATATATATATATATATATATATATATATATATATATATATATATATATATATATATATATATATATATATATATATATATATATATATATATATATATATATATATATATATATATATATATATATATATATATATATATATATATATATATATATATATATATATATATATATATATATATATATATATATATATATATATATATATATATATATATATATATATATATATATATATATATATATATATCACTCGGAAGATATTGGGGAGATCTCTGCAGTCTTGAAGGTCACTGGAGATTACTGGATTAGTCCAAGGTGTTGTCAGCTTATAGTCTCGCTGGGGACTCGTGCTGAGGCAAAGGCTTAAAAGTGCTTCTACAACTGATACTTACTGGGGAATCATGACTTCCTGTAGTAAAATTAATCGGGACATGAAGGATGTAATAGTCGCCATTTTGAAAAACAATAATGCCCCAGAGTACCTGCTTTATGGGAAAGAGTCATTTCAAGAGGATTTTACAGAGAACATGGGGTCCAATTTCCCCATTGTTTTCAAACTCTTGGAGAGATTTGTTGGATCTCTATGTAACTGGCCCGGATCGAGAGTGTTATGACGGAGTCTTCAAGAAATAGTTCTTAAGAAAGTCAGGTTTGTATCAGTAAGCAATTTGAAAACCACTTGACCCTGTTCAGCAGGACCTTCAAGTTCCATTGTTTGATGTTTATATGTACATTTCTAAGATGTCAGGAAATATCAACACGCGTGAAATGCTAATCCTGAAATTGTTAATACAACATATATATTTGTCTTGAAGTTGTTTTTTTTCTTTGTTTTGAAAGAGATATCACAATAACTTGTGACCGAATCACTAGTTAGGATATGAATTTAATTTATAAAGCCAACGTTAAATTGAGCATAGCTCGTAGGAGTCAGGAAACGTTATCTCGTTGAGTATGCTTTCAAGATAAACCCTACTTCAATTAGGTCTTTTAGAGGTTGTATCGTGGCTTGGTTCACGGTTTAAGAAACAAAAGGGATAAAGACTCAAATTTTAGTTGTACCCACCCATTCTTCGTGATGTTCTCCAATCCTATATTCAGTTAACTGGATGCAAACACTCATCTCTCAAGCAGATTTGATATGGTCGAGGACTCATCAAGGCTTTGGACATAGCAGTCACTCACCTATTTTCTTTGGTGTTTGATCACATGACTTGCTCTTTACTGGGATTTTTGCTTTGTAATTCATTGTTTTGTTTTTCGCATTTTTCATTCCCTAACTTTTGCCCGGACGAAGCCTTTTGACTTTGACTTTGGTAGTCCAACGGGATGCCCCAGTTTTGCCTAAGTCTCCTTCATAGGTTTTGACTTAGCGGGCTTTTTCTTTTTCATTTATTTATTTTTTGAACATGTTGTGTGACTCTTTTGAAAGGCTTGTGACTGCCTCACCCTTTAGATAGTCAAGGGGTAATCATTGGTTTTTGTACTTCCAGCCTCCTAATATGTTAAGGATAGATGGATTCTCGAATGTTTTACTCCTCTTTTTTGAGAGTCTAAGCGCTCGATCAGTTTAACTGAAAAATTACCCTGCCCCAGGTTAAAAATTTAAGGGTTTTTGTTTGGAAAAGAAAAAAAACTCCTACTTCAAGGCTCAAAGGGGTTAAAGAGGGATTATCATCCTTATATCTCAAGTGTTTAAGATTTGAAACAATGCCTTACATCATCAATAGGATTTCATTCGAAAGCATGTGACAAGAGATATGACGTTTTGATTCATCCTCCTCCTCCAAATTCTCTATCAAGAGATCGGGTAAAGTTGGCAATATAAATTATGAAAAACAATTTTATGAGTGAAACAAATGGATTTCTTCAAGACTAACATATGCATTGCATAAATTATTCAAAACAGACAAGTTCGTACATGCCAATTATGCCATCATGATCAAAGAAACAAAATACATATAGATAAACAACATGGACTGTCTGGAAAAGCCTAGCTAAAGGAGCTTATGAGGCCTCTGTATTCAAGATCGGCACAATAATGATGGTTTCTTCTGGCGGAGCCTTATTGAGACGAGTCGTCTTGCTTGCCCCAGCTATATTGGTCACAGTTTCATCAACAGTCTTTAATTCTCCCTTCGAAATCATCTTCCCAGATTATTTGTCAATCATGGTCCTATCATACTTCCAGGGTATAGCTTGAGGGTCACTGAAATGAGATGGACTAAGCTTCTGAGCATTTACCGGCTTTGGCTGATTCACTGTAGGAGTCACTGGCTTAGACATGCTAAAAACAGGCTTTGCAGAATTTGATCTTGGCAACGGGAACACCCTGCGAGAAGTCCTGATCTTCGGCTGAGGATCATCAAAGGACATGATCTTCTTTTCCATTAACTCCTTGACGATGTGCTTGAGAGCATAGCAGCTTTCTAAATCATGGCCAAGCGCACCCTCATGAAATAAACAATGAGCGGCGGCGTTGTAATTGGCAGGTAGCGGATTAGGAGGTGGACCCAAAGCTCTTGTAGTAATCAGACCTTTTTGCACTAATGAAGGGTGCAACTCAGTGTATGTCATCGGAATCGGAGGACACGACTTGTATTGTCTCCTGTTGGGACCATTTTGGCGAGGCGTCTAATTCTTTGGTTGTTGATAAGCAGGAGCGTTGGGCGCTCGTTGATAGCCGAAAAGAGTTAGTGCAGGCTGATAACTAGGAGGTTGTTGATATACCGGAGGTTGATAGACAGGAGCCGGATGCACAGGCTGACAAGCAGGCATTTGTTGATTGAAAGCAGGTGTTACAGCAGCCCCATCGGTTGTTGAGCATACTGAACAGGATAACCTTGTTGTTGAACATGATTTTGCTGACGTTAGTAAGGTTAATGAGCATCAATTTCACGGTAGTACATGGTCGAGTGACTCTTCGGACAAGTAGCACCTTCATAACGGTCGAAACTCGGAGTCTTGAACTTTGGGGGAACAACTTGTGTAAGTTATATGTATGCCTAAGAGGGGGGTGAATTAGGTTCTTAGACACTTTTTGCGGTTTTTTGGTGATTCTTGGATTTTACTTTCCTTAAACGTTTCTAGGTGATGAAAGGCGATAAATGCAGAAAGTAAAGAACACAGCAATGTATAATGGTTCCCCTCATAATCCGAGAGTACTCCACTCCCCTTACAACATGAAAGAGTATTTTACTATCAATGTTAGATTTCCTAAGACAATTCTAACAACCAAGAACACCCTTTTTGGATTTACAAACTTTAAAGTCCTACCGAGAATAAATATCTCACACAAGGACCTCTTGTATCCATAATCCGGATAACAAGGAAAACCCTACACACTTATCTTTAATAATCCTAAAAATAAGTTGTAGTCAATTCTGAATTTTGTATAAGTAACAATTTGAATGTTTATGAATATGAGTATTGATCTTCTTCTCGAAAGAAATAATACTCAGATATAATATACAAGTGTTCTTTTGTGAAAGAAAGCTGTGATATTGTGAAAGTTAATTTCAATAGCTTCTTTCAAAAATGTTGGACCACTTTTAGGAAAATTCAAAAGGTTGAAGACAAAGAGTAATTTTTGAAATTTGTTTCTTGAAGGTGTTTTTGATTTTGAAAATGAAATCAATTTATAGAAGTGACAAACCTTTCCAAAAAGGTATCGTTATGGGACAGAAAAATAGCCAGTAAGAATAATAAAGAACAATGCAATCCTCATTGAAAAGTTACTATTTTTGGATGTTGTTTCAGTGTTAATTGGTTAACACCTTTCCAACGATTAAAAATATTTGAATTTTTCATGTGTTAATCGGTTAACCCATATGGTTAATCGGTTAACACTGTTAAAATGTCCCAAAATCATAATTTTGACTTGTGTTAATCGGTTAACCCCACAGGTTAATCGGTTAACACTGAAGGTTTTTGAAAAAAATACTTAATTTAAAATATAGAAAGTATTTTAAAAACATTTTAAAAGGTTTCGTGATAATGGTGTAGTGAAGTGTGATTGAAAGAACACTTGTATAAAATATTTCTAAGTAAAATATGTTTATACCGTTTCTTGTATCATCAACACCACTTGAAGTTTGTAGATGAAGCTTGATCCATAGCATCATGTGCAACTTTAACTTGATCTTTGATAATGGATTCTTGTCGATTGCTTGCGTCTCTTTCTTTTTACGAATGTGTACCAATCTTGTATGAGTTGTCTTCATTAAAACTCAAAGGTCTTGAAGCTTGCTTTCACAATCTCCTCCTTTTTGATGATGACAACCGCTTCTTTGAAAGTCTTGCTTTAATACGTGATTCACAACATTTCCCCCCCTAAGTTGGATCTCCCCCTAAATACAAGAGAGAAAGAAACTTCTTCTGCATATAGAAATGTTTAAAACACAATCCTTCTCCCCCTTTGTCATTAGCAAAAAGGAAGAGGGAAATGAAAGATAGCAACACACAAGTATGCAACAGCCATCCCACATGATTCACACATAAACTATAACCTGATTTGAGATTAAAAGTAAAACGAACGAAATATTGTACGAGTACAAGAACGAAAATGAAAGTGAGACTTTAAACTTAAACTAAAACTAAAATTTAAAGTTAAACTAGAAACTAGAAAGCAATAAACAACAATAGCAAGTGTTTTTAATTTTCATCCGCCGACATTTCCTCATCTTCAGCTTCTTCTTCTTCACTACCAACCTCTTCTTCATCCTCTTCTTCATTTTTTCCGGTGTTGGAATTCTGAGAATTGAGCATAAGGTTGCGAAGAGAGGTAATTTCCCTAGAGGTTTCTCTATGAAGGTTCATGGTTTCTCAGTGTTGGTTCATCATGGTTATGTAGAGAAACTCATTTGTTATGCCTCATTCGGGAATGGGATAGGATTGGTTTGAAGCGGATGATCCGTCGTCGGCATATTGGTAGGTTCCGTCGGAAGCTTTGATAATTCCGGTATTCTTCACAATAGTAATCTAATTGATTTCACTTGCTGTTGGTTTCATTTTGGTTGCGGGTTCGCGGTTCAGGTCCAAATCTGTTAACTCAAGAATCTTTGAAATCAACCGTGCATAAGGAAGCCTAGTTGACAAAGAGAGCTGTTGCTGCAGATGATACATCATAGTGAGAATCCAATTAACCTTAATCTTGTTCTTGATAGCATACAAGAGCTGCATCTCTAAGTCATTGATTTGTGAGTGGTTGGAGTCCTTCAGAATTAACACGTAACAGATAATATAATGCAACATTCTATCATTAACCGTCAGACTCTTCACATATCACAACATGCGAGCAGTCCTTTGACTCGCAATAATAGTCTCTTTTAGAAACCGACAGATACGATAATAGTATTCCATCTTATCATACTTATCCCATGGACCTTCCACATGGTTGACTCCTTTCCTGAGAAAAAATCCTTTGGATGGTATCTTTAATCTCACAGCAATGTCGGACAGATTTTCCTTCAATTCATAGTTCAGAACAGAAGTTTCCAATATATGTTCATTATCAGCATTCAAATAAACAAACAACTTATTCATAAAGATTTGACCAAATCGGGGTAACACTTTCCATTGTCAGACATAAACTTATCAATCTTTTGAAATTTTAACAGAGCTGGGAAATCAAAAGTAGAAGCCAGAAATGCGTTGAAACTAACGTACTTTACCGGGAAGAGATGACGGACCCGGACCTTGAAATCCATTATGCGCTTCTTCGTAGATTCCATGGGAGTACTGTCTTCAATAGAGGTAGAGATGTTTTCCAGTAGTTTTCCATTGCCTTTGTTGTTGGGAGCTATTTGACGAGTTGGAGCTTCTGAGAGTTTGGAAATGCTTCTGAAGGTTTTGGGGTTTTAGGTTTTTGTGAGGAAGAATGGTAAGGTGATACCAATTTATAATGAGAGGGTTTAAGTGGGTTTTTAAGTTAGGGTTGGAAGTTGGAAGAGTAATTCTCTTGAGTCAAAAAATAAGAAGAGATATCCAAGGATTGTGGTTGATGATATTTAAAAGTCACTTGTACCACACATAAATAATCACTTAATCACATTTATCCAAAATTTGACTAACTTTTCGTTTCTGATTTTTTGAAAAATTAACAGTTGTTACGGTGAAAATTGGATATCAAGCTATTAAATTAAATTGAATCTTAATTCTTTTACAACCGAACTTTATTTTATCCAAAGGAAAGGTCTAAAGAAAGAAAACCCTTTTTCGCGATGTAACGACAATGCTTAAGAGATTCGGGGATCGGGGGTTGGTTATACCTAGGGAAGGTGTTAGCACCCTAAGCATCTGTAGTACTCTACAGGAACCTTTTGTTTGATTGTTTGCTAAGTTTGTGAATATGTACTATGAATTGGGATATGGATTAGGGATAGGTAAAGACCTAGATGGTTTTCTAAGTTTGCTCGCAAAGACATCGCATCTTCTGCCTACGTATCCTAACTAGGATAGAATCAGAGCAATCGTAGTTCACCTCACAAGGGATGAAGAACACTTGATTATGATCAAGGTTCAAGGGGGAACAAACATGACAATGTTTGTGTGGAGTTTGACAAAACTCCCTATTCTAAGTTGTAATATTCAAAAGGGGAAGTAAGAAATCATGACGATGATCCTTACATAGAGTTGACAAACTCTATCTTAGGGTTCTAGTTGAAGAACACTCCTAGTATAGGTGGGTCTTTTAGACTTAAAGCAAAGTCTAATGGTTTCTAAACTAAGGTTAAAGTAACTTAACAAAGTCAAGGGAATGGGTGAATGAGTTATCCATAACATAAGGGTTATTGGAAAGACTTTTTCTTTGGAAGGGGACAGGAGAGGCAACTTGGATGAGAGCTAACAAGCTTCATCGCTTGGGGAAAGAAAATTTTGAACAAGATAACAACATAATAAATATGCATTCATGGTGACAACCATTAAGTGAGCAGGTGAAATGATAAAAATAAAAATGCATTGATGACAATCAAAGCAGTTGATTAAGCAAGAAGTGTGACACTAGATCAAGCTTAAGTGTATTTAGCAGATGAGGTAAAAATGAACATGGTAACAACCAAATATGAAATCCTAGCATGTTAGCTAACATTTAAGGACATGAATGTAAACAAGTATCTCAAACAATCACAAGTATAACAAGAGAAAAATTTATCTGCATACGCGAAAACGATCACAAAACGTACATAACTTGCACATAGTCAAAAGAGATGAAAAATTAGGCAAACATGGAAATAAAAAATATGACATGAAAGTAGACATCAAGATGAACAAAATGCAAAACGAATGGGTGAAAAATGATTAAAAATGAGAGAGATATGAATTTTTGAAAATGGGATGAAAAATGGCAAAAATAAATAAAAGGGTTGCCCTCCTCGGGGGTCGAACCCACGCTTGCATGGTCAAAGGCGCTTAAATGACAAGTTGCTTACCACTGGGGTGGCTATACATCTATTGATGAAAGCCACCCCATAAAAATATAAGGGGTGCTTCAAAACCAGGTTGGGCCAAAATAACACACAAAATTCAGTTTTGCATTTTGTACCATAACTTAGTCAATTTTTCATGGAATCACACAAACCTTTAGTGCAAATTGAAGGATTTTTCATGAGGAATATGATGGTGCTTTTAGTTTTTCAAAATTCTCTCCCCATTTTGAAACCCGATGGTGTGTAAATTGTGATGTTTGAAAATGCAATTTGAGATGGAGTTCATATACCAGTCAATTATAGGTCAATGTAATCTTGCACACACATCATATGAATGTTAAAGAATGAGTTTAGACCAGAAGAACAAGGCAAGACAGCTTGGCATAGCAGATGGTATGCAACTTGCAAAAATGATACTTAGTAAGCATACATACACATCAGAGACATGATATTGGATGATTTCATGCAAGAGGTAGAGCTCAAATCAAGATGTAATGAAAAAGGCCATGTGAAATGCAAATCTGATATGAAAGGAAGGTGTCATGGTGCAGGCTGGAGTGTAAATCCAAATTCCAGTCAATTTCAAGTCCAATCAATTATACACACACATTTCATACATGATGATAGTGGATTCAAACACAAGGTGAAGTTCAAAGCAGTTTGTTAATGCAAAATGACATATAAGTTGTAAATTTAATGTGTAAATGCATCATGAATGTGCAGTTCAGGTTGAAAGCTCATTTTTATCAAGTGAAACACATGTACACATTTCATATATGTTGTTGGATGAATTCATGCAAAGGATATGGTTTAGAACAGAAGGGTGTGAAAAGTGATGATCATCATGCAAATTTGTGTTTGTGAAGGTGCAAGAGGATGTTCATTTTCAGTTCTAAGCATACTCAGGTCAAGTAAGGCATACATACGCTTCATGCACATGTTATAGAATGGATTCAAACAAAGATTAGGATTCAAAACAGTCTGTATTGAAACATAGTATTCAAAATGCAAAAACTGTCAAGTGAGATGCAACAGAGAGGTCAATTCAGTTTTGTAGTATATTTACACCAAGCTAATCCTATACACATACTTCATACATGGAAAGAAAAGTGTTAAAGCAATAAAAATGAGGCCAAACAGTCTGGTATTGAAAATGAAAATTTTGAGTGCAAACTTGGCAAATTGAATGCACAAAGGAAGTTCAGTTTAGTTTTCTGCACATATAAGCCACACAACTCATACACACAAGTTATATTCATGAAACTAGAGATGCCTATGCTCAAGAACTGGTTACTTTGTGGACAGAAAAGTTTTTGGTGTATCTCATGGCACATTGTTTTGAAAAGATGCATTTTTGAGGTGACATATTGAAACAGATGAGAACAGGTTGGGCAGGTTACACATACATGTCATAAATGTTCCTCTAGATGATATTGAATTCAATTTTAAACCCTTCCTGGTCTGAAATTCAAACTGGTATGGCTATGGTAAAAAGTTGCAAAGAACATGGTATTTTGAATGAAAACACAAACCAGTTACAAACAACTCTTGACAAACATATATACACAACATAATCATGATTTTAGGGATGGTCCAACTCAACAAAACAATTATATCTTAGTCATGACAGAAATTGAGTACAAGACATACACATGACATATTTTCACATGGTGAACTCAAAATGCCAAATCATGGAATTATGGTGCAAAGAAAGAATGGAATGTCTACATACCTCTAGTAGATTGTGTTGAGCAAGCTAGAACACCAAGAAACTCAGAGGACCTTCAAATGCACTTAGCTTTGGGAGATTTCTTCTTTGTGAAGCAAGAGAGCAAACTTCAAGACAGTTGGAGAAATAAACTCCACCAATGATCCTCAATGCTTTGGACATTTGAGAAATGATATATGTGAGGTGTTTGAGTGATTAGAACATCAAGGAAATGTCTAGAACAAGTTTTGGCTAATTTTGTGGCTTTTGGTCAAAGTAACTTGGTATGGAAGTTAACTTTTTGAGTGGTGAGATTTTTGAGTGGTCTAAGGTCTTGGACAACTTCTATATCATATTTATAGATTGTGTGGATGATTGTTGGGGTGCTTGAGTGTGGAGAAATGAGTTTGGCAGTATTTGTACCAAGACAGATTTTGGTGGTTTTTGACAAGTTTGTGATTTTGTGATTTTGGAGCAGATGTGCAAAGAGCAAAGGCTTGAGTTTTCTCTGGTTTTTTTAATAGATATCGTGTGTAAAATGAAGTTATGAGGGCTCCCTTTTATAGGAAAATGAAGAGAGGGGGCAGATTTGGAGATTTCTTCACATGAAAGAAAGGTTTTACACTTTTGGATCAAACCTCCACAAAGGGGTTTCCTTGGCTGATAAGTAAACTCAAAAGTCAAGAAAAATGATGATTTTGAAAGGGCTAAATTCAGGCTAGAGGGCATAGCTTGATGGTTGTGGCAGATTTCACTTTACACCTCTTGCTTGGTTTAATCATTTTTAAATGCAAGTTGCAAGGCAACTTGCAAGCTTGGAGAATTCACCTCTTCTGCATAATCTTCCCATTTCTATGCTTGATAATCTCTACATATCAGAAATAATATCATCCAAGGGCTGAGATTGGCTAGTTTGATCAAAGGAATGATTTTTGAACTTTGGACAATGTGGGACTAAAGTGTGAAATCACCAACTTGCCATAACCATAACTTTCAGCTCACAACTCCGTTTGAGATGTTTTAGTACTTTTTAGAAAGCCCTCAAATATCTCTAAAACATTCATGTTTTCATGAGTTTAAAATTCCCAAAGGAACTTGGCCAAAAAGTCTCTCAAAGTTGCTAAAAAATGAACTTAAAAGTGAAATTTCTCTGTCTTTTTCCCTTCTTGAAATGAATTTGATCATAACTCCAAATCTATGCATTTTATGATCATGGACCACTTAGGGACTTTTGTAGGATTTGCCAAGAGCTTTCAAATGAGCTTTGAACCACTTCATTTGGATGTGTGGTTAAGGAGTTATGGTTTAGCCCCTTTCAAAACCCTAATTTCTCGATTTTTCGAGTACTCCTTCATCCTTGATCCAATGGTCTTGAAAATTGATAGGAAAGTGCAATATGATATAAGGAACATTTTTGATTCACACTTTGAAGTCCAATTCCTTAAATTTGAAGAGTTGACTTTTTGGTCAACCACACCATCGATCGGTGACTACCGAGTCGTCTGTTGATACTCTGGACCTCCTGAGACTTTGAAACTTCTTGAGTGGACTTTATTAAGCCATATGAACTTCATGGATCATAATCCCACCATTAAAACACCTTCCAACATCAAAGTCAAACTACAATTGACTTTTACTAGTCAAAACCCTAATCGAGTGCCCTGAAATACACTGCTCTTGATTTTGGGGTAACAACCTCAAATTGGATTCTCAATTGACATCATATGATACCCTTGATCTTGTTTCATGATTGAATTAGCCAAAAACTTTGATTGACCACAAACCCTGAAGCTCCGATTTGACTGTACAAAACCCTGATTCATCTGTAACTTGACAAAGACAAACTTGCACTGGTTTAAGGTTAGATAATTCATGAGTATGCTCCTAAAATGATAATGAGAATCTAAGGGGTCAAAATTTGGGGTGCAACAATAGTGTTAATCGGTTAACACTTTAAAAAATTTAATTTTTTTGAATAAAAAGTAACAGTGTTAATCGGTTAACCCTGGGGGTTAATCGGTTAAAACATTAAAATATTAACTCAGAATTGAAAAATTAACAGTGTTAATCAGGTTAACCCTATAGGTTAATCGGTTAACACACGCGAAATTTTGGATAAAAATGCTTAAAAACAGAATGCAAACAAGTTTGAAAACATATAATATGCACACATTAACTTAAGAAGAGGTTAGATGTCATCTTCATCGAGAATTCCGAGTTCTCGTCGAATCTTAAAGAAAGGTTCTTTTGCTAGTGGCTTTGTGAAAATGTCAGCGAGTTGGTTATGCATATCCATAAAGGTAACTTCGACGTCTCCATTAAGCACATGATCGTGTAAGAAGTGGTGTCGAATATCTATTTGTTTGGTTCTTGAATGCATGAAGGGATTTTTTGTTATGCTGATTGCACTAGTGTTGTCGCACCTAAGTGGAATGCATCAGAGATTCAATCCGCAATCATCAAGTTGTTGCTTAAGCCAAAGAATTTGTGCACAACAACTTCCCGCCACTATGTACTCTGCCTCAACCGTACTTAGAGCAACAAATGCTTGTTTCTTGCAAGCCCATGAAACCAATGCATTTCCTAGGATGTGACACGTTCCACTTGTGCTTTTCCGATTTGATTTACAACCTGCATAGTCCGCGTCAGAATAACCAAAGAAATTGCATATACTAACTTTTGGATACCATAGGCCGACGTTTGATGTTCCTTTGAGATATTTCATAATTCTCTTCACTACGGTGAGGTGTGACTCTTTTGGATTTGCTTGAAATCAGACACACAAACAAACACTGAACATAATGTCCAGACGGCTTGCCATCAAGTACATTAAGGAACCAATCATTCCTCGATACTTTGTTATGTCAATAGAAACATCAGATTCATCTTGATCTACATAGGTTCCAGATCCCATAGGTGTAGCCATTGCCTTACAAGTATCCATATCAAATCTTTTCAACAACTCTTTACAATACTTGCTTTGGTTGATGAAGATACCATCTTTCAATTGCTTGATTTGAAGTCCAAGAAAGTAGTTCATATTTCCCATCATGGACATCTCAAATTCTCCTTGCATCATGGATGAGAATTCTTCACATAGGTCTTTGTTAGTTGAACAAAAAATGATATCATCAACATAGACATGAACTAATAAAGTATTACCTTTATCTTTCTTGATAAATAGAGTCTTGTCAACTTTGCCTTTAACAAATCCCTTTTCGCAAAGGAAATTGTTAAGCCGATCATACCATGCCTTTGGTGCTTGTTTTAAGCCGTAAAGAACATTCCTCAACTTGAATACATGTGAAGGATTCTTGAAGTATTCGAAGCCCGGGGATTGTTTGACATAGACTTCTTCATTGATGTATCCATTCAAGAATGCGCTTTTGACGTCCATTTGAAAAAGCTAAAAATTTAATGAACAAGCATAAGCAAGCAATAGACGAATCGCTTCTAACCTTGCAACCAGAGCAAATGTTTCCTCGAAATCAATCCCTTCCTCTTGATTGTAGCCTTAGGCCACCAATCTTGCTTTGTTCCGAATGATAATTCCATTTTCATCCAGTTTGTTCTTGAATACCCATCTTGTACCAATGATGTGCTTATCACTAGGTCTAGGAACAAGTTCCCAAACTTGATTCCTTTCAAATTGGTTTAACTCTTCTGGCATAGAGATAATCCATTAATCGTCATTTAGGGCTTCACCAACTTTGGAGGGTTCGATTTGAGAAACAAATGCCATGTTTAAGCAAGCATCTTGGAGAGTGAGTCTTGTTGTAACGCCTTGACTAATGTCACCAATAACTTTGTCAATTGAATGATCTCTATGAGTTCTCCATTCTTTTGGTAAATTGTTGACATTGGAATCTTGTTAAATTGGTATATCTTGTTCTTTTATGATATCTTTAGAAGTATCTTCATCGGGAATTCCTACAAAATCATCATCATTATCACAAAACACAATATCCTCCTTGGTGGGGTTAGATTCATCAAATTTGACATGCATAGAGTCTTCAATAGTTAATGTTCTTTTATTATAAACTCTAAATGCTTTACTAGTAAGGGAATAACCGAGAAATATACCTTCATCCAAATTTTTATCGAACTTACCAAGATTGTCTTTGTCATTGTTGAGGACAAAGCACTTGCATCCAAAGATATGAAAGAAAGCAATGTTTGGTTTCCTTCCTTTGAAGAGTTCATAGGGGGTCCTCTTAAGAATCGGTCTAATGTTAACACGGTTACTTACAAAATATGTCGTGCTTACCGCATCCGCCCAAAAATACATAGGTATATTTGAGTCGCTAAGCATTGTTCTTGCAAGTTCCACCAATGTAGGATTCTTCCTCTCTACGACACCATTTTGTTAAGGAGTTCTTGATGCCGAGAAGTTGTGTGAGATTCCATGTTCTTCACAAAATTCTTCGAATAAAGTATTTTGGAATTCTCCACCTTGAGCGCTTCTTATGGAGGCTATTGTAAGAGACTTCTCATTTTGGATTTGTTTGGAAAACTTTTTAAATGCTTTAGAAGCGTCACTTTTCTGCACTAAAAAGTAAGTCCAACAAAATCTAGAATAATCATCTACAATAACTAAAGCATAGAAATTACCTCCGAAGCTTTTTGTTCTAGATGGACCAAAAAGATCCATATGCAACAATTGTAGTGGCCTAGTTGTGGACACCACATTTTTGGATATGAAAGTTGATTTAGTTTGTTTCCCCTTTTGACATGCGTCACACAATCTATCTTTGAAGAATTTGATCTTCGGTAATCCAATCACCAAATCATGTTTAAGTAATTTGTTCAAGTGCTCCATGTGAATGTGAGCGATTCTTTTATGCCATAGCCATGACTCGTTGTTGTTCACCATAAGACATTTAATCTTCAAAGATAAATTGTCAAGAGAAATCATAAAAATATTATTGATTCTATTACCTTTTAACATAACCTCATGAGTGACTTCGTCTTCTATCAAACATTCATCTTTGTTGAACTTGATTTTGAATCCTTTGTCACAAAGTTGGCTAATACTAAGAAGATTGTGCTTAAGCCCTTCAATATAAAGTACATCTTCTATTATTGTAAGAGGTAGTGAACCAATAGTTCCTATGCCAAGAATCTTGCCTTTATTATTATCACCATAAGTAACATAACGCTTGGCTTTAAGCGTTAGTTGTGAAAATTTGTTTATATCTCCCGTCATATGCCTTGAACACCCACTATCAAGATACCAATGATTTTCGGAGGTCTTCAAGCATACCTACAAAACAGGATTAAGTTTTGTTAGGTACCCAAATTGCTTTGGGTCCTTGATAGTTAGTTCCCTTTTTCACCCACACATAATGCCCTTCTAGAACACTAAAGTTACAAACATAACAAGCATTAGGTGTGTGACCTTTAATTCCACAATAAAAACAAGTTGGTTCAAAATTGCTTTTATATCTAGGAACATAAGATTTTTTTTAGCAAACACTTTCTTTTTAGGATGATGATGCACAATTTTAGAATTATTTTTTTTTCCTTAGGAATTTGGTTCTTAGGCCTAACAAAGATTGTTTCATTTGAACTTGGATTAGAGAACTTGGAATATCCTAGTCCACTTTTATCATTAGAAAATCTTTGATGCCTAAGAACTTCTTCTACACCAATTTGACCTTTCTCATATCTTTCAATAACTCTTTTAAGTTGAACAATTTGAAATGAGAGAGATTCACAATTTTTGCATACAAAATTCTGTTTTTCACTTAAAAATTTTTGTTTCTCATCTTCAACATATTTTGCTAATTCAAAGTTCTTTTCTTCTAAAGAAGCCATTTGTTTCTTTTGAGATGAGATAATCTTATATAGATTTTTGCATTCAAGTAACAATTCATCAATAACATCTTGTGCATCATTATCATAAACAAAAAAGTTACTACTAACCTCATCTTTTTCGTCATCAGAGGGGTGCGAAGCCATTAGAGCCACATTTGCATATTCATCGCTTTCCGATTCCGACGAGGAACTTATTTCATTATCTTCCCAAGCAATATACGCCTTCTTGTTCTTGAAGTCCTTCTTGCCTTTGAATCTTTCTTTCTTTGGAAGCTTTGGACAATCTGTTTTTATGTGGCCTTGCTTTCCACATTCATAGCATGTAACATCTTGCGTTGATGTGGATGCTTCCCTTTTCTGAAATGTCTATTCTTTTTATCATAAAGGGGTTTATTATTTTTATTGAAAAATCTACCAAGCCTTTTTACAAGGAGCATAAACTGTGCATCTTCCTCTAATGTGTCATCATTTTTCTTTTCTTTTGACTCCACCTTCAAAGTAATTCCTTTGGACTTCTTTTCTATATTTTCATGTTTCTCAAGCCTTCCATGTTCTAACTCATGTTCTTGAAGTTTTCCAAAAAGTGATGCGGACATCATTGTTGAAAGACTTTTCTTCTCCGAAATTGCCGTCACTTTTGGTTGCCACTCCCTGGTTAAGGATCTAAGAATTTTAAGATTCAAATCATCGTTAGTAAAGGTCTTACCGAGAGCAATTAAATTATTTGTCAAGTGGACGAATCTTTTCTGTAATGCCACAACGGATTCTCCGGGCAGCATTCTAAACATTTCGTATTCTTGACTTAGTGTGTTCAATCTGGATCTCTTTACTTCAGCGGTGCCTTCATGTGTTTCCACTAAGGTGTCCAATATTTCTTTTGCCGACTTGCATTAAGAGATTAGGAAGAACTCATCCATACTCAAGGCACTTTGTAATATGTTGATAGCCTTTTTCTCATTAAGAATACTTTTCTTGTCATCTTCACCATATGATGATTTAACCTTTGGAGTTCCTACACCATTGACGACACTTGTAGGTTCATGAGGACCATTTTCAATAGTTTCCCATATTCCTTCTCCTTGGGCTTCTAGACGTGCCTTCATGCGAATTTTCCAAAAATCAAAATATTCTACAGGGAACAGTGGGGGTTTGTTACTACTTCCACCGTCTTTGAAAACCGGGTTGGTGCTAGCGGAAGCCATTCTGGATCGATAGAAACAGGTTACCTTAACCTGCTCTGATGCCAATTGTAAGTTATATGTATGCCTAAGAGGGGGGGGGGGTGAGGGGGGTGAGTAAGGTTCTTAGACACTTTTTCCGGTTTTTTGGTGATTCTTGGATTTTACTTTCCTTAAAAGTTTCTAGGTGATGAAAGGCGGTAAATGCGGAAAGGAAAGAACACAACGATGTATAGTGGTTCCCCTCACAATCCGAGAGTACTCCATTCCCCTTTCAACATGAAAGAGTATTTTACTATCAATGTTAGATTTCCTAAGACAATTCTAACAACCAAGAACACCCTTCTTGGATTTACAAACTTTAAAGTCCTACCGAGAATAAATATCTCACGCAAGGACCTCTTGTATCCACAATCCGGATAACAAGGAAAACCCTACACACTTATCTTTAACAATCCTAAAAATAAGTTGTAGTCAATTCTGAATTTTGTATAAGTAAGAATTTGAATGTTTATCAATATGAGTATTGATCTTCTTCTCGAAACAAATAATACTCAGATATAATATACAAGTGTTCTTTTGTGAAAGAAAGCTGTGATATTGTGAAAGTTAATTTCAATGGCTTCTTTCAAAAATGTTTGAACACTTTTATGAAAATTCAAAAGGTTGAAGACAAAGAGTAATTTTTGGAATTTGTTTCTTGAAGGTGTTTTTGATTTTGAAAATTAAATCAATTTATAGAAGTGACAAACCTTTCCAAAAAGGTATGGTTATGGGATAGAAAAATAGCCAGTAAGAATAATAAAGAACAATGCAATCCTCCATAAAAAGTTACTATTTTTGGATGTTGTTTCAGTGTTAATCAGTTAACCAAATAGGTTAATCGGTTAACACCTTTCCAACGATTAAAAATATTTGAATTTTTCATGAGTTAATCGGTTAACCCATTTGGTTAATCGGTTAACACTGTTAAAATGTCCCAAAATCATAATTTTAACTTGTGTTAATTGGTTAACCCCACACGTTAATCGGTTAACACTGAAGGTTTTTGCAAAAATACTTAATTTAAAATATAGAAAGTATTTTAAAAACATTTTAAAAGGTGTAGTGATAGTGGCGTAGTGAAGTGTGATTGAAAGAACACTTGTATAAAATATTTCTAAGTAAAATATGTTTATACCGTTTCTTGTATCATCAACACCACTTGAAGTTTGTAGATGAAGCTTGATCCATAGCATCATGTGCGACTTTAAGTTGATCTTTGATAATGGATTCTTGTCGATTGCTTGCGTTTCTTTCTTTTTGCGAATGTGTACCAATCTTGTATGAGTTGTCTTCATCAAAACTCAAAGGTCTTGAACTTTCTTTCACAATCTCCCCCTTTTTGATGATGACAACCACTTCTTTGAAAGTCTTCACAACATTTCTCCCCCTAAGTTGGATCTCCCCCTAAATACAAGAGAGAAAGAAACTTCTTCTGCATATAGAAATGTTTAAAACACAATCCTTCTCCCCTTTGTCATTAGCAAAAAGGAAGAGGGAAATGAAAGATAGAAACACACAAGTATGCAACAACCATCACACATGATTCACACATAAACCATAACTTAATTTTAGATTAAAAGTAAAACGAACAAAATATTGTATGAGTACAAGAACGAAAATGAAAGTGAGACTTTAAACTTAAACTAAAACTGAAATTTAAACTTAAACTAGAAACTAGAAAGCAATAAACAACAATAGCAAGTCTTTTTAATTTTCATCCCCTGACATTTTCTCATCTTCAGCTTCTTCTTCTTCACTACTAACCTCTTCTTCATCCTCTTCTTCATTGTTTTCGGTGTTGGAATTCTGAGAATTGAGCATAAGGTTGCAAAGAGAGGTAATTGCCCTAGAGGTTTCTCTATGAAGGTTCATGGTTTCTCGGTGTTGGTTCATCATGGTTATGTAGAGAAACTTATTTGTTATGCCTCCTTCGGGAATGGGATAGGATTGGTTTGAAGCGGAGGATCCGTCGTCGGCATATTGGTAAGTTCCGTCAGAAGCTTTGATAATTCTGGTATTCTTCACAATAGTAAGCTCATTGATTTCACTTGCTGTTGGTTTCATTTTGGTTGCCAGTCCGTGGTTCAGGTCCAAATCTGTTAACTCAAGAATCTTTGAAATAAACCGTGCATAAGGAAGCCTAGTTGACAAAGAGAGTTGTTGCTACAGATGATACATCATAGTGAGAATCCAATTAACCTTAATCTTGTTCTTGATTGCATACAAGAGCTGTATCTCCAAGTCATTGATTTGAGAGTGGTTGGAGTCCTTCGGAATTAACACGTTTACAGATAATATAATGCAACATTCTATCATTAACCGTCAGATTCTTCACATAGCACAGCATGCGAGCAGTCCTTTGACTCGCAATAACAACCTCTTTTGGAAACCGGCAGATATGATAATATTATTCCATCTTATTGTACTTAGCCCATGCACCTTCCACATGGTTGACTCCTTTCCTGAGAAAAATACTTTGGATGTCATCTCTAATCTCGCAGCAACGTCAGACAGGTTTTCCTTTAATTCATAGTTCCGAACATAAGTTTCCAATATATGTTCATCATCAACATTCAAATAAACAGATAGCTTATTCATAAAGGATTTAACCAAATCGGGGTAACACTTTCCATTGTCAGACACAAACTTATCAATCTTTTGAAATTTTAACAGAGCTGGGAAATCAAAAGTAGAAGCCGGAAATGCATTGAAATTAACGTACTTTACCGGGAAGAGATGACGAACCCGGACCTTGAAATCCATTTTGCGCTTCTTTGTAGATTCCATGGGAGTACTGTCTTCATCAGAGGTAGAGATGTTTTCCGGTAGTTTTCCCTTGCCTTTGTTGGTGGGAGCCATTTGAGGAGTTGGAGCTTCTGAGTGTTTGTAAATGCTTCTGAAGGTTTTGGGGTTTTAGGTTTTTGTGAGGAAGAATGGCAAGGTGATACCAATTTATAATGAGAGGGTTTAAGTGGGTTTTTAAGTTAGGGTTGGAAGTTGGAAGAGTAATTCTCTTGAGTCAAAGAAGAAGAAGAGATATCCAAGGATTGTGGTTGATGATATTTAAAAGTCACTTGTACCACACATAAATAATCACTTAATCACATTTATCCAAAATTTGACAAATTTTTCGTTTCTGATTTTTTTGAAAAATTAACAGTGTTAATCAGTTAAGCATATAGGTTAATCAGTTAACACATTAAAAAATTTAATTTTTTGAATAAAAAGTAACAGTGTTAATCGATTAACCGTGGGGGTTAATCAGTTAACACATTAGAATATTAACTCAGAATTGAAAAATTAACAGTGTTAATCAGGTTAACCCTATAGGTTAACCGGTTAACACGTGAAATTTTGGAAAAAAATGCTTAAAAACAGAATGCGAACAAGTTTGAAAACATAAAATATGCACACATTAACTTAAGAAGAGGTTAGATGTCACCTTCATCGAGAATTTCGAGTTCTCGTCGAATCTTAAAGAAAGGTTCTTTTGCTAGTGGCTTTGTGAAAATGTCAATGAGTTGGTTATGCATATCCACAAAGGTAACTTCGACGTCTCCATTAAGCACATGATTGCGTAAGAAGTGGTGTCGAATATCTATATGTTTGGTTCTTGAATGCATGCCGAGATTTTTTGTTATGCTGATTGCACTATTGTTGTCGCACCGAAGTGGAGTGCATTCGAGATTCAATCTGTAATGATCAAGTTGTTGCTTAAGCCAAAGAATTTGTGCACAACAACTTCCCGCCAGTATGTACTCTGCCTCAGCCATACTTAGAGCAACACATGCTTGTTTCTTGCAAGCCCATGAAACCAATGCATTTCCTAGGATGTGACATGTTCCACTTGTGCTTTTTCGAGCTGTTTTACAACCTGCATAGTCTGCGTCAGAATAACCAACTAAATTGCATATACGACCTTTTGGATACCATAGGCCGACGTTTGATGTTCCCTTGAGATACTTCATAATTCTCTTCACTGCGGTGAGGTGTGACTCTTTTGGATTTGCTTGAAATCGGGCACACAAAAAAACACTGAACATAATGTCCAGACGGCTTGCCGTCAAGTACAGTAAGGAACCAATCATTCCTCGATACTTTGTTATGTCGATAGAAACATCAGATTCATCTTGATCTACATAGGCTCCAGATCCCATAGGTGTAGCCATTGCCTTACAAGTATCCATATCAAATCTTTTCAACAATTCTTTACAATACTTGCTTTGGTTGATGAAGATACCATCTTTCAATTGATTGATTTGAAGTCCAAGAAAGTAGTTCATCTTTCTAATCATGGACATCTCAAATTCTCCTTGCATCATGGATGAGAATTCCTCACATAGGTCTTTGTTAGTTGAACCAAAAATGATATCGTCAACATAGACTTGAACTAATAAAGTATTACCTTTATCTTTCTTGATAAACAGAGTCTTGTCAACTTTGCCTTTAACAAATGCCTTTTCGCAAAGGAAATTGCTAAGCCGATCATACCATGCCTTTGGTGCTTGTTTTAAGCTGTAAAGAACTTTCCTCAACTTGAAGACATGTGAAGGATTCTTGAAGTATTCGAAGCCCGGGGATTGTTTGACATAGACTTCTTCATTGATGTATCCATTCAAGAATGCGCTTTTGACGTCCATTTGAAAAAGCTGAAAATTTAATGAACAAGCATAAGCAAGAAATACATGAATCGCTTCTAACCTTGCAACCGGAGCGAATGTTTCCTCAAAATAAATCCCTTCCTCTTGATTGTAGCCTTGGGCCACCAATCTTGCTTTGTTCCGAATGATAATTCCATTTTCATCCAATTTGTTCTTGAATACCCATCTTGTACCAATGATGTGCTTATCACTAGGTCTAGGAACAAGTTCCCAAACTTGATTCCTTTCAAATTGGTTTAACTCTTCTTACATAGCTATAATCCATTGATCGTCATTTAGGGCTTCACCAACTTTGGAGGGTTCGATTTGAGAAACAAATTCCATGTTTAAGCAAGCATATTGGAGATTGAGTCTTGTTGTAACGCCTTGACTAATGTCACCAATAAATTTGTCAATTGGATGATCTCTATGAGTTCTCCATTCTTTTGGTGAATCGTTGACATTGGAATCTTGTTGAATTGGTATATCTTGTTCTTTCATGATATCTTTAGAAGTATCTTCATCGGGAATTCCTACAGAATCATCATCATTATCACAAAACACAATATCCTTCTTGGAGGGGTTAGATTCATCAAATTTGACATGCATAGATTCTTCAATAGTTAATTTTCTTTTATCATAAACTCTAAATGCTTTACTAGTAAGGGAATAACCGAGAAATATACCTTCATCTAATTTTTTATCGAACTTACCAAGATTCTCTTTGTCATTGTTGAGGACAAAGCACTTGCATCCAAAGATATGAAAGAAGGCAATGTTTGGTTTCCTTCCTTTGAAGAGTTCATACGGGGTCTTCTTAAGAATCGGTCTAATGTTAACACGGTTACTTACAAAACATGTCGTGCTTACCGCATCCGCAGAAAAATACATAGGTGGATTTGAGTCACTAAGCATTGTTCTTGCAAGTTCCACCAATGAAGGATTCTTCCTCTCTATGACACCATTTTGTTGAGGAGTTCTTGGTGCCAAGAAGTTGTGTGATATTCCATGTTCTTCACAAAATTCTTCGAATAAAGTATTTTAGAATTCTCCACCGTGACCGCTTCTTATGGAGGCTATTGTAAGAGACTTCTCATTTTGGATTTGTTTGGCTATCTTTTTAAATGCTTTAAAAGCGTCACTTTTATGCACTAAAAAGTAAGTCCAACAAAATCTAGAATAATCATCTACAATAACTAAAGCATAGAAATTACCTCCGAAGCTTTTTGTTCTAGATGGACCAAAAAAATCCATATGCAACAATTGTAGTGGCCTAGTTGTGGACACCACATTTTTGGATATGAAAGCTGATTTAGTTTGTTTCCCCTTTTGACATGCGTCACACAATCTATCTTTGACGAATTTGATCTTCGGTAATACAATCACCAAACCATGTTTAATTAATTTGTTCAAGTGCTTCATGTGAATGTGAGCGATTCTTTTATGCCATAGCCATGACTCGTTGTTGTTCACCATAAGACATTTAATCTTCAAAGATAAATTGTCAAGAGAAATCATAAAAATATTATTGATTCTATTACCTTTTAACATAACCTCATGAGTGACTTCGTCTTCTATCAAACATTCATCTTTGTTGAACTTGATTTTGAATCCTTTGTCACAAAGTTGGCTAATACTAAGAAGATTGTGCTTAAGCCCTTCAACATAAAGTACATCTTCTATTATTGTAAGAGTTAGTGAACCAATAGTGCCTATGCCAAGAATCTTGCCTTTATTATTATCACCATAAGTAACATAACCCTTGGCATTAAGCGCTAGTTGTGAAAATTTGTTTATATCTCCCGTCATATGCCTTGAACACCCACTATCATGATACCAATGATTTCCGGAGGTCTTCAAGCATACCTACAAAACATGATTAAGTTTTGTTAGGTACCCAAATTGCTTTGGGTCCTTGATAGTTAGTTCCATTTTTCACCCACACATAATGCCCTTGTTTTCCACATTCGTAGCATGTAACATCTTGCGTTGATGTGGATGCTTCCCTTTTCTGAAATGTCTATTCTTTTTATCATAAAGGGGTTTATTATTTTTATTGAAAAATTTACCAAGCCTTTTTACAAGGAGCATAAACTGTTCATCTTCCTCCAATGTGTCATCATTTTTCTTTTCTTTTGATTCCACATTCAAAGCAATTTCTTTAGACTTCTTTTCTAGATTTTCATGTTTCTCAAGCCTTCCAAGTTCTAACTCATCTTCTTGAAGTTTGCCAAAAAGTGATGCGGACGTCATTGTTGAAAGACTTTTCTTCTCCGAAATTGCCGTCACTTTTGGTTGCCACTCCCTGGTTAAGGATCTAAGAATTTTAAGATTCAAATCATCGTTAGTAAAGGTCTTATCGAGAGAAATTAAATGATTTGTCAAGTGGACGAATCTTTTCTGTAATGCCACAATGGATTCTCAGGGCAGCATTCTAAACATTTCGTATTCTTGACTTAGTATGTTCAATCTGGATCTCTTTATTTCGGCGGTGCCTTCATGTGTTTCCACTAAGGTGTCCCATATTTCTTTTGCCGACTTGCATTGAGAGATTTGGAAGAACTCATCCATACTCAAGGCACTTTGTAATATGTTGATAGCCTTTTTCTCATTAAGAATCCTTTTCTTGTCATCTTCACCGTATGATGATTTAACCTTTGGAGTTCCTACACCATTGACGGCACTTGCCGGTTCATGAGGACCATTTTCAACAGTTTCCCATATTCCTTCTCCTTGGGCTTCTAGATGTGCCTTCATGCGAATTTTCAAAAATCAAAATATTCTCCAGAGAAAAGTGGGGGTTTGTTACTACTTCCACCGTCTTTGAAAACCGGGTTGGTGCTAGCGGAAGCCATTCTGGTTCGATAGGAACATGTTACCTTAACCTGCTCTGATGCCAATTGTAAGTTATATGTATGCCTAAGAGGGGGGGGGGGGTGAGTTAGGTTCTTAGACACTTTTTCCGGTTTTTTGGTGATTCTTGGATTTTACTTTCCTTAAAAGTTTCTAGGTGATGAAAGGCGGTAAATGCGGAAAGTAAAGAACACAGTGATGTATAGTGGTTCCCCTCACAATCCGAGAGTACTCCACTCCCCTTTCAACATGAAAGAGTGTTTTACTATCAATGTTAGATTTCCTAAGACAATTCTAACAACCAAGAACACCCTTCTTGGATTTACAAACTTTAAAGTCCTACCGAGAATAAATATCTCACACAAGGACCTCTTGTATCCACAATTCGGATAACAAGGAAAACCCTACACACTTATCTTTAACAATCCAAAAAATAAGTTGTAATCAATTCTGAATTTTGTGTAAGTAACAATTTGAATGTTTATCAATATGAGAATTGATCTTCTTCTCGAAACAAATAATACTCATATATAATATACAAGTGTTCTTTTGTGAAAGAAAGCTGTGATATTGTGAAAGTTAATTTCAATGGCTTCTTTCAAAAATGTTTGAACACTTTTATGAAAATTCAAAAGGTTGAAGACAGAGAGTAATTTTTGAAATTTGTTTCTTGAAGGTGTTTTTGATTTTGAAAATGAAATCAATTTATAGAAGTGAAAAACCTTTCCAAAAAGGTATGATTATTGGACAGAAAAATAGCCAGTAAGAATAATAGAGAACAATGCAATCCTCCTTGAAAAGTTACTATTTTTGGCTGTTATTTCAGTGTTAATCAGTTAACCAAATAGGTTAATCGGTTAACACCTTTCCAACGATTAAAAATATTTGAATTTTTCATGTGTTAATCGGTTAACCCATATGGTTAATCGGTTAACACTGTTAAAATGTCCCAAAATCATAATTTTAACTTGTGTTAATTGGTTAACCCCACAGGTTAATCGGTTAACACTAAAGGTTTTTGCAAAAATACTTAATTTAAAAAATAGAAAGTACTTTAAAAACATTTTAAAAGGTTTAGTTATAGTGGTGTAGTGAAGTGTGATTGAAAGAACACTTGTATAAATTATTTCTAACTAAAATATGTTTATACCGTTTCTTGTATCATTAACACCACTTGAAGTTTGTAGATGAAGCTTGATCCATATCATCATGTGCGACTTTAACTTGATCTTTGATAATGGATTCTTGTCGATTGCTTGCGTCTCTTTCTTTTTGCGAATGTGTACCAATCTTGTATGAGTTGTCTTCATCAAAACTCAAAGGTCTTGAAGCTTGCTTTCACAACTTGCTGAACTGGCTGAGCAATAGGAACCGTAGAAGGAGTCGGCACAAAACTAGGTGGAAGACCATAAGGAGGTAGACTTGCAGGAGTAATTGATGGTTGAGGACCCACAATATTACCAGTAATCTCAGGGACAACAGTGGATTGAGTATCCATGTTTGCATTAATGGCCTGAAGCATCTCTATTATCTGCCTAACACTTCCCCGAAGGTCTTCAAGTTCATTACTAACACGATCAAGCTCTTGATTTTGTTCAGCCATCTTTTTCCAAGCTCGAGCTCTGGTGTTGTACTGATGCAGAGGACTCATGGTGACAAAACTGGAAGCGAGAGAACCGACGATGAGAAACCGGAAGGAAAATGCAAATGCAAAAACAGGATGCAAATGCAATGCGATGGTTTTAAGGATTTCAACGATCGATTGTAAATATTTTTTAGGAAAGCTTGAAAAAGTTTTAGTTTTTGAAATGTAGGATTTTTTTTTTGAATTTACAAAGGACAGTTGAACTCCTTGAAACTAGGGATGATATGATGCGGGATGCAATGCACAAACACACAAAGCAAACAAAGGTCCTAGGTTAGAGGAACATGAGCAGAGCCAAGGTCTACCCATCCCGAAAGGTAATTACTATGGGTTATTTGTACCTGCAGAACAAAGGTTCTAAAGAGGTGGCCAAAGTCATTAGTCCATCTTTCAGATATTATCAATTTGCCAATTACTCGGTGGTTAATAATATTCTCAAGAGAACCTTTTTTGAGTGTAGTATCGCGTAGCAACTATTTTGGGAGTACTCCCTCATAGTCCTTGCACTACGTCCTAAATAAGGCCAAAGTTGTGTTTAGGTAACTACGGTCCTCAGTATCACAGGCTCCAATCGAAAATAGTGAATGTTTTCACGATAAACTCGTTCAACAGTACTACTTTTCAAAAGGGCCTCAACTGAGTGGTGATTCTTAAGTCAACTTGGTCGGGATTCAACTCCCTATAAGCCTCGTCAAGTATATCACCTTCCTATAATAATTGCACTCAAGTTCGTGTGTAGGACTTTATCTCACAACAATAGCATAAACCCCAAGCAAGGTACAACAAATAGATACAAACAACTAAGATAGCAAATAGCAAATATAACAAGATAGGGATAACCCGTAAAAGATATTATCTCCCCAGTGAAGTCGCCATTTTCTGTTGCGGTGAAATTGGGATGTCAAGCTATTGATTAACTTGAATCTTAATTCATTTACAACCGATCTTTGATTTATCCGAAGGAAAGGTTAAATAAAGGGGAAAACCTGTTTTGCATCGTAAACACAATGCGGGGAGAGATCTAAGGTTTGGGGGTTGGTTAAGCTTAGGGAAGGTGTTAGCATCCTAAACTTCTGTAGTACTCTATAGGAACCTCTTGTTTTAAAATGTGCTATTGCTATAGTTATCTGCTTAAGGGTAATGCTAAGGGTTAAAGGTAAAGAGAAGGACCTAAGGGGTTAGTCCTAAGTTTACTCGCCAAGACTCGCATCTTGTGCCTATGTATCCGAGGTAGGGGATGGAATCTGAGTAATCGTAGTTCCCCTCACAGAGGGAGGAAGAGGATCTTCTTGACTGTGGTTAAGGTTCCAGAGGGAAGTAAACGTTCATAGGGAAACACTTACTTTGGAGTACGGCGACTCCGATTTCTACGTTATAAATTGGATTGACAGGGTGTGAGATAAGTATTCCACGACAGGAAACTTATATGGAGTGCGACGACTTCTAATCCTAAAGCTAGGATAAAGGGTTGGATGTCCACGGTGGGATGCCTAAGCACGAGTACAGCGACTTGGATCCTAAGGCTAGGATAGACGAAGGTAGAGGTATTGACTCGGCGGTCAAATAGGATAACCTTTCCTTCGGAGGGGAGAAACGGTAAAATATAACAGTGAATAATTGGAAGACTAAAGTGAATGAGTACAAGTATGGTGATATGAATATTATACAGCGTAATGCAATAGTAAAGTTAGAATGATAATGAAAGTGGTTAGCCATGGACTTAGTTAAGGGTTTTTATTTTTAAGTGTAATGGTGGAATTGGGATTGAATTGAGAAATGAAATTAATTGCTTCAGAATTTTGTGAATTGAGGTTAAGATTAATTGTTTTATGATTTTTGTAAGATTTTTAAATTTAAAAAAAGAGATTAGAATTTAAAAATATTGAAGATTAATGGATTAACTAGCAAAAAGGTTAATTAACTTAATTAGGATTTTTAGAAAAAGCTTTTTATTATTATTTAATTTTTTTATTATTTGAAATTAAACCTAAATTAAAATTTAGAATTATTTTTATATTTTTGTTTATTTTTGTTTATAAAAGCAAATAGATTAAATAAAATTAAAATTAAATATTTTTATTATTTTCTTATTTTTCTGATTTTTAAATTAATTAGTTAATGTTAGTAGTTAGAGGTTAGTTTTATAATTATAAATTAAAACAAATTACAAATATAAAACAGAAAAATAAAAGGAAAAAATAAAACATAAAAACAAAATAGGAAAATGGGTCGGGCTGGGTGGTCAGGCCCCAGACCCGACCTGGTTCAGAACAACACGCTAAAGGGGGAGAGGGTTTCGATTGAACCCTAATTTCCACTCTGAACAACGGCGCATCCACCCTTTCTCTCCCTCCTCACGACTTTTCTTCCTCCTCTCAGTCCTCGTTCATCTTCACCTATTCTTTCCTCCGACTTCTTCGTTCACACTTTCGTCTTCCTCTGTTTCGCGATTTTCTCTCTGAAAGGCAAGCAAAACAAACAAATTAAACAGATAACAATGTTTTAACAGAATCTAACTTACGGTGTCAATGGTTTCCTTGAAGGTTTCACGATGGCTCGCGAAGAATGGAGAGGGGTGATTCGTGGTTTTGAAGGTGGTGGGCGATGAGGATTTTGGTCGCGATGGCGGCTGTGCAAGCAACGGGTTTTTGGGGACGGAAGCGCGAGGGTCTTTTTGGCGTTTCTCGTGACGGGTGAGTCGCAGTTGACGGCGAGGGGATGATAGTGACGATGACGGTTCTGAGGAAGCTCCGAGAACTTCGACACCAGTGGCGGTTTCACAGTGGAACTATCGTAGATAAGTTTCGCTTTTTCTCTTTTTCTTTATGTTCTTTTGTGATGATTTTTGCTTGTGAATCTGTGTGTCCTTCTGTTTGTGGCCGCCCCCTTTTATAATACTTTGCACTTAAAGTTTTGATTTTAGAAATAAAAGCAGAATATTGCTTGTCAATTAATGTTTTGGAAAGATGGTGATGGTGTTTAATTCTGTTTTGGAAAGAATATATCACTGAAATGAGTATGCTTCCATTTTCGAATTATTGTGTTTGGACCAATTGAACACACGATGCCACTGTATTTGGAGAATTTTGTTTTCGGCTAGTTGTGTTTTGAACTTGCTGGTTCGCTTTCAATGCTTGCCATATCTCCTATCTTGATTTAGTCATGTGTCCTGTGTGATAGAAGCGATTTAATGAGCTTTTCTTTTTTTGTTTGTTTGCTTCTATTGACCTTTATGGTATATCTTATCCTAACTGTGGTCTCATCTTATTTTGTAGCTTTTGTGAATGGCGGTTTAAAACGAAACTCCGCAGCTTTCCACCGTCTTTAATCCAGGACATAATGAATTCTGAAGGATTGGAGTTTTGAATGTATGCCTCTATTTGATTTTGTAACTGGGATAAGATGCATGAGTTCCAAAACTATTATGTCACTGCGAGAATCAGCCGTGAGAATCAATGAAAAGATGAACACTAATCCAAGTGTAGTTTCGATACTTATCGTCGGTATCATTCGTCTTTCCCCCCAAATGTAAGGCTCTTCCACTGGTTTCACGAGATACATAAAAATTCTTTGAAACACATATTGATTTAGTGCTGCTTTTTGCTTTTGACAGGGTTTACATTCTCTTTGGGATGGAAATTGGATTGCAATAAGTGGTTTTGCAGGGTAAGACTCAAAGAGTTTCAAACTTAATGGCCTTCGTGAGACCTCTCTAGGGAATTGTATCGACCGTATATTATTTCCAACATCATCTTATGTAAATAACCTCATTGTCTCTCTTTGTAACAAGGTGGTCCCACCATTCATTTGAGAAAAGAAGCAGTGTGTTTTAATTTTCCTTCATTTGTCGCAGGATTTGTGCTTGAAAACGAATTGGGTAGAAACCTCGGTTAGTGTTGAGATTTTCTGGCCAGATCACTCGCTTGTTGATGACATTGATGCCGTTGTGGTTGGGCTGTCGAATGATCGACGCGAAGGCTTCCAGACTTCTTCCCTGCGAGGTACGATTACATCAACATATCCTTTGGATAATTTGTGTAATCATGAAGCTTCTGTGGTCTTTGTCCTAACTATTTGCTTATCCACGGCGTCTTCGCTCATGAAGCTTGTTACATGCGGTACAAGTGTGGTCAGAATGCAACTCTGGTCTAGAGAATGTGAGGAAGATATGCATTAATGTGAATATACATCATGTAGGTCATGAAACATCATATAGCTCAGAGGACATGCCGGCGTGAACGTTGATTTGAATGCTATTGTCTTTCTTATTCACGACAGTATATAAAAAGATGTTCTTTATATCTCTATGTCCTTAGTTTCAGGCAGTAAAGGACTCCTTGTACAACACATTGTAATTATTAGAATAACTTGTTTCTGGCTTTAGCATAAATTTTCTGATGAGAAGAAAGATGTCTTAATTAAATAGGAAACATTAGCAGTCTAGCAGGATTTGAGTAGCAAGTATTTTCCTTTGACGCGTATTGTATTTTAGTGATAACTTGTAGCCATTAAATGGGCATTGTATAGACAATAAATCTTTGGCTCAAAGTCTGTGACAAGTATAAACTATGTACCAACCCTCTTCATATTAACCTTCCCAAATTTGTAAACACTTCATCTTAAGTGGTCTTACATCACTGTTTGCTTCATGCTCAAATTGACAATCGTTAAATTGCGTTCTGCCAACATGTAAACCCATCGCTGCCTTAAGGTGGTGCGTGACATCTTAAATCTTTGCATTGGGGAATGATGTTCTTGAAGCTTGAGGCTTGGTGTTATAAAAGAGTATGTCATGGGCCTCATAGTGTAATTTCCATAGTTAAATAGAAATCAAACTCCCTTTCTTAGATAAAATTCATGAAACGGGCCTTGCAAATTGGATCACAGTTGAATATAATGAATTAATTTGACCTCAAGAAAATCTTTTGAATCTTATGAATCCTTTCACGATTTTAATCTTGATACAAAGGCGTAAGTCTCATGCTTGAATTTGGGATTTATGTTTTTTTGAAATTTGTAAGTTGCACTTTGGTAGATTTTATTCGTGCCAAATTTCATTTGAACCAATCACTCTTAAATGTTTCTGGTGTAGTTCCACTAGAATTCCAACTCGAAGTAATGTACAATTCTTAGGAGTTATGACTCAATCATGAACGCAAACCTGAAGTTTAACATTTATGCACTAAAGCCCAATTTTGTGACGGACCTTGAATCCTTATGAACTCTTAAATTTTCACTTTGTGATTCTTAAAAATTTGGATCCTCATTAGCTTTGAAACCAGATTTGAACTTTGGAACGTTTCTTTGAATGGTGATATATGATGTTAGCTTTGTGGCGAATCTCTTGCCGCCAACCTGACTTCACAAAAATGAAAAATTGGTTAAACGGTTAGTTAGAACGAAATATGAACTAAAATAATATGCAGATGACCACTAAATCTAAGGGTAAAATTTGGGGTATGACACTCACATTGGTGCGTTGGTTGATAACACCGCCCAATATTCTGTGTTTTCCTTCATGGATGGATTCTCTAGGTATAACCAAATCAAGATGGCCCCAGAGGACATGGAGAAAACTACTTTCATTACACCATGGGGGAATTTTTGCTATAAGGTGATCCCCTTTGGATTTAAGAATGTCGGGGCAACTTATCAGCGGGCATGGTGACTCTTTTTCATGATATGATTCATCATGAGATCGAGGTATATGTTGATGACATGATTGTGAAGTCACAGACAGAGGAAGGATTTCTGGTCAATCTTCTGAAATTGTTCGAAAGGTTAAGGAAGTTCAAGCTGAGGCTGAATCCTAACAAGTGCACCTTCGGGGTGAGATCTGAAAAGCTACTGAGGTTCATTGTTAGTAAAAGGGGTATTTAGGTAGATCTTGCCAAAATAAGAGCTATACAAGAAATGCCTGAGCTGAGAATGAAAAAAGAGGTTCGTGGTTTCCTGGGGAGATTGAACTACATTGCAAGGTTTATATCTCATCTTACAACCACTTGTGAACCAATATTCAAATTGCTAAGAAAAGATCAAACAGTCAGGTGGAATGAAAATTTCCAGAAGGCATTTGAAAGAATAGTATCTGCAAGAACCTCCAATACTCATGCCTCTAGTTGCAGGGAGACCTCTGATCATGTATCTCACGGTTCTTGAGAATTCAGTGGGATGTGTGCTCGGTCAACAAGATAAGTCAAGTAAAAAAGAGCACGCCATCTACTACCTGAGTAAAAAGTTCACTGATTATGAGTCGAGATACACAATGTTGGAAAAAACATGTTGTGCACTCGCGTGGGCAGCTAAGCATTTGATACAGTACATGTTAAACCACATAACCCTGTTGATTTCGAAGATGGATCCTATCAAGTATGTCTTTAAAAAAAAAGCACTCTCCGGAAGGATGTCCCGATGGCAAATGTTTTTAACAGAGTATGATATTTAGTATGTTTCCTAAAATGCCATAAAGGGAAGCGTTATGTCAGAATATTTGGCTGAACAGCCGATTGAGGATTATCAGCCGATGAAGTTTGATTTTCCAGACGAAGACGTCATGTTTTTGAAGATGAAAGACTGTGATGAGCCTTTACTTGACGAGGGTCCTGAGATTGGATCTCAGTGGAAACTGGTCTTCGACGGAGCTGTTAATTCATATGGTAATGGAATCGGTGTAACCACTACAACTCCTCACAGGTCTCACATACCGTTCACTGCCCGATTAACATCGCCTGCACCAATAATGAAGCCGAGTATGAAGCATGCATTATGGGATTAAAAGAGGTCGTTGATATGAGGATTAAGAATCTAGATGTGTATGGTGATTCATCGCTAGTCGTCAATAAAATCAAAGGAGAATGGGAAACTCGTCAGGCCAACCTAGTGCCTTACAAGAATTATGCAAGGAGACTGTTACCATTCTTTGATAGAATTGAGTTCCATCATGTGCCTAGTGTCGCAACTTCGAAAAACACCTTGCGGAAAACAGAAGAGTCGCCACCTTTCGTTATTCATCCCAAAGAGAGGGAAAGGAAACGATCGGAAAAAACCTGACGAAAGGGAAAAGACGAGGTCATCGCAACCAAGTCCTGGATTCGGGAGTCGGTTACGCAAGAGGAAGGTATTAGCACCCCTCACGTCCGTCGTACTCGACGGGATCAATGCTTGTTGTCTATCTAAGGGTGTGTTTAACTATCTACGCTAAAGTCTTCAGGAAAAAGAGAAAAGAAAAAGAGACTCGGCAGAGCATCGCCGTTCTGTGCTACGTATTCCCTCGTGCAATGGGAAAGTTAGAGTCAATGTAGTTCGGCCAACTACGGAAGAAAGGGGAAAGGTTGCTCGCCAAGACATCGCGTCTTGTGCCTACGTACTTTCATCTGGTATGAAAGATCAGAGCAAACGTAGTTCGGGCGACACGAAACCACAGGTTGATTAAGTGTTTAACCGGGTAGGGTTAAACATTTGTTCCAACAGTTAGCGACGAAGCCTGTTTGCGGTAGAACCGAAGCTTAACAACACTATTTTTTGAAAAAAGGTTTCCGATTAATCCCGAAGGAAAAAGGTTTGAAATTTGTTTTGTGTTTTTTAGTGAAGTGAATTAGTTCGGTTTGTGATTCACGTTGCACTAAAGACTAGGACATGGAGGAGAATGCGTCGTATACCGCCCCCAAATGGGACACATACTAAACAGTCTAGATAAGCGAGAGGAGACCCCTCACTCATCATTCCCCATGTAGCTTAAGGCCCGTAGCCCGCAATGTTCATCGCCTTTATTAGATGAGTTAGAATTATTTTGAGATGAGAAGAGAGACGCACAGAAGGTCTAAGGGAAACTCGGCCCTAACGTTGTCATGTAAAGTGGTCCTAAGGTTTAGATTAGAGAATGGGGAACATCTACCCTAATGTTAGGATGCTTGGATTGAACACCTAATGTATCTCCTACTCCCATCCTAAACGGAGGGACTAGGAACCCTATGGGGATCATGGCAAAAAGCACAAGAAAGCACCAAGTAAATTCAATCACAAGTAAAAGATGCGTACATGAAAATGCAACACTTAGAATGGTGGGAGGGAGGAAAAAATGTGTGGGGCAGCAGCCGCCACAAGCTCGTCTCAACCTCAACAACGATGCAAGAATGATGAAAACATGAAGGAAGCGCAAAAGAGATGAAAGCAAACAAACATCCAAGAGATCATCAACTTTGAACCAGATCCATAAGCATGCATTCAAGTGGAAAAACATGAATGTCGGTGAAATCTCGATTAAACAACCAAAACGACGACATATATCCAGAAACATTTCATCCCTAACACATCACACTGATCTATGATGATTCGAGATGAAACGATATGCAAACAATCAAGCAAAGTAGCAAAACAGGCCTGCCAGCACAGTGTTAATCGGTTAACCCCAGGGGTTAATCGGTTAACACACTGTTAACGTTAGAAAAAATTGAAAATTTGAACTGGTTAATCAGTTAACCATATGCTTTAACCGATTAACGCTTTGAAAACTTTGAAAAATTTGAAAATTTGTGATGGTTAATCGGTTAACCATATGCGTTAACCGATTAACACTGTGCTGACAGCAGAAAACAACAAAGCAGAATCACTTTTCAACAGCTTATCACCTCTCCAAACATATCAATGATCACATAATCAACCATGCATGAAATTAAATCAGAAAAAACATGATTCCGACAACATGTATACAGATCCAAACAGCATCAACACAAATCATGTCAACCAAAATTCAATCGAATATGAAAATCATCATGAACATGCAAATAAGCTCAAAAGTGCTATGGATCTAGGATTCCAACCTTCGAAGTGGAGATTTGCTTCGGTTAATGTTGAATTAACTGGAATTGAACAGATCCAATGCTAGAAGTCTGGAATACTTCAAGATCCACACCAATTCTTGTTGTAACAATGGAGATCCTTCCAGATTAATCCAAAATAAGCCAAATAATCACTTCCAAAATCACTTCTAGATCTGGATCCAATTATGCACGAAAATTGGATGGAGATATCACTTCAATGGAGATGATGGATGGAGGTTTGAGCTTAAGAATACATTGATTCCAATGAAGAATCAAAGAATTCAATGAAAAAGAGCTTTGGGTGAGGGTTTTGGAATTGGAAAGTTGAGAGAGTTTGAGAGAATTGAGATGAATTCTGAAAAATGAATGTGAGAAATGAAAATTGGATCCCTTTGGTTTGGAGTGAATCACTTAAATATCATCTAGGTTTAGATCCCAAGGAGAGGCTTGGAAATTGGTTTGTAAATCGTGGCTTGGCACTAGGAATGGGATTTTGGAGGGAAATGAAATTATGAAATGATTCTAGATCCTTCCCAAGTGACAAATTTGAATTTAAGTGATCAAAATTGGACCTCAAATGGCTCTGCATTAAAAAATCAAGTACAGAGGCAAAAATTGCACTGGTTAATCGGTTAACCATATGCGTTAACCGATTAACACCTTTAAAATTTCAAATTTGGCCTGATTTCTCTTTGGTTAATCGATTAACCATATAGGTTAACCGATTAACACCATCAAAAATTTGAAATTGGTGCCTTTTGGAGGGAAATTTGTCCATTTGCCATGTTTCAACTGTTTTGGAGCTCTGTTAAGCTTCTGAATATCATTCTTGGACGTTATCACTGTAAAAATGCCTGACATAAGCCTGAGTTCTGCTTTCTGAACTGCTGTTCTCCTGCAAAATAAAATAAAATCGGCCGCCTGACCGCCGGGCAAAATAAATGCTCGAGCCTCTGATGCTCGTTGTTCATTGTTAAGTCCTTTGCGCCGAAATGATCTTGAGCCACAGGAATACCTCGATCCCATGCCTCGAGAACAAATGCTATGCAAAATGCAAAGAAAAAAAGCCAACCACGGTTAAAACGAAAGGGCAAATTTTGGGGTGCTACACCTAGGGCTGAAAATCAGATGGCGGACGCCTTAGCCACGTTACCATCGATGTACAAAGTGAATTTCTAGAATGAAGCTCCAACTATCACCATTATGCGTCTTGATAGACCCGCCTTTGTATTTGCATTTAAGAGGGTATCAGATGGAAAGCCTTGGTATTTTGATATCAAGCATTTTCTAAAGACTCAAGAGTATCCATCTAGGGAATCCAGCAAAGATAAGAAGACTCTGAGGAGGTTAGCCGGTAATTTCTATCTGAACAAGGATGATGTGCTATACAAGAGAAACTTTGACATGGTCTTGTTGCACTGTATTGATGAACAAGAGGCAAGCCTATTGATGGAGGAAGTCCACGAGGGTTCTTTTGGTACTCATGTCGGTGGAGATGCAATGGCCAGAAAACTATTGAGAGCAGGGTATTATTGGATGACTATGGAATCCGATTGTTTCAGATACGCCAGAAAATACCATAAATGCCAGATTTATGATGATAAGGTGCATGTGCCACCGGCCCCTCTGAATGTTTTAACATCTCCTTGGCCCTTTTCTATGTGGGGCATCGATATGATTGGGAAGATTGAGCCGAATTCTTCCGACGGGCATCACTTCATTCTGGTGGCGATTGATTACTTCACGAAATGGGTAGAAGCAACTTCCTTTGCCAGTGTCACGAAACAGGTGGTCGCCCGATTCATAAAGAAGGACCATTTGTCATTATGGAATTTTGGAGAGAATCAATACTGATAATGGTTCAAATTTGAATAACAAGATAATGAAGGAATTGTGCCAGAGTTTCAAGATTGAGCATCACAACTCTTCTCCATATCGTCCAAAGATGAATGGCGCTGTTGAGGCTGCTAACAAGAATATCAAGAAGATTTTGCAGAAGATGGTGGTAACTTATAAGGATTGGCACGAGATGTTGCCCTTTGCTTAACATGGTTATCGTACTTCGGTGCGTACCTCAACCGGGGCAACTCCTTTCTCACTGGTGTATAGTACAAAAGCAGTCCTACCATTAGAAGTTGAAATTTCGTCTTTAAGGGTATTATCTGATGTGAAGATTGACAAAGTTGAATGGGTGCAAACCAGATTGAATCAGTTGAGCTTGATTGACGAGAAGAGATTGGCAACCATTACTCATTGCAGGTTGTACCAGAGTAGGATGAAGAAAACCTTTGATCAAAAAGTGCATCCTTCGTGCTTCCAGGCAGATGATTTGGTGTTGAAAAAGATCCTTCCTCCTCAGACAGATCACAGGGGCAAATGCACTCCAACCTACGAAGGTCCATATGTGGTAAGAAAGGTTTTCTCTAGTGGAGCCTTATTACTATCTATCATGGATGGTGAAGATTTTTCATCCCCTGTGAATGCATACGTGGTTAAAACATACTTTGCTTAAAAGGGACCCGATGGACAGAAAAAGAAAAGTCCATGAAAAATGTGTCATCCCGACGAATCATAAAAAGAATAGGTTCGGGTAAAAATTAGGGATAAAAGAAAAGAATAAACCCGTAAAGTTGAAAACCTGAAAAGGCGACTTTGGCAAAAATGGGTATCTCGGTGGATTGAAAACCCGAAAGGGCGATCCAGGAAAAAGTTAGGGATTTTAAAAGAAAATGATTGCGGTCTATGTTCGATCTGTGAGCTTATACATGGTTATCCCAAAGGAAAGGAATCAGTTCAATCAGTCTTTTCAGAAGGCGAAACATGGGGGAACATCGAAGACATACAGGTCATAGCTGAATCAACACATGGTGGTTGTCTGTTTCCATATTGCCGACATTGATATATATTCTTTTTTCTTTTTGCGCAATTACCTCTTTTTAGGAATTGCATCTGAATTGTAATTCGCCTATTTGCAGGAATTTCATCAATAAAGTATTCACTTTAGTCCAAGAGCTTTTCATTTCATGTTTTTAATTTTACTGTTTTGTTTGCAAAAACGTCCGATATTTTTGATAAACATTACAGGTGAAAACATAAGGCTTTATATAGCATAACGAAAGGAATGGATTTGCTTGAATGATAAGTGTTATGAATGGTAACCTAGGTAGCCATTTCACACATGGGATATCCTATTATTTCTTATTTGTTGTAGGATGGCAGGGTCCTCTCCCCAACGATGAAGTTCTAACGGCAATGCATGGTGAATTATTCCTCCCTAGCAGGAGTTTAGAGTTGCATTTCCCATCCGAAGTGGATTCGTACTATCCGTTGAGTGTTTGGAGGTTGACTACTTCAGGTAGAATGCAGTCAGGAATTTTTGCTTCCCCACAACAGAGATTTTGTCTTCCCCACAAAATTCTATTATCAAATAGAAGTGTTGTCACCAGCGGAGGTGTGTAGTGTATCTCCAGCAGAGCAGAGTTCTGTCTCCCTACAGAAGCTAATCCTCAACAAGGTGGATTTGTTCTCAGCATATTCAATAGAGTAAGGCTAAAGGATATTCCCTCAGCAGCAGGGTGGATTTCAATTCAATATTACTTTCCAGCAGAGTCGACGTCCTTGACGTCCTTCCCCTGGTGTTGCATTGCTGTATAGAGGGGCCGAAAAAGATAGAAGAGTCGCCACCGTTCGTTATTTATCCCAAAATAGGGAAAGGAAATTATCAGAGAAAAACTAACGAAAATGGGAGAAGACAGGTCATCGTAACCATATCTCGGGTTTGGGAGTCAGTTACACAAGGGGAAGGTGTTAGCATCCCTCACATCCTTCGTACTCGACGGGATCCACGCTTGTTGTCTATCTAAAAGGGTTTTTACTATCTAAGCTATGACTCATGGACAAAAGAAAAGAAAAGAAACTCGATAGAGCATTTCCGCTCTATGCCTACGTATTCCCTCGTGCAATGGGAAAGTCATAGTCAACGTAGTTCGGCTAACTATGGGTGAAGGTAGGGGAAGGTTTCTCGCCAAGACATCGGCGTCTTGTGCCTACATATCCTCATCTAGTATGAGAAATCAGAGCAAACATAGTTCCGGCTAACAAGACCACAGGTTGGTTCAATATGCTTTACCCGAGTAGGGTTAAACCTTAGTTCTAGCAGTTAGGTGTATGCAACTCGACCATTGGAGACTTAGGTGTTACCTGTTTGCGGTAGAACCAAGAGTTAATAACACTCTCCTTATGAAAAAGGTTTTCCAAATTAAGATCCCGAAGGATAAAAAAGTTTGAAGTTTGTTTTTGTGTTTCTTAGAGAAGAAGTGCATTGATTATTGTTTGTAATTCATGTTGCACTAAAGACTGTGACTTAGGAGCGAATGCGTCGCATATCGTCCAAAGGACATACGCTAAACACTCTAGATAATTGAGAGGAGGCCCCCTAATCATCATTTCCCAAGTACTTAAGGCCCATAACGTACAACAATCCTTAAACTTTATTAGATGTTTTGAGAAAGTTTGAAGATGAGAAGAGAGAGACACTCTAAAGGGAGACTAAGACTCAACCTAATGTTCTCATGCAAAGTGTACCTATGATTGGGATCTAAGGGAATGCTACCTAATGTTATCATACATGGGTTTAAGCCTAAGGTCTATCATAATCAATCTTGAACAAGAGAGATTAGATGTCCTAAGGGAATAAGGCAAAGAAAGACAAAATAAGAAGAAGAAGAATGCAAAAGAATAAGGAAAGTATGCAAACATGTTATGCACAATTAGAATGGAAGTGAGGGAGAATTAAAGTTTGGGGCAGTAGCCTCCACAAGCACATCTCAACCTCAAGCATGCATATGAGAAGATGCAAGAATAAAGGAAGAAATAATGCATAAAAAAGATATCAAGCAAGTGCACAAAAGAGTCCTCAAGGAATCACCATTCATGACATGTTCAAAGTACCTCCAAAGGAGGGACTAAACCATCTCAATTGGGGAAAAAAGGTCATTGGACAGAAGTAGGGATGAGAGAAGAAAGTGCATAAACCAAATAAGGAAAAGCACAAAAGAGAATGCAAGAATAGGCATGGAAGAAGACCTAGGTCCCAAGCACATTCAACACTTGAACTTCAAGTGGAAAGCCTAAAAAGATATGCAAATCTCAACAAGAAATGAACAAGTTTATGACCTAATAATGAAAATCTAGCAAGCTCAACATGTTAATAATATGAATCAAGAGGAGTTGAGAGCTCAAAGGATCTATAGAAGTCATTTCCCATTCAAACTAGGTCAAATGCTTGTATGAACCCCCCTTAGAAGTAACTTGACTTGCAAGTTACCTAAAAAATAGGAAAAAGGCTAAAAAATAACCAAATAAAATCTCAAATTCTCATACAAGAGTTGGCAACCAGAGGCCAAAAGATCACAACCAAAGTCCCTTCAAAGCAACATCAAAGAATTTGATTTACAAGGATGTACCACTTTGAAGGAGGGTTGTTGAGGGTCAAAACAAAAGACTCAAAAGTCAAACCAAAAATAACTAAACCAAGTCCAAAATCATCCTATAAGACTACTCAATTCATCATTCACATGAGAAAAAGGTCTCAATCAATGGAGAAAAATATTGGTCCACAAACAAGGCAAGAATACAAAAGGAGCAATTAAAACTCATTTAAAAACCACTCCAAATAGAAAATCCCATTTTAAATGAAAAATAAACCAAAAATGAAAATAAAAATTTCCAAAAATTAGTTAACACCCTAAAGTGTCCTAAAAATATTTTTGAGGGATTTTGTCACATTTGGAATTATTTTTAAATGAATTAAAATGAAACAGAAATGAAATAAAAAAGAAAATAAAACAAATAAAAGAAACAGTGTGAATAGCAAGATCCACAGTTCAAAGCATTGGGCCAAACTGGGAGGGGGTGTGAATAGCACATTGAGCCCAACTAAACTCAAGAAGTGGAACGCACCGTTTCACTAATTGAGGTGGTATGTCAACATACACGCAGGCGCATACAAAGCAAATCGAATGATTAAAATTTCATGCTCAAAACTGAAATTTCCAGAAACACCACAATTAACTATCCAGATTTTGCCTACCAGGGTAGGTCTTCATATTGCAACAAAAATGGCATGGATCTAATGCATATCATGAAAGAATTTTTAAAAAGAAGAATATCTAACGGAGCCTCTTCGTTGGAGCTTCAAATGGTGTTGAGCTTGAGCAAAAACGTGCAAAAACACTCCAATGATCTTGAGGAAGGTAATGCTCACTTTGATTTGGCTTGAATTTGCTTCAATCTTAGTTTCCAATTTTCAAAATTTTCTTGAATTTTCCTACTTTAATTGTGCTCTCTCTAAACGAAAATGCATGAATGAGGGTTCAAATTTCATCTGGAACTTTTATATGATGGATCTAGAAGTGATTGGAGGCCCAATATGGCCTGGTTGGGATGAATTTCAAAAATGCCCAAAGTTGGAAAATGAGTTCATGCATATGTGACATTGGCTCCAATTCCCCTTGAATTTGATTTGAATCATCAGCTGGTAACTTGTTTTGAACATGTGGATGGAATTTAAACCTTAATTTGATCCAATGGTGGAGATTGGATTTGAAACTTCTTTATGAAGTAACCTTGATTTCCACGTGCATTTCCATTATGAACCAAAACTGATTTGTGCATCTTGCTTGTTATGACAATGTGAATCAAAATGAGCAAAATATGGCATGTAGATGAATTAAAACCACTTCAATTTAATTCATGACTTCAAGTTTATTTTTCCATTGAATTTCTTCACCAATCTCCCTAACCTTGCCAAATTCATGACAAACTTGTGTTCTGGGATGAAACTGATATCATTTGAAGCAACTTTCATGTTTGAAAAAGTTTCATTCGAAGTGCTTAAGATCATGAAAAGGACCTATGATGAAAATAACCTATAATCTCACTTTCCCAAAATACCACTGCCTTGCAAGCTTCATAACTTGAGTTCTACAAACGCGATGAAGGACTTTTAGGACTTTTTGGAAAGCTAAGATCATAAGGAACAACTTTCATGTTCATCTAAAGTTGAGGAGAAACATAATTCTAGGTCAAAAGTGCCTTGGAAGTTGGTTGACTGAAAATATGATTCATCTGAGACCTCTAACTTGCTAGCATCATAACTTGAGCTCCACAAACCCAATGGATGAGTTCTAGTACTCAAAAGAAATCTAGTAACAAGCTCTATAAGTATCATGTTTGCATCAAAGTGAGATGAAACTTGTATCTTGAGATATGTGGTCTTGAAGTTACGCACTAAATAGGGGATTTTCCACTAACAAACCTCTGAAACCCTAATTTAGTAACTTCTCACATCTTGATTCTCCTTGAATTGATCTTAAAATAATATCTTAGATGCCTCAACACAACTATCCATGACTCCAAAGACTTAGAACTAAGTCTTAATCTCCTTCAAATCCACAATGGATCTTGCACTAGGCAGATGAAACCCTAGGTGTGCAATCCTTTGACTGCAACCTCTTGAACTTCACAAAGCACTCAATGAGCATCACAACATCTCATATCTATATCCATGAACTTGTGATCCTCAGGTGATCCTCAATTGGCCTCCAAGATAGGAGATAAGCAATATACATCCATTCACTTTCTCAAAGAGCTCTGACCAGCTTCTGATGACTTGATGAGCACTCATGCTTGCTTGCAACCCTTGACAAACCTCCTCCTGCTATGCAAATGTCTTGATCCCATGCAAACGAACAATGATATGCAAATGCAAATGCTAGAACAATATAGTGAAAACATAAGCCAAGTAAAGAAAAGGTTGGGAAAATTTTGGTGTACAACAGCTGACCCTATTCAAGCGACTTGGACATGAATGAGTGAAAAGCGAACGACTTTCAAACAATCAAGGTAAAAGAAGGTTGAATACCAAAGAACCCAAAAATTTGCCAACCGCAAAAATAAACTGCAAACTCTGATTGGGGATAAAGATCTCCGGAAATAACTAAATTGATAGTTGCAACGATAATAAGAGAACTGATTACCAACTTGAAATCGTCGACCCTAAGTCGGAAATATCATCTGATATCACGTAGCGGATACTAAACCTCTGACTTCCCCGTCAGGAATCTGCATCAGTTTGGGAAAACATCTGACATCGCCGTCAGGCATTGACATCAAGTCGATAAACCATCTGACATCGTCGTCAGGCAACAGTTAAATAAAAACATGTATTGAATCCCAAGACACAGACCTTTGTCATCACCACCAGACATTCGCTAAATAAAAGCTAGTAACAAAATTGAAAATTGGGTCAACACATAGCATCTGGCATCGCCGCCAGGTCTCTATTGAGTTGATAAAAACATCTGACATCGCCGTCATGAATCCACGAAGTTGATACACATCTGACATCGCCACCAGGCATCTGCAGGGGATAAAACATCTGACCTCGCCGTCAAGTATCCACATAGTTGAGAAACATCTGACATCATCGTCACGCATCTACTACAACCAATAGGCAACGAACTTGAAGGTAAGGACATCTGACATCGTCGTCAGGCATTCGCTAAATAAAAGCGAGTAACAAACCCAAAGGTAAGGACATTTGACATCGCCGTCAGGCATTCGCTAAATAAAAGCGAGCATCGAACCCAAAGGCCGGATCAACCGAAGCTGATAAACACATCTTGAGAATACTCCGCTAGGGAAGAGAGAAACTTAACCAAACAACTCTGCCTGGGAGAAAAAGAGAAATTTAACCAAATAACTCTGCTTTGGGAGTGAAAAGAAACTTAACAAAGAGAAACTTAACCAAGTAACTCTGCTGAGGAACAAAGAGAAACTTAACCGAGTAACTCTGTTGGGTAACACATATTAAGATGAACGCGTCCATCAAAGATTGCACCATGGTCTAGATACCATATGGGCTGAACGGTAACATTTCAAATTTTCGGAGTCTGAATACTCAATGAACAGAATGAATCAACAAAATTTGTCAGAGTCTGAACACTCAACGTAATAAACAGAATTTGGATACTCGACGGACAAAGGGATACACCACAAGTATACTCATCATGGTATAGATACCACATGAGTTTATAACAACAACTAAAGTCCGGCGACGCCGCTGGGAAAAACGTAAGCCGAGGTCTGGATACCACGCGGGCTAACGGAAACTGCCATGGTTTGGATACCATTCGGGCAAAGATATCAGTCATCTGTCGGAGATACACCTGCAAACAAAGAGGTAACCACCTGGCTTATGTTTCACATGCGTATGTTTGAAAATGCGTAATGCTCCATACGCAATGGAAATGCTACACGTTTGGAGGATGTTATGCATAGAATGCAAATTGCAACGGAATCAAATCATCAAAATAAATGCTGAAGAGAAAACCCAGAGCCACCCTGGTGGGGAAAAGGTTAACCCATGCTAATCGCAACTGGACTTAAACAAGGAAACGAGCCTTGGACGACTTCTTTACTGGGGAACAAAGTTCTTACGAGAACAAGAAGTTCAAACTCAACTAGGGACTCACATCAAAACCTGCTAAGGAAAATGCCCTGAACGGCCTTCCAGAATACAACTCTTCTGGGGAAAAGACAGCTCTGCTGGATAGACAACCAGACATTGAAAACAAATTCACCCTACTAGGGAACCAACAACTCTGCGGGGGATCCATAATCAACCCTCGATATTCACAACACGCCTTGCTGAAGAAAATAGCCCTGAACGACTCACCGATACTCACCTGAAAGTGACGACTTACAAGGGAAAAAGTCAAAATCCAACCTGCCGAGAATTACTCACCTGAGGAATAATCTACCTCTGCTATAGATCCACTCTGCCAGGGAATCACAAACTTACTGAACTTGCTGGGAAATAGTCTACCTCTGCAGGGAAATAGAACTACTTCATGCTACCTTTGCTGAGGATAGAGACAACTCTACTAACCTACTAGGGGAAAAGCCAACTCAACTGGGGATCACCCAAGGAGGGAAACAACATCAACTTCTGCTTGGGGATGAGTCAATAACTCAAACTTTGAGGGTATACAAAGTTATATGTTCAAACTCTGTGGGGAGACAACACCTGACATTTCCCCACTGTTGGGAAACGTTCCACACCTGCATGGTGGAAAGAAATCCAATCACGACTCGCTGAGGAGTAAATACATACCTGCAACCTACGAGGATTAAATGTGTACTGACCAACTGCTGGGGGAAATGGTGATCCTCAAGGGATAACCATACTCTGCTGGAGACCTCGATCTCGAATTGCGAAGAGCTAAATGTGTACCGACCAATTGCTGGGGATAAGCGTACATACTTAACTACTTGGTCCACCTGCATACAACTCTACCGGGGATAGAGATGTTCAAACTTCAATAGCTGGGGGAAATGGTGATCATAACAGAGATACACCTCTGGCGAATTTCCCCAAGGGTAGCGACCCTGCAAAAATGAACAAACAGACAAGATATCCTGTACAAATAACTCAAAGCTTTAACGATTATTGGTAAAGCCTGCAAGTTTAAGTATGCAAAGTTTATCAAAAACATCGGGCGTTTTTTGCAAAAAAAACAGTAAGGCTAAAGCAAAACAAATAATTACTGAATAATATGTGTTTTATTGATAGATGTCCTGTAAATAGGCAAGATTTTACAACAGATGCAACCCCTGAAAAGAGGAAGTTGCGCAAAAATATGCATTTACAGAATATCAGCAATGTCGCAAGGACCAACACCATAAGTTGATCCATCAATGACTCGCATGACTCCGATGCTTCACCGACGCTTTGTCTTCAGGAGAGATTGATTCAGATAAATGGCCCTCAGGTCCTCCCTCAATCCACTAAGCTCTGAAGATCACACGCAGACCGCTGTCATTTGCTTTTTAAATCCCTAACTTTTGCCTAAATCGCCCTTGCGGGTTTTCAATTCACCGGGGTACCTATTTTTGCCAAAGTCGCATTTTCAGGTTTTCAACTTTGCGAGTTTACATCTTTTTCTTTTATCCCTAAATTTTGCCCGAACCTTTTCTTTTTATGGTTCACCAGGATGCCCCATTTTTACCTGGATATTATTTTTCTTTCCAGCGGGTCCCTTTAAGCAAAGTATTTTTCAACTGCGTCTGCGTTCACATGAGATGTAAAATCCTCACCATTCATGGTGGATAACAACAAGGCTCCTCCGAAGAATACCTTTCACACGATGTATGAACCTTCATAGTTGGGAGTCCATTTGCCCCTGTTATTTGTTTGTAGAGGGAGAATCTTTTTCAACACAAGATCACCCGTATGAAAACTTCGAGGGTGCACCTTCTTGTCATAAGCTTTCTTTATTCATCTCTGATACAACCGACCGTATGCAATAGACTCTAGCCTTTTCTCATCCATCGGGCTAAGCTGATTTAATCTGTTCTTTACCCATTCTGCCTCATCGAGCTTGACGTCGACCATAACTCTCAAAGAAGGAATCTAGACTTCTAATGGTAGGACGACTTCCATACCATACACCAGCGAGAAAGGAGTTTCCCCAGTTGAAGTGTGTACCATAGTGCGATATCTATGCAAAGCAAAGGGCAACATCTCATGTCAATCCTTATAGGTTACAACCATCTTCTGCACTATTTTCATGATATCCTTATTGGTCGCTTCAACAGCGCCATTCACTTTCGGACGATAGGGCGATGAGTTATTATGCTCGATTTTGAAACTCTGGCACAGTTCCTTCATCATCTTGTTATTCAAGTTCGAACCATTGTCAGTAATGATTCGTTCGGGCACTCCGTATCTACAGATGATGTCCCTCTTGATAAATCTGGCTACGACTTGCTTCGTGACATTTGCATAGGAGGTTGCTTCCACCCACTTGGTAAAGTAGTCAATGGCTACTACGATGAAGTGATGTCCATTGGATGCGGTTGGCTCGATCTTGCCGATCATGTCAATGCCCCACATGGAAAAGGGCCAAAGAGATGCCATGACGTTCAGAGGACACGGTGGCACATGAATCTTGTCTGCATAAATCTGGCATTTATGGCATTTCTGCGCATATTTGAAGCAATCAGATTCCATCGTCAGCCAATAATACCTTGCTCGTAACAGCTTTCGAGACATGGCGTGCCCGCCGGCATGCATACCAAAGGCTCCTTCGTAGACCTCTTCCATAAGCAAGATTGCTTCTTTCTCATCCACGCATCTGAGTAATACCAAGTCATAATTCCTCCTGTAGAGTACACCATCCTGATTCAGATAAAAGTTTCCAGACAACCTTCTCAGAGTCTTCTTATCTTAGGTCTACGCACCTGGCGGATACTCCTGTTTCTTAAGAAAGTTTTGGATGTCATAAAACCATGGCTTGCCATCAAAGGCTTCCTCAATGGCAAATACAAACGCTGGCCTATCAAGGCACGAGATGACTATTCTTGGAGTATCATTCCAATAGTTAACCTTATACATCGAGGATAACGTCGCCAGAGCATCTACCATCTGATTCTCCACTCTTGGAATGTGATGGAACTCTACACGATCAAAGAATGGCAACAACCTCCTTGAATAGTTCATGTAAGGAATCAAATTGGGTTGCCTGGTCTCCCATTCTCCTTTGATTTGATTTACAACTAGCGCTGAATCGCCGTACACATCTAGATTCTTGATCCTCTGATCAATGGCTTCTTCCAACCCCATGATGCACGCTTCATACTCCGCTTTATTGTTGGTGCAAGGAAATGTCAACCTGGCAGTGAATGGTATATGAGTACCATGAGGGGTCGTGATGATGGCCCCAGTTCCACTTCCATATGAGTTAATAGCACCATCAAATATCATCTGCCACTGGGAGCCAAGCTCAGGACCTTCGTCAGGCAACGACTCATCACAATCTTTCATCTTCAGATACATGATGTCTTCATCAGGAAAATTAAATTTCATCGGTTGATAGTCGTCAATCAGCTGTTCAGCGAGATACTCTGACAGAACACTCCCTTTGATAGCCTTCTGGGAAACATATTAGATGTCGTACTCTGTCAGTACCATCTGCCACCTGACAATTCTTCCCAAAAGTGCTTTCTTTTTGAAGACGTATTTAATCGGATCCATCTTTGAAATCAGCATGGTTGTATGGTTAAGCATATACTGTCTAAAACGTTTGGCAGCCCATGCGAGTGCGCAACACGTTTTCTCCAACATCGAGTACCGAGACTCACAATCTGTGAACTTTTTACTCAGATAGTATATTGCATGCTCTTTTCTTCCAGTCTCGTCATGCTGACCGAGAACACAACCTATGCTGTTTTCAAGTACCGTTAGATACATTATCAAAGGTCTTCCAGTGACTGGGGGTATCCGTATTTGAGGTTCCTACAAATATTCTTTTATCTTATCAAATGCCCTTTGGCAATTTTCATTCCAGACGACCGCCTGATCTTTCTTTAGCAACTTGAACACAGGTTCACACGTGGCTGTTAGATGGGATATGAACCGAGAAATGTAGTTCAATCTCCCCAAGAAACCTTGAACTATCTAAACTACGGCTCAGGGACAAAAGAACAGAAAAGAGACTCTATAGAACATCGCTGCTCTATGCCTACGTATTCCCTCGTGCAATGGGAAAGTCAGAGTCAACGTAGTTCGGGTAACTATGGGTGAAAGTGGGGAAGGTTGCGTACTGAGACATCGCCGTCTCATGCCTACGTATTCTCATCTGGTATGAGAAATCAGAGCAAACGTAGTTCGGCCTAACAAGAACACCGGTTGGTTCAAAATGTTTTAGGCCCAAGTAGGGTTAAAACTTAGTTCTAGCAGTTAGGTGTATGCAGCTCGACCATTGGAGACTTAGGTGTTACCTGTTTGCGGTAGAACCAAGAGTTAACAAAACTCTCCTTATGAAAAAGGTTTTAAAAATTAAGATCCCGAAGGATAAAAGATGTGAAGTTTGTTTTTGTGTTTTTTAGAGAAGAAGTGCATTGATTATTGTTTGTAATTTATGTTGCACTAAAGACTATGACCTAGGAGCAAATGCGTCGCATATAGTCCAAAGGACATACGCTAATCACTCTAGACAATTGAGAGAAGGCCCCCACCATTTCCCAAGTACTTAAGGCTCGTAACATACATTAATCCTTAACCTTTATTAGATGTCTTGAGAAAGTTTGGAGATGAGAAGAGATGGACATTCTAAGGGAAAACTAAGACTCAACCTAGTGTTCTCATAACCCGAGTTCTACAAATCAGATGAAGGACTTCTAGGGCTTTTTGGAAATATAAGATCATAATGAACAACTTTCATGTTTGCATCAAGTTGAGATGAAACATGATTCTAGGTCAAAAATGCCTTTAAAGTTGGTTGACTTTTGTTAACTGAAAACACATTCATTTGAGGACCCATAACTTGTCAGCATCATAACTTGAGTTCCACAAACCCAATGGATGAGTTCTAGTACTCAAAAGAAATCTAAGAACATGCTCTACAAGTCTCATGTTTGCATCAAAGTGAGATGAAACTTGTGTCTTGAGATATGTGGTCTTGAAGTTGGGCACTAAATAGGGGATTTTACATTGAGAACCTTAGAAACCCTAATTTAGTAACTCCTCACACTCTGGATTCTTCTTGAATTGACCTTGGAATAACATCTCAAATGCCTCAACACAACATTCCATGATCACCATGACTTTGAACTGAGTCTTAATCTCCTTCAGATCCACAGTTGATTTAGGGTTGACCAGATAAAAACCCTAGATGCACCACTCTTGACTGTGGCTTCTTGCATATGATACAACAACTTGGATAAGCTACACAATGGCTCTCAAAGCACTCAATGAGCTTCACAATCCTCTGATTATCCTCAATTGGCCTCCAGGTTAGGAAGTAGTCCACATACATCCATCTACTCTCTCAGAGAGCATTGACCACTTCTTGGGGACTTGATGAGCATTCATGCTTGAATAAAACCTCTTGCTTAAGTTTAGAACCCTTGGTAATATTATCTTGCTATGCACACTCCTCTTGATCCCCTGCAAATGAACAATGGTATGCAAATGCAAATGCTAGAACAATGAAACGAAACATAAACCATGTAAAGAAAAGGTTGGGAAAATTTTAGGGTACAACACCATGGTTCTCTTTTGTACCAATTGTAACTGTAACAGATGTTGCAGCAATTAAGAATACGGCATCGGAGGTGCGTCAAATTGTCTATTCACCACCTAGCCTCGATCCTGAAATCTTCTATAACCCTGTTGATTCTGCTGTTGTTGCTGTTGCTGTTGAGGTACTGCAGGAATTGTGATACTCAAAACCTGGGGTTGCTGCTGAAGATATTGCTGGCGTTGATTTCTATTCCTGTTACGAGAGCCAGACACTGCGTTAGTCCCACCTTCCTTCTTTTTATTGCCAAACGGATTTCTTCCTCCTCCAGCTGAGGATACTTCGCCAGCATGAATTTTACCGAGCTTAATGCCATTCTCTACCCTCTCCCCAGTGATGATCAAATCAGAAAAGCTACCTGACATGCTACTGATAAGCTTCTCATAATAGACACCAGGCAACGTGGCCACGAACATATTAATCAGTTCACACTCAACCATCGGAGGCTGCACTCATGCTGCGAGTTCGTGCCACCTCTGGGCGTACTCCTTAAAGCATTCACCAGTCTTTTGAGACAAATTTTGGATTTGGACCCTGTTAGGAGAAAGGTTGCTATTATACTCATAGTGTCTCACGAAGGCTTCATCTAAGTCTCTCCAACTGCAGATATTAACAGGCTCCAATCCCATATACCACTCAAGTAAGGGTCCAGACAAGCTGTCCTGAAAGAAATGCATGAGTAACTTTTCGTCATCCGAGTAAGTAGACATTTTGCGGTAATATGAACGCAGATGAACCCGAGGACAAGTCGTGCCTTTGTATTTATCAAAGTCGAGAACTTTGAATTTCAGCGGTACCTTCAAGTTTGGGATCAGCCCCAGATTGGCCTTGTCTAGTTCCATGGAGTTTTGATTTTCAAAAGATCTCATCTTTTCTTCAATCAGCCTAAACCTTTTGTCAGCCTCAGACGGCAATCCAACACCGATATCTCGCATAGAAAATGAGTCTTCCTGCTAGTCCTCATCCCATTGAGGAACATTGTTGCCATGCATAGCACACACCACTTCAGGGATTCCACCTACGTTGCCTCCGCCCAGAGGGATAACTATTGTAGGAATAGTGTGAGCGTGTGGCGTACCATCACCACGAGGAGGCTTAGCAGCGGTTCCTCCATGAAGCACACCATTATTGTCAACTCTTGCAATCAATGGTTGCACCAAGGTCCTTAGTTGCTCCTGACCATGTGCCACACCCTGCATCAGCTCCATAAACCGAGCCATCCTGTCCCTCATCTCTTGCATCTCAGCTTGCACCTGTTCCATGATTCTGCGTTGATTCCCTCTGGTGGCGTAACGGTGAACTGTCGGATTGTCTATCCTGAAACAAACTAATAAACCACAAGAGAAAAAGGTCAATGGTTCCGCTCCAGCTGCTATGCAAAATGCAGACATGTAGATATGCATTAGGGACATTTCCCCTCAATTCTAGTTCCTGCGTGAACAACGAGACATAGGGAAACCCATAGCATAACATATAGCCAAACACCTCATACATACAAGAAAAAGCCCAACAGGCAAGGTACAAGCATACAAATGAGTATAAAGAATCAGTAGAAGGACCTCAGCCAACAGGTCTGGTGATGGTCAATACAAACATAAGCAACAAGCTACAAACAAAATGAAAGACATCAGGTACGGCAACGAGCACGAAACTCCTCCAACAACTCCTATGTCTCAGGATGATTTGGTCTGACGAGTAACCCCTGAATGAGCGCCTCTCTCTGTTTGATCGTGGTCTGTAAACCCTAAGTGTAGTCCTCCCAGGCTCCCTCACCAAATACTTCCTCTAGCTTGCACCTCTTTGAATCAACCATCAGCTTGTAATCCTCCAAGGTTGCAACAGCTTCGTTCAGTCTGCAATCATTGTCACGTTTGAGTGAGGCTTCAGCTACAATCCTCTCATCCTTCGCCCTGAGCTGAGTCTTTAATCTAGAGATCTGCTGCTTCAACTTATCCTTACGCTCCTTGTTGTTGGAAAGAGTAGCATTCCACTGCTCATTGAACTTGGAAATCTCCAGATAAGCCCTATCTAAGTCCTTCTTCTTAGCAGCGAGAACATCATTGACAGCTTTCAGATCCAAACCCAAACGTTCATGGGAACGAGTCTCCTTGGTCAAATTCGTACCCAACCTGTTCACAAGCTCAGTCTGCCTCTTGGAAGAGTTCACAACATCAATTTTCTCACTCCAGAGCTGAATGATCTCTTTCTCTAACTCTTCATTAGCCTTCCGAAGCTCCTCTTTCTCAGACCACAACTAGTTGTATTTCTTTAGATATCCACAATGGCGGGTTCCTCAATCACGAAAGGATACAATGGCTCTACATACAGGAAAGGCATCATTAACCTCTTTGCTCTATCCTGGATCTAAGTTGAATAAGGGTCGTAAGCTCGACTATTACTCTTCCCCAGAGAAACTTTCCCTTTCCTGTGGATTCTGCTCCAAGCAGCCTCAACTCTAAGCAAAGTATCACCCTCCAATAAGCCAGCGAGGTACAGAGATTTCTATATCTCCTATTCCTTAGGAGGATCTCTCAAGGCGTACCCAAACTGTCTGATCGTCAAGGATGGGTTATAGTTGATACATCCTTTCCTTCCGACCAACGGGACGTTAGGAAATCCTCCGCAACTATAAATGATCTCAGTACCGAACATATCCCTGTCAAACCAGATAATGTTCTCAGCAAACAACCCCATCAACCTCTAAGACCATTCTGAAGTACTTGCAATAGTAATGAAGGGACCAGATTTAGGAAGATGGCTCACAAACCACATATACAACAAAGGCACGCATCACGATACATTTTTCCCTCTTCTGTTCTCATTCTTGTAGTGCACAAAAAGATAGATGTCGCCTAGCAGCGTAGGTATAGGATTCCCTGAAGCAAAGATATGGAATGCATCCAAATCTACAAAATCCATAATGTTAGGAAATAACATGATACCGTAGATATAGAGTGCTAGGATAGCATTAAACATCACCCACAACCATCTTTGGCAAACTGTTGAGCTTTCTCAATCAGAAAAGATAAAGGGAAACCAGGCATTCCACTCCTCTTGGATAACTTCCCCTTCAGCTTAGAAACATCCAGATGCAACGCATCAGTAAGCTTAGCCAGATCAAGCTCAGCTTCGGTGTGATAGAATGGCATTTAATCAAGAATAGGCACTCCTAACAACATAGAGAACTCCTCTAAGGAAGGCGCCATAATATAACCAGGAAAAGTAAAGCACCTCAGCTGTGGGTCATTGTTGAAAAGTATATTTCCGGCAAATATTTTTAATATCGTATCCACAGAGATTGGTGTTATTATTGTCGTTCTATAATTTCGATTGTTGTAAGTTCAAAGGTATTCAAATTGTTTGTTGATGAATAAAATTTTCTTTTTACTTATAAGAAAAATAGGACAATAAAAAATGGTTTTAGAATAAAGTTTAGAAGCCTTGTCAAGATTGAGTTTCATTATCTTTGTTCTTTATGTATTCTTAATATCACATGCACGCATTCCAACTCCATTTATAATATTCAAGTGTCCTCTCAATAATATTTATGTCTAAATAAAATTGTGATAGTTACTATATAAATCCTTAGACGATCTCTCCGTCTAACTATTGATATAATAATCTTGAATGCTTAACACAATAGAAAAAGTGGTGAATAAATCTATCTCTACAATTTTATCTCTACTTGGAAAAATATTTTAGTTCAAGAATCAAACTACCTTTCTCAACAATAATTCAATTCTAATTTTATAATGTAAAGAGAAAAAAATATTATTCCTTATCAAAGATGAAGTTTGTTACATGCAAGGATATAAAGGTTACATAAACAACAAAAGATAACTACTACCTCAACCTTGCCAAGAAGAAATTTAGCTACTCATCATCTTCATAGAATACTCAGCAAATTCTTCAATAATTTCTTCTTGCATCAAAACTCTTCCAAGAACAAGAAAAATCCACCTTTAAATCTCTCCAAAATCTTCTTACAAACCTAAGAGATACTAAACTCTAAGATGAAATGATAATGTCTTACATGCAAGGGAAAAGTGCAATAAATAGGCTATGGGGCGCCACCCTACAAAAAGTGTTCTTTTCTTCCAAGATATGACATGTGTCACAATGTTTGCATGTGGCTGATTTCACCCAGTTCGCGGCGCGAACTGCCCACTTTGAGAATTCCTTGCTTTGCTTTGTGATTCCTCATCAATTCCTTTCCCAAACTTTTATCCTCAAGAGTTGCTCTTGAGATCCTTCTTTTCTTGACATACATTCTACAAAACTAGAGAAAAAGTGAAATATCTATTCGAAACAAAACAAAATAACTAAAATTGAATGTTTTACTAAATTGTGATAAAAACTTGTGTGAATTTAATAAGAAATCGGTAAAAAGGGACCGATAAAATATATAAAAATCAATACCAATTGGTCCCTAACAACTCTCCCCAACTTATCATTTTGTTTGACCTTAAACAAAAGTTATTCTTAAAGCAAACCAATTTATGAAAGCAAGGAATGAAACAAGTGTTAGAGGATGATATTCAAATGGTTCAAAAGCATACAACACTCTTTTGATGAACTTACTTTCAATATTAGACAAAACATGAATAAAAATAATGGTTGGCTACAAAATTTATACCAAGAAATTCAAAGTAATACATGTCAAAATTGAATCAAAACTACACACACATCATAGTGATGATGAATAGTCATAAGGGTTTTCTTACACTCATCCGAACAATTAAATCAACATCAACTCGAATCACGCGTTCATCACAACAAACACTAAATCATGAAAAGTTTTTAGAATCAAGAGGTCTTTTAAGGGTTGTAATGTGGTTCGGGTTAAAGAGAAAGGACATGATCACAAGACTCAATTAAAGATTGCCTATTCTAAGAGATCATTTCAACCATCTTTATTTTCAAATATTTATTTTTTATTTTTTTATTTTTTATTTATTTATTAATTTTTTGATAACACACCACCATGAGCTTTTCTTTTCATTTTTTTCTTCTCTTTTTGTTAGCTCAAATATTTTCAAGGTGATGTATTATGTTTTCTCCCCAACTTCATCATTTTGCTATAGTTGATGCAATCAAACTCTCTACTTAGACATAGGCACAAAAATCACATTGCGACCAACTTGGGTTTAGGTTCACTTGAAATGAAAGAATTTAGGATCCTTTTATTTACCATATTATCAATGGTATTTAAATTTCTACTTTGGATGGATCCTACATTAGGCTCAAAAGGGGTTTTACTACGGATCACTCCTCACAAGGTTTTTACTTTCTTTGGCCAAGTGGTTTTTCTCAATAACAAAGATTGCCTCTATCCTTTTCAAAAAAGTTTTCTCAAAAATTAGATCAATGTATGATTTAGCATGATAAGACTGAGTTGAAAAGAAATTGTCGGTCTCCCACATTTTAGTGTATAATGAAAGGTTACCTCACAATTGGTTAGGTCCTAATTTGATTCAAAGTAGACATGTAACTCAAGGAATTTTATGATAACACTTTTGTAACATACCATTAACTATTCATCTAAAGTCTAAGAATAAAAATAAGGTGTACCTTGAAGTGTCGACAACTGGTTCTTATCATCACCACTCAAATTTTCCCAACTTGTTCGTCGCAATCCTCTTGGTTCCTTAAACTTACTCAAGCACAAGGACAATTAAACAACAATTTAAAAAGTGGGGTATACCAAAAAAGTTTTGAAAACACACAATTTAAAAATCACAAAGTAGAAATGCATCCAACAACAAGTCTAATGGTGAAACTAGAGCCACCAATGTACATAATGCCAAAATAAATAAAATTAAGATGACAAAACTAAAATAACAAGAAAAAAAATTACAAAAACTACCAACATGAGATCATCACTCTTCATCCTCATCTTCTCCATCGCCCATGGTTCCTAAAACATCTTCCATCTGAGCATCTTGGCTCGTGCTTGGAGCTTGGCTACTGCTTCCTGCCCCCCCTCAAAAAAGATGGCTTGCCCTTAGGCCAATTAGCATAAGCAAAGTAGTCTGCCTGAGATGGGAATGTGCGGGGCTCCGGTGCCAGCAACGTGTTCTGGAACTATTGCTGCATACAATAAAATAAAAATGATTGAGACCTTCTAGAGGCCTCAAAGTCATCACAACAGTAATTGGCAAATGTCATTTGATCAAACACCGATGCACGGTGGGGTCTAGGAGCAGCAGCTTCTACATTTGCATTCCTCTCCATCCGGCTCTGAAAAAACCTGTTCAGGTATGCATCATCCATGATTGAAGTGATGGAGGAATGTAACTCTCCCAGAACCTGCACTTTTGCATTCAAAAACAATCCCATGATTAACCCAGGATACATCAGCAACCCCATTTTTCCTCCAAATGGTGTTCCGCTCAGTGCAATCTTTCGCAGTTCTTCTGCAACAATGAAAGCTAAGTCCACAGTCTTCCCTAGCATGATATAATACAGCAAGCAACCTACATCGAGTGGGATGGTGGTGGTGTGGCTTCGGGGCGAATGTTAGTCAGCAAAATGACTAAATAGATTTGTGCCTGTAATTTCAGATTCTCCCTCTTCCAACACTTGGGCAATCCTTGGTCGTTCAGCTCGTATGTCTTTCCCTCTAGACATATATAATTACTAACTTCCAGAATATCCCAATCATTTGCCAATGCCTTGATCTGGAATTCACATCGCCTGTCCCCCGTCAAGGTGAGAGGATTACCAAAGAACTTGTTGAGTGCTTGCTTGTGAAAGATGACAGTCTTACCTCTCATCATTGTCTTATAGGCGTATGCTGTCCCGGGTTCCGTGTGAAGTGCATTGGCGTAGAATTGTCGCACAATGTCATAGTTAAGTTCTGTGACAGGCTCAAAGATTTTCTGCCATTTCCTTCCTTCTAGATTGACCACAACCTCCCTATATCTACCTTCTCTTGATAGTCGGATGATTATTTTGTTTTGAATATTCTTCTTGAGAAGCACCTCGAACCTTGCTTCTTGTTCCGAACCAAGAAAATTTGGTTGATTCCTTGAGGAGCTAGGGGCTGTGGTCTTAACGCGTTTGGACATAGAGGTTGGGTTGCCTCCCAACAAGCGCTTTATTTAACATCATTCAAGCTCGACGATCAAGTGATTATTTTCATGGTTCGGTGAGTGAGACTACATAAACCTCTCGATTTATTTCTCCACCGTGATAGACTTTCAATCGCTTCCCATTTACAGTCTAACTTTCTTGGGACTTGGGATCTTCAATCACGATGGCTCCGTACTCTTTCACTTCTTTTATCATAAACGGTCCAGACCACTTAGATTTCAGCTTACCCGGGAACAACTTAAGCCTTGAGTTAAAAAGGAGCACCATTTGTCCGACCCTAAATACTTTGGGACGAACCTTCCTGTCATGGTATGCTTTCACTTTGTCCTTGTACATCTTGTTTGAGTGATAAGCATTGTTTGTCAACTCTTCTAACTCATGAAGTTCCGCTTTTCTTTTCTCACTAGCTTGAATGGGGTCAAAGTTTAAAAGTTTGAGAGCCCATAATGCTCTATGTTCCCATAGACCATCTGGAAAGGTGTGAGTCCAATGGGGGCTTTGTGTGCAGTACAATATGCCCACAAGGCTTCGTCTAACTTCGAGGACCACTCTTTTCTCGAATTGGAAACCGTCTTTTCAAGGATCCTTTTGACCTCTCTATTTGACACTTCCGTTTGACCATTTGCTTGTGGATTGTATGGGGTGGTCACCTTATGCTTTACACCATAATGCTCTAAAACTTTTTCCAACGGTGTATTGCAAAAATGTGACCCCCATCACTTACTAGCACCCTAGGCACACCAAAACGTGAAAATATATTTTTCTTTAAAAACTTAATCACGGTTTTGGAATCGGCCTTAGGTGAGGAAATTGCTTCCACCCACTTCGACACATAGTCGACAACTACCAAGATGTATTCATTAGAGAAGGAAGGTGGAAATGGTCAGACGAAATCAATCCCCCAACAATCAAAAACTTCTACTTCCAGCATGTTGGTTAGAGGCATTTCATCCCTTTTACTAATTCCTCCGCTTCTTTGGCATTTATCACAACTTTTGGCGTGTTCATAAGCGTCTTTGAACACGGATGGCCAATAGAATCCCGATTGGAGGACTTTAGTAGCGGTTTTTAAACCACTATAGTGACCCCATACGGAGAATTGTGACAGTGCCATAGGATATCCTTTGCCTCCTCAGTAGTCACACACCTTCTTAAGATGTTATCCACACCTACTTTGAACAGGTATAGATCATCCCAAACATAATACTTTGTGTCGGCCAAGAATTTCTTTCTTTGATTCGAAGTGAGGTCCCCCGGTATCAAACCAGTTGCCTTATAGTTAGCAAAATCGGCAAACCATGGCCTCACTTGAATCGCATAATGTTTTTCATCCAGAAATTCTTCCCGCACTTCTTCTTCTTTATTTGTAATTTCCACATTCACCAATCGGGACAAATGATCGGCTACCACGTTTTCGGAACCTTTTTTATCCCGAATTTCCAAATCAAATTCTTGTAATAATAGAATCCAACGAATCAACCTTTGTTTGGAATCCGGTTTAGTTAGCAAATATTTGATTGCCGAATGGTCTGTGTAAATTACAACTTTAGATCCGATCAAATAAGCTCTGAATTTTTCTAAGGCATACACTATGGCTAGTAACTCTTTTTCATTTGTTGCATAATTGACTTGCGCTTCATTTAAAACTTTACTAGCATAATGTATGGCATGAAATTTTTTTGCTTTTCTTTGACCTAAAACCGCACCAACTGCATAATCGCTTGCATCACACATAAGTTCAAAATCAAGTTTCCAATTAGGTGCAACGATTATGGGTGCGGTCACTAGCTTTTGTTTCAACTCGTGAAACGCTTTCAAACAAGATTCATCGAAAAGGAATTGTGTACCTTTGTTGAGCAAATTACTCAAGGGCTTTGCAATTTTTGAGAAATCTTTGATGAACCTCCGGTAAAATCCAGCATGTCCGAGAAAGCTTCTTATCCCCTTGATATTTATTGGAGGTGGTAATTTTTCGATTACTTCCACCTTTGCTCAATCAACTTCCATCCCTTTGGAGGAGATTTTGTGCCCAAGAACAACTCCTTCGGTCACCAGGAAATTACACTTCTCCCAATTCAGCACCAAGTTTGTTTCTACGCACCTCTCTAGAACTACATCAAGATTCTTCAACCATAAATCAAAAGATGCACCGTAGACGGAAAAATCATCCATGAACACTTCAATGCATTCTTCAATTAAGTCTGAAAATATGGCTTGCATACACCTTTGAAACGTTGTCGGTGCGTTACACAATCTAAAAGGCATTCTCCGGTAAGCAAAAATGTCGAAAGGACATGTGAAGGCGGTTTTTTCATGATCTTCCGGGTTAACCGAAATCTGGTTGTAGCCCGAATAACCATCTAAAAAACAGTAGAAATTCTTATCGGCTAACCTCTCTAGCATTTGGTCCATAAAAGGTAGTGGGAAGTGGTCCTTTCTTGTGGCTTGATTCAATCTCCTATAGTCAATGCACATCCGCCATCCGATTACCGTCCTAGTTGAAATAAGCTCATTTTTATCATTTTGAACAACCGTCATACCGCCTTTCTTTGGAACTACTTGCACCAGACTCACCCATTCACTATCGGATATAGGATAGATCATTCCAGCCTCCAATAGTTTAACGACTTCTTTTCTCACCACTTCCTTCATGGATGGATTTAAGCGTCTATGAGGTTGAGCAACGGGTTTGTAGTTGTCTTCCATCATGATCTTGTGCATACAATAGGCTGGGCTAATACCTTTTAAATCTGATAATACCCATCCAATTGCGCCTTCATTCTTTTTCAGTACTTGTGTCAATTTCTGCTCTTCTTGGGTGGATAAAGCACTACTAATTATCACCGGTTTGGTGAAATTATCGCCAAGGAATACATACTTCAAATGTGGAGGTAGCATTTTCAATTCCAGCTTTGTGTCTTCCACTGTCTTCTTCTCAGCCAACGCCTCAATTTTTCTTCATGAGAGGCAATCTCTCCACAAAACTCTAAATCACTCAAAATTGCCTCAATTTCTTCTTCCTCCTCTTCGGTTGAGACATTGTAAGCTCCTATAAGAGATCTTTCTAAGGAGTTAGAAAGATGGACTTGATTTTCAACTTCAATGATTTCCTCCTCGGCTACATCGATTCGGAAGAAATCGTGCTTGTCTTTAGGATGCTTCATGGCTTCGAAAAGATTGAAAGTTACTTCTTCATCTTGCACTCTCACTTTCATGAGTCCATCATTGATGTCAATCATCATCCGGGCTATCTTCATGAATGGTCTTTCGAGAATTAAAGGAACATCACGGTCCTCGTCCATGTCTACTACTACAAAATCTACCGGAAAGAAGAACTTGTCCACCTTGACTAGCATATCTTGTGCAACTCCATATGGTGAAGTGGTAGACTTATCGACTAGTTGGAGAGTCATTCTTGTCGACTTCATCTCAATATTTTCCAACCTTTTGATAATATATAAAGGAATTAGATTGATGCTGGACCCTAGATCAATCAAACCATTGCCAATGTATGTGTCTTCAATGGTCACTGGTAAAACTACTCGTCCCGGATCGGACTCCTTCCTTGGGATATTTCTTTGAATTATTGCGCTGCACCATGCATTAAGTAGAACGATTTCATCTTCAGTATACCTCTTCTTCTTTGTGAGAATATCCTTCAAAAACTTTGCGTATTTTGTCATTTGCTCTAGTGCTTCGGTAAATGGAATACTAGTTTAAAGTTGCTTGAGTATATCCATGAACCGTGCATAGTGCCTTGCATTGTCCTTCCTCGATGGTGCATGCGGGTAAGGTAAGTGTTGGGCTGGAACATGACTCACGCTTTTATCCCCTCTTTTGTTTTTCAATTTTGACTCTTTTTGAACACCACTTTCATGATTCTGTTTTTGCACAGTTCGCAGCGCGAAGCTCTGGCGCGGCGTGACCTGAGAAGAATTTTGAGCCTCCAACAATTCCTCTTCTTGATTTCCAGCTCTGACATTTGTATCATCCTCCACTGTAATTTCCTCGTTTCCGTTGCTTGCCACCTTTTTACCGCTTCTTGTGGTAATTGCTTTACAATGTTCCCTTGGATTGGTTTGAGTGTTGGCGTAGAATGATGGACTTGCTTGTTGTTCCGCCAATTGTTTTGCAAGCTGGCCTACTTGAGTCTCCAAGTTTTTGATTGCTGCTTCATTGCTTTTTTGACTTGCCATGGAGGCTTGTATGAATTGTGCAAGCGTATCTTCAAACTTGGAACTTCCTGTTGCACCCCAAAATTTGCTCAACATCTTTTACCTGGTTTATGTTTCATTGCATTATCATTTGCATAGTTCTATCAGTTTCATATCATGGCATATCATTCATCCAACAGGGGATCAAGTGTGATTATTATCAAGAGAAGCCTAGCAAGAAATCTTATCCAAGCTTGAGAAGTCATCCAAGTCATCAGGAGGTGGTGGGAGATCTTGATCAGTTGAAGACCATTAATGGGATGTGAAGCATGAGGTGTGCATATGAGATGTGTATAGAGCTCATAGAGTTCCTAGAGGGCCATGTTGGAGTTCAATCAAGTCATTGGTTCAAGTGCAAGAGCCACAATTGGGGTGTAAGCAATTGGGGTTTCATCTGGATCAACCCTAGGTCAATTGTGCAGTTGAAAAGCATTCAAGCCTACTTTGAGGTCATGGAGTTCATGGAATGATGTGATAGGACATTTGTGGTGTTGTGACAAGATCAAATCAAGAAGAATTAAGAATGTGGGAAGTTGCTAAATTAGGGTTTCAGTGCAAATTACCTTGTTTAGTGCCTAACTTCAAAGACACATAAGTCAAGATAAAAGTTTCAAATGGATCTTTGGCCAACATGAAACTTGTAGAGCATCTCAATACCTTTAATTTGAGTTTTAGAAGTCCTCCATTGGATTTGTAGAACTCAAGTTATGGTCCAGACAAGTTACAGGTCACCAGATGAATGTGAAATTTATCTATGAAAGTCACTTGACTTCCAAGCAACTTTTGACCTAGAAAGAGGTTTCACATGAACTTTTGGCCAACATGAAAGTTATTCCTCATGATCTTATCGTTCTAAATTGTACTAGAAGTCATCCATCGGATTTGTATAACTCAAGTTATGAGGTTTACAAGTCAGGGGTATTTTGGGAAAGTGAGATTATAGGTCATTCTCAAGCATAGGCCAAAATCTCCAACTTGCAAGCTTCAAATTGAAAATTTCTCAACATGAAAGTTTCTTGGAATGATGTTTTGAGTTCAAAAAAGGTGGTAATTATAGTTTGTTTTGGCTCATATCAAAAAGATATTTGAAGTGGCTTGAAAATGAAGAATTTTCAAATATGAAAAGGAGGGAAAAATGGAATTTTGTGTTAAAAAACCAAAACCAAGCAAGTAAGTGCATTTTTTGATTGGAAATTGCATTCTAAGATCACTGGCAATGCCAGAATTTGGAGTTTAGTTCAAGGTTTGAGAGATAGCATGTTGTTACTTCATAAACAAGTCACATATCCAAATCAATGCACAAGGCAATTCAGGCCAATTTCTCCATCCAAACTCACTCTAAATGACATGTGCGAGGTGTGAGAACTTTCTAGAATCACTGCAAAGCTTGCAAAGCATGACTAGTGTATGAACTTGCAAGGAAAAATCAAAAAAATGGATACACGGATTTGGGTTCAAACACATTGCAAAGGCCCATGAAACTCTTCTATATATTCATTAGAGTGAGTTCAGATCAATTTTGAGCTTCATTTCGCGCTAGAGCAAGAAAGAGCAAGAAAATTTTCTCAACTGCAACTTGAAATCGAATTCTGAGTTTGGAGCCAATTCAAGCCAAATTGAGGTGTGTAATCTCTTCCTTGTGGATCATTGAAGCTATCTGGAGCATTTGGAAGCAAGCCACGAGCTCTAGATACCTCTGTTGCAAGATCTATACCAGGTTTGCATTTCTTAAAATTCAGCATGATTTAGCATGATTCAGTTAGATTTGAACTTGTGGTTAGGATCTAGACATGATATAGATCATTTTAGGCTTGATTTGAACTCAATTGGTGATGATTGAAGATGACATAGCTTATCTGTTTGGACTTGAATCTCTTGATTCATAAGGTTTCAATGTTAAATGTTTAGATCATGTTGATGTACGCAACGAGATGAAGAGATCTATATCATTAATTTTGAGTTTAATGAAAGTAGTTGAAGATGCTATTTCTGAACTTTGCTTCGTGTTTGATTATGTGTTGAGAATTGGATGATTTTGATGATGGATTTGGAATGTACGTGAAAAACTGAGTGGATTTGGTATTTTGTTTGTCATTTTTGGTTGCCTGAACCTTGACCTTCGCCGGAGAAGACGACCGGAGTCTTCTCCGACCACCACTAACCACCATCCCTGATCTCCACCTGGCCTGCCTGAGACTTGGAGAAGATGATGTTTGGACCACAGGATCTGGCCTTGACCTTTGACTTCAGATCAGATCCAACGTCTGTGTTTTAATCTGAGAGTGGAGAGTTTTAATCCAAAACACTGCCGTTTCATTAAATTGCATGGCATCATGAGGAGCGCTGGATTTGCATTGACTCGTTGACTGGCATGCTGATCCAAAGGCTGTGTTATTTTCTTGGTTTTAATTCATTTTTTATTTCATTTTCTTTATTTTAATTGCCTTGTTATTCTAAAAATCATATAAATTCCAATTTTGATCACAAAATTATTTTAAAAATATCCTCATGATCCTAATGGAATTTGTGATTTTCTGGGATTAACAAAATACAATTTCATGCATTTTTCAATTTAATGTGAATTTTATCATTTTATTTTATTCTTTATTTTTGCATAATTGGCTATCTATTTTGCTGAATTTAGTTCTCCCAATTGGTTTAGAGTTTGGCTTTGATTTTTTAATATGTGTTAGGGTAGACATGTATGTTCCCTTAGAACTTTTCTTGGTTTTTTATAACAATATTAGGATCTGTTTTAGGTATTGAGATTAGGACCCTCCCAAACTTGCGGATCACCTTGACCTATCTCAATGAAGAAATTGTTTAAATAACTTAGAAGTTGATTTTAGGTTTCAATATTTTTACATTAGGTTGTTCAAACATTCATGTTCCTCTAGGAATTTTATTAGATTTTTTCAACTTGATTTTCTATTTTAGTTGTTTTTGGCAAATGGCTTGTGTTTATGATTTCCTCTCTTGAGTGCTTTGGTTTGTTTGGCTTGGTTGGCTGCCTTGGAGTTAGTTTGAGCTTGAGTTACTTTTGTTGGAGCTTCTGGATTCATTGAAGATGCTTGGGGTGAAGGATTGGAGCTTGGAGTTGAATTCTTTTCCTCTTGTGGAGCTTTTGTTTAGGAGATCAGAGAATTAGGGTTTTAGGAAGTGCCTTAGACCTAGTTTTGATTCTTTCTTCAAACATGGAATGCATTGTTTGCCTCCATTCTATACAATGACACAAAGTCCTTCTTGGGAAGCTCCATCTCTACTTAGGAGGGATGAGTGGTATGCCCAAGTGAGTAGAACTTTGAGGATACCTTTCATTTGCAATGTTGAGTTCTTAGTGATTTCCTCTGGTTGTCAATAAGTTCCTTAACATTATGACTTGATCTTGATGATTAATCCTCCTCTGGGAGTGTGCTTGTGGGAGCTTGAAGCTTGATGAAGATTGAAGATAAAAGCTTGTTTGAAGATAAGGCCTTGCTGTCAACTTTGTTGTCTATCCAACTTTGCTGTTTAGAGCTGCTGTTGTTGTTTGCTGTAGGAGTTTGGTACTGCTGCTTGGGCTGCCTCCTCTGTGTCTTTTGTTTTTCTTTGTATTGTTTGTTTACTTGTGTTGATTACCTCTAGGTTTGAGGTGGAGCTTGTCTCCTCTTGACTATTGTTTTCTCCCTTGCCTCTCTTATATTGCTGCATTGCATGCATTTTACTGTTTACTGTAATTGCTTGTTGTCTTTTGCTGTTTATCCCCTAGGATCTCTGATTTCCTCTGTGCAAGAGGAAATTATGACAGACATTAGGTGTTGACCCATGCATGACAACATTAGGTCAGTTCCCCTTTCAACCATAGTTTTAGGGTCTTTCTCTTCTCATCCCAAAACACTTCAAAAACACAATAATAAGGATAACGCGTGCTGTACGCTATGAGCCTTAAGCTATTTGAGAAAAGGTTGCTGAAGGGTCACTCTTCAATAATCAGACTGCTTAGTATGGTACCCTTAGGGTGACATGCGACGTATTTACTCTCAGATCACAAGTCTTTAGTGCAGTACAAGTTACAAACAGACTAAAAAACATTTCTTTCGTAAAAAAACTCAAACAAACATTCAAACTCTGCTTTTGCCCGCTTGGACCTTTAATCATGAAAACCCTTTCTTAAGGAGATAAAAAACTGTCAGACAAGCTTGTGTCTTCCGTAGCCCGAACTACATTTGCTCTGATCTTTCATGCCGTATGAAAGTACGTAGGCACGATATGCGATATCTCGGCGAGCAACCTTCCCCTCCTTACCCGTAGGTAGGCGAACTACGTTGACTCTGATTTCTCGTTCCGGACGGGAATACGTAGGCATAAAGTGCGATACTTTGCCGAGTCATTTTCTTTTCTTTTTAACCCAGACCTGTAGAGTAGATAGAATAACACCCTTTTAGATAGAAAACAAGCGTGGATCCCGTCGAGTAAGACGGACGTGAGGGGTGCTAATACCTTCCCCTTGCGTAACCGACTCCCGAATCCAGGATTTAGTTGCGATGACCATTCCTTTCCCTCTTTGCGTTAGGTTTACTCTGAGCGTTTCCTTTCCCTCTTGTGGGATAAATAACGCACGGTGGCGACTCTTCTGTCATAGCCGGCGCCGATTTTCGCAGTAGCGACAACTGGCGACTCTGCTGGGGACTCCAACGGTTCCCTATGCGAGTCAATCCTAGCGCTTGTTTTCCCGTCTGGGGGTGTTGTATGTATTTACCTTTCTGCCTTTACTTTCAGTATGATATTATTGTTGTTGTGCTGGGAAGAGGGTTAGATTGAGAGATAAGTCGGACCTGGGCTTGAGTTTGCACATAGACTTAGAAGTAGAGAGTAGTGGCTAGCCTGCTTGCTTAGCTTGCACCAGCTAGCCGCGAAATCTGCGCTCGGACGAGATTCTCTTTGATGCTTCTTGCCTGGCCCTTAGGGCTCGACAAGTTGTCTGACCCGAGGATTGTCGACTCTGGGGACCTATCAATTGGGATTCAGCTAAGTGAGGCCGCTTCAAGGGATGATGATGCCACACCTTCTGGGCATCGTATTATCTCTCTTGAAAGTCTGTAATGTTGAACCCGCATAGGATGTCGTACCTCGTCTGCGAGTTAAGTACATACCTGTGAAGGGTAGGTAGGTCTGTTTGCAGGAAACCTTTGACCTCAGAGTACCTGGTTTATCTCTGTCAGTGTGATATGGTTACAGGGTTCTTTTGAGGGGTTGGTTTGGTTTGAGGCGAAGATTTGATGGTTCTCAGGCTTCAGTCCAGAGCAACACAGTTCATCAGCATTGCACTTGATCTCCTGTTTGCATATGCATGTGCATTTTCATGTTTGCATTTCATTAACGTGTATTTATGTTGCAGGTGTGATCATTCCCCTCTGATTCTAGTGTATCTTCTGGCCAGACATGGAGTCCATGAAGAGGACAGTTGCTTACCGATTGCAGTCGCCAGATATCAGTTCCTTGCTGGGATTAGTTGCTCTAGAGGATGAGAGAGTGAGGGCTGAGTTCAGAGTATCTTATGGGAGATTGCTTAGTTTGTTGTACAGGCCTTCAGCATTTGAGACGACTAGGGTGTATACTTTGATGCAGTTTTATGAGCCTCAGCTGAGATGTTTCCTGTTCCCCGACTATATTCTGGCGCCCACTTTGGAGGAGTATTCTGCTATGTTGGGAGTTCTTGTGTTAGACCAGATGCCGTTTATACATGTTGATACTGAGCCTGAGTTGGCTACACTTACTGAGATTGTCAGTTTGGACGCTTCCGAGTTCCCTAGAGGTTTGGTCAAGCTGAACGGAGCTTATGGTTTTCACCTGTCTGTCGTGGTTGAGAAGGCTACACAGTGCACGAAGAGTGGATGTTGGGATGCCTTCAGTGCCATCCTAGCTGTCTGCATCTATGGGATTGTCTTGTTTCCCAATGTGCCAAATTTTGTTGACTCAGATGCCTTCTTGATTCTTGCCTCGAAGAATCCAGTTCCTACTCTCTTGGGCTATGTTTATCATTCTATTCACTATAAGAATGAGAGGCATCATGGCAAGAATGTTTCCAGCTGTCTTCCTCTTTTGTACAGGTGGTTCCAGGGACATCTTCTGAAGACAGGGCCTTTTGTTGATGCTATTGATACTTTGGATTGGTCTTCCCGGTTGATGGGGCTGTCTGCTGAGAATATCATTTGGTTTGATCGGAGCATGCTTGGCACTGATATTATATATAGTTGCAGTGGCTTTCCGAATGTCCCTTTGATTGGACGGAAAGGTTGTATCAACTATAACCCTTCTTTGATGATGAGACAGTTTGGGTATGCCTTGAGAGATGCTCCTATTGAGGTTGAGATACAGGAATCTCTGTATCTCACGGGCTTATTAGACGAGGCTGTTGTGATCAGGTTGAGACATGCATAGGCTAACATCCATAGGAGAGGGAAAGCTTTGCTAGGTAAAAGAAACAGCAAAGCTTATGATCCTTATTTGTCTTGGATCCACGAGAGAGCTAGTATTTCCTTGATGCCATATCCTGCTGTGGAACCTTTGTATCTGCCAGTGGTTGAGGTACCTACTTTGGTAGAGATTGAGAAGTATAACAAATTGTTGGCTGAGAATAAAGAATTGAAGAAAGCCAATGATGAGTTAAAGAAAGAGATCTTCTAGTTGCGTCATGAGAAGAATGAAGCTACCTTCACTGTGAAGGAACAGATTGAGTTGATTAATAGGTTGGGTTCAGATTTGACTGAAGAAACCAACAAGAGGGAAAAAGTGGGAGTAGCCTTGAACGGTGTTAGCAAGGTACTTGCTTCCAAGAAGGAGCTCTTAAACAAAGCTTATTCCCGACTCGGCAAGTGGGAAACATTATGGAATACCATGCTTACTAAGCGGAAGGAGCGTGAGGATGAGCTGAAGCTACAAATTGCCACGCTAGAGGCGCAGATTAGAGCCCAGGATGTGAAGATTGCTGAAGAGACAACACTTAGGAGCGCTGTTGAGCTTAGAGTAAGTGGCCTTGGCGAGAAGCTGAGAGGTTGTGAATTGAAGGCCGGCTCCAAGAGATGCAGACTCGACGAGTGTTTTGGAGAAGGAACCTGCAAGGACGACGCAAAAAAGCTGAGATCCGCTGCTGAGTGACATGCATTATTGATACAAGAGCTAATCTCCAGACTAGGTCATTCGGAGACATTGAGGATATTGGAAGATGTCAGGGCGCGCCATTTGGCCTGATTTATCTTTGCTCTACTTTTGTTATCTGTACTTGTATTTTGACCATCGCCAGGCTTGTTGGCCGAGGTCTCTTCAGTTGTATTCAGTTGTACTCTTGTACTCTGCCTCTTGGCATTTGTTTATGTGTGAGGGTTTTCTGATTCCTTGCTTGCTAGATGGGGACTCCATTGTCGTGATGGCCTTCTCTCTGAAACTAGAATCGGGGGGAAAGATAACCTGTAGCATATTTACACATTTGCATCTGCATACTCATATTGCATGACCGGTATTTTTGAATTTGTATCTTATTTCCTGCATCTCATAGGTTTTCAGGATTGACAACCAGAGAACACATTGTTATTCTACCAGGAACAACTGCAAGAGAATCATGGATCAAGTTCATGTCAAGATGCAGGAAATTCGTGAGAAGTTGGCACTTTTCATGCAAGCAATGGAAACCGTGGTCAAGGGTCAGGAGAATCTCCAGACTCTGGTGCAACCGCTGCTGGTGCGGGCAAATGGAAATACTGATTATCACTCTGTTGGAACTCCTCGCAGGGAGGATGGGATACCTACAGTGGTTGTTCCCACAAGTGGTGGAGTTGGTGCTGATGATGGCAATGGCAATGGAAATGTTGGCGCTGGTGCTGGTAATGGTAACACTGGTAATGGTAACATTGGTACCGAAAACGCTGGAAATGGTGATGGGAATGTTGTTAACAATATTGGCAATGCTGGAGATGCTAATCAAGGGTTCGGTGATAACACTGGTTTTGGGAACAATAACCAAGGGTTTGGCAATGGTAATCGTGATGGTAATTTTGGTTTCAACAATCAAGGCTTTGGCTACGATGGCTATGGTAACAACAATAAAGGGTATGGATACGGTGACGTTGGCATTGGTAACATGAACAACAACGGTGTTGGGATGGTGCCTTTCAACACTGGTTATGGACTAGGTGGAGTCAACCAAGGATTCAGTAACAGAGGACGGGGTCCTATTTTCAATCAACAGGGATATGGCCGTAACGCTGGTTACGAGGGATATGGCAATGAGAATCTGAACTGGGGCGAGGATCGCCAGGAAGACGCTTTCTCCAGACAAGGCGTGGGATTTGAAAGGCATAATGACAATGATAGGAGGTTCAAAATGCTGGAAGAGCAGATCAAAGGGATAGCCAATCAGAACTTTGCTGGGTTAGATATGACTACCATGGGACTAGTGCCTGGGTTGAGGGTGCCCTTGAAATTCAAAGCTCCAACATTTGACAAGTATAAGGGGGATACATGCCCTAGGGTTCATATACGTTCTTATTACAGAAGAATGTCTGCATACTCTGACGACGAGAAGATGCTTATGCATTTCTTTCAAGACAGTTTATCGGGACCATCACTGGAATGGTACATGGGACTGGAGCCCACCCAAATTAGAAGCTGGAAAGAATTGGCTGATGCTTTTGTTAAGCATTACCAATATAATAGTGACTTGGCGCCAAACAGGGTTCAGCTGCAGAGTTTGTCTCAGAAGAATGGTGAGAGCTTCAAGGAGTATGCGCAGCGCTGACGTGATATTGCGGCTAGGGTTCATCCCCCTTTGGTTGAAAGAGAGTTGATTGATATGTTTATTGGAACGTTCTCTGGAATGTATTACGACAAATTGCTTAATGTCTCGATGGGTAATTTCTCCGACATGATTCTCATGGGATAACGAATTGAAAACGGAATTAAGATTGGGAAGATTCAGGCAGGTGAATCCATTTCAGCTAGAGGCGCAAGGAAAGCCTTTGGTGGAAGGAGACAAGGTGACGCCAGTGCAGTATATGGTGGTCGAGGTCGTGGAAGAGGTAGGAATCAGTATCAGCCACAACAAGTTGCTAGTGTTACTATCCCGATACCTCAGCAAAAACAACAACAACAACAACAACAACAACAACAACAACAACAACAACAACAACAACAACAACAACAACAACAACAACAACGGCAACAACAGCCGCAGCAACAGAGAATACACCCTGCTCAGCGTAGAATTCAAGAGGGTAGGCTGAAGAGAGTATTTGAAGCACCTCCTTCAACTTATGCTGAACTGTTCCAAGCGCTGTTGGGTTTGAATTTGGTCGAAAAGAGAATGATGGCCCCATTGACGGGCACTCCTCCATTTGGTTATGACGCTGGTAAACATTGTGATTTTCATTCCGGGGCGCCCGGACATGATATTGAAGGTTGCCATGCTTTCAAACATAAGGTTCAAGATTTGCTCGATAGTAAGGCCATTAACTTTGATCAGGATGGTCCTAATATTGTACAACAACCCATGCCGAATCATGGGGCGAATGCTATCCTAACGAAAGAGAATTTGAACTTGGTTATGGATGTGAATGAATTGAAGACACCGTTAAGTTGTGTTAAAAGCAGATTGTTGAAAGGGGGTGTATTCCCCGGATGTGATGAATATTGTCTGGATTGCTGGACTCAACCAGAGGGTTGCTCTGATTTGAAAAGAGGTATTCAAGCTATGATAAATGAGGGGATTTTGCAATTTGATCGGACTGCTGTTGAGAAGCCTGTTGAGGCATTGTTTGAAAAGCAGAATGAGATTGCAACAGTTACGATCCCAAGAAAGACTATCACGATATCGGCGCCTGCCAAGCAGCCGACTATCACAATAACAAAAGCAGGACCTGTTCCTTTTAAAAATACAAAAGCAGTTCCATGGACGTATGGGTTAGAAGCATATTGTAATGGAGAAAAGATTGAGGTGAATAGCCGGCCGACAGGGGCAGTTGACAATGTTGTTGGAACAGGAGGCATGACCCGTAGTGGAAGAATCTTCACCGCACCTGAAGTTGAAGCAGAGAGGATTGCTAAAGGCAAGGCCAAGGTGAATGAAAGTGGACCATCCCAGTTTAAAGAGAAAGACACGTTTCTCAAGGACGTAGAAGAGTTCATGAGGCTAATTCGCAAGAGCGATTATAAGATTGTTGAGCACTTACAACAGACACCCTCAAAAATTTCAATCCTATCTTTGTTGCTATGTTCTGAGGCTCACCGAAATGCTTTGTTGAAGATATTGGACACGTCATTTGTACCTCAGGAGGTTTCTGTCAACCAGTTAGAGGGGGTACTGGCGCATGTCAATGCAAGGCATAGTTTGGGTTTCACTGATTTTGATCTAACACCCAGAGGCCGAGAGCATAATATGGCTTTGCACATATCGGTGGAATGCTGGGGCTCCGTAATGTCGCATGTTCTTGTGGATACCAGATCATCTCTGAATGTATTGCCTAAGAAGGCTATGATGAAGTTGGATATCCGGGGAATTATTTGCATGCCAAATTATTTGGTTGTGAGGGCGTTTGATGGAACGAGAAGGTCGGTGTTTGGATCGATAGCGTTGCCGTTGCAGGTCGGGCCGGAAATATTTGACACTGAATTTTATATCATGGATATTTATCCAGCTTATAGCTGTCTACTTGGGCGTCCATGGATACACTCTACAGGGGCTGTGACGTCCGCGCTGCATCAGAAGCTTAAGTTTGAAGTCGGCGATGGCATTGTTACTATTTGTGGGGAAGAGGACATTTTGGTCAGTCATCTCTCATCATTCAAGTATGTTGAAGTAGATGGAGAAATCCACGAAACGCCCTGCCAAGCCTTTGAAGGGTTGCAAATCCAAGACAAGTCCAGTGTTCCTAGCAAAGTGCCAGAGGTTGTTGTGGCTTCGTACAAAGACGCTCAAGCATTGGTTCAGACTGGTGATACCAAGGGTTGGGGTCAAGTGCTGGAAATTCCTGTCAAGATGGACAAGTTTGGACTAGGATACCGCCCAACATCAGCATCTTCTTCACAGAAAGCACCCAAGTTCAAAGGACCGGTGGTGATTACTCTGAAGGGAGTCTGCTTTGAGACGATTAATGTTGTTTCCGACTCTGAAGACGGGGATAGTGATTGCGACATGGACGCGTGGATCAAGCCTAGCGTGCCCGGACAAAGTCTTTGCAACTGGTCCATCCGAGAAATTGTCCCAGTAACTACAAAACACTAATGATTTGTTTTCTTGATTATTGTATAATCCTGTGTCCTACCCGGGGCATAGTGATCTTGTTTTAGGGCCACCTGCTTATGTGTATGCATTGTTTAATCATTGAATAAAGACGTTTTTCTCATACAAATTTTGTGTTCCCTGTTTTTCCTGTTTTTTTTAACAATAAATGGCAATGTGGTTATGAGCTTTGTTTGCACTCATTTGAAGCATTTAACCATTTCCTTTGCAGGATTCATATTTCAGATGACACCGAACACGAACTTCCTATGACTCGCTTTGACTTCGAGCACCCGGTATTTCATGCTGAGGAAGAGATTGTTGAGGATGGCGACTTGCCAAAGGAGTTGACTCGATTGCTGAAACAGGAAGAAAGAATCATTCTGCCTCATCAGGAAGAAATTGAGATTATCAACGTGGGGTCCGAGGGAGTTGTCAGGAACATCTGGATAGGGGCTGCACTGCAAAGCAACATCAAGCAAGGTCTGATTGAGATGTTGCAAGAGTACAGTGATATCTTTGCTTGGTCGTACGAGGATATGCCAGGATTGGATACTGACATGGTTGTTCATCGTTTGCCATTGCGAGAAGAATGTCCGCCTGTTAAGCAGAAACTCAGAAGAACTAGACTAGATATGTCTGTGAAGATTAAGGAGGAAGTTCAAAAACAGTGGGATGCTGGGTTCCTTGCTGTTACAACTTATCCATCATGGATCGCCAATATAGTACCGGTACCAAAGAAAGACGGTAAGGTGCGGATGTGCGTAGACTATCGTGATTTGAATAGCGCGAGCCCAAAGGACGACTTTCCGCTTCCTCATATCGATGTGATGGTCGATAACACTGCTCAATTCTCCGTATTCTCCTTCATGGATGGCTTCTCGGGTTACAATCAGATAAAAATGGCGCCAGAAGACATGGAGAAGACAACCTTCATTACTCCCTGGGGAACATTTTGCTACAAAGTGATGCCCTTTGGTTTGAAGAACGCTGGGGCAACATATCAACATGCTATGACAACGCTCTTTCATGACATGATGCATAAAGGGATCGAGGTTTATGTTGATGATATGATTGCCAAATCCCAGACGGACGAAGAGCATTTGGTTAATCTGCTTAAATTGTTCAAGAGGCTTAGGAAATTCAGGCTGAGGCTGAATCCTAACAAGTGCACCTTCGGGGTGAGATCCGGTAAACTATTGGGGTTTATTATGAGCAAAAAGGAATTGAGGTTGATCCTGCTAAGATAAAAGCAATACAAGAAATGCCAACGCCTAAAACAGAAAAAGAAGTGCGTGGGTTTTTAGGGAGGTTGAACTACATTGCTCGGTTCATATCTCACCTAACCGCTACATGCGAGCCATTATTCAAATTATTGAAAAAGAATCAGGCCGTGACCTGGAATGAAGATTGTCAAAGGGCGTTTGAAAAAATAAAAGAATATTTGCAGGAACCTCCAATATTGATACCCCCAGTAGCCGGGAGACCCTTGATTATGTATTTGATAGTTCTTGAGGAAAGTATGGGTTGTGTTCTCGGTCAACATGATGATACCTGACGTAAAGAGCACGCGATTTACTACTTGAGTAAAAAAGTTCACAGATTGTGAATCCCGTTACTCAATGCTCGAAAAGACGTGTTGTGCGCTGGCCTGGGCTGCCAAACGTTTGAGATAATACATGTTAAACCATACGACCATGCTAATTTCAAAGATGGATCCGATCAAATACGTATTTGAAAAGCAAGCACTCTCTAGGAGGATTGCTCGATGGCAGATGGTGCTGACAGAATATGATATTCAATATGTTTCTCAAAAGGCTATCAAAGGTAGTATTCTGTCAGAGTACCTAGCGGAGCAGCCGATTGAAGATTACCAACCAATGAGGTTTGATTTTCCTGACGAGGATATAATGTACTTGAAAATGAAAGATTGTGATGAGCCGTTGCCGGATGAAGGTCCAGAGTTGGGTTCCAAATGGCAGTTGATATTTGACAGTGCTGTTAACTCCTACGGTAGTGGAATAGGGGCAATTATCACTACTCCTCATGGGACGCGCATTCCCTTTACTGCCAGATTGACCTTTCCAGTTACCAATAATGAGGCTGAATATGAGGCGTGCATCATGGGTCTTGAGGAGGCTATTGATTTCAGAATCAAATATCTTGATGTATACGGGGACTCTGCTCTAGTGGTCAACCAGATTAAAGGAGAATGGGAGACGTGGCAGCCCAATCTGAGACCCTATATGAATTATGCAAGGAGATTGTTGCCTTTCTTTGACAAGGTGGAATTGCACCATGTGCCACGAGCAGAAAATCAGATGGCCGACGCTCTTGCGACGTTGTCTTCAATGTATAAAGTTAACTTCTGGAATGAGGCTCCCAGGATTGTTATCTCTCGCCTTGATAGGCCTGCCTTCATATTCGCTATTGAGGAAGCTTCCGATAGCAAACCGTGGTATTATGATATCCAAAATTTCCTGAAGAACCAAGAGTATCTGGCTGGGGCATCCAGTCGTGATCAGAAGACTCTTAGGAGATTGGCTGGAAATTTCTATCTGAATCCGGATGGGGTTTTGTACAAGAGAAAACACGACTTGGTGTTGTTGCGGTGTGTGGACGAGAAAGAGGCTAAGTTGCTAATGGAAGAAATTCACGAGGGTACATTTGGCACGCATGCCGGCGGACATGCAATGATGAGAAAGCTATTAAGAGCAGGGTATTACTGGCTAACGATGGAAACATATTGTTTCAAGTTTGCGAAGTGGTGCCATAAATGTAAAATTTATGCAGACAAAATTCATGTGCCTCCGAGCCCTTTGATATGATTGGCAAGATTGAGCCCACGGCATCAAACGGACACTGGTTCATTTTGGTAGCTATTGATTACTTCACCAAATGGGTGGAAGCAGCGTCATATGCTAATGTCACCAAACAAGTGGTAGCCAGATTTATCAAAAGAGATATTATCTGCAGATATGGAATCCCAGAGCGGATTATCACCGACAATGGCTCAAATTTGAATAACAAGATGATGAAAGAGTTGTGCCAGAATTTCAAGATCGAGCATCACAACTATTCTCCTTATCGGCCCAAGATGAATGGCGCTGTCGAAGCGGCCAATAAGAACATAAAGAAGATTGTTCAGAAGATGGTTGTGACCTATAAGGACTGGCGTGAGATGTTGCCTTTCGCTTTGCACGGTTATCGTACGACGGTACGCACGTCAACCGGGGCAACCCCTTTCTCGTTGGTGTATGGCATGGAGGCAGTGTTACCATTGGAGGTTGAGATTCCTTCTTTGAGGGTTTTACGCGATTTTCAACTTGATGAGGCAGAACGGGTAAACGATAGACTGAAACAACTCAGCTTAATGGATGAGAAGAGACTGGCTTCTCTCGCATATGGTCGGTTGTATCAGAGCCGGATGAAGAAAGCTTACGATAAGAAGGTATGTCCTCGAAGCTTTCAGACGGGCGATCTTGTGTTGAAAAAGATTCTCCCACCACAATCAGATCACAGGGGCAAATGGACTCCCAACTACGAGGGTCCATATGTCGTCAGAAAGGTTTTCTCTGGAGGAGCCTTGATGTTGTCCATCATGGATGGTGAGGACTTTATGTCTCCTGTGAATTCGGACGCAGTCAAAAAATACTTTGCTTAAAGTAACCCGCTGGACAGAAAAAGAATATCCAGGCAAAAATGGGGCATCCCGGCGAACCATAAAAAAGGAATAAAAGGTTCGGGAAAAAGTTAGGGATAAAATTGAAAAGATGTACACCCGCGAAGTCAAAAACCTGAAAAGGGCGACTTCGGCAAAAAAGGGTATCCCGGTGAATTGAAAACCCGCAAAGGGCGGTTCACGCAAAAGTTAGGGATTTGAAAAAGCAAATGGGTGCAGTCCGAGTTTGATACTGCATTGCTTAGTGGTTTGGGAGTGCTTGAGGGTCGTGTATCCAAGACAATCTCTTCTGAAGATCGAGTACCGGGAAAGCGCCAGAGTCGGGCGAGTCATAGGAGAATCAACTCATGGTGTTTGTCTGTGCCACGTTGCCGACATGTATATCAAATTTGTTTTGTATCTTTCTTTGTGCTTCTTGTGCATATGTTGTATCTTGCTTGTGCGTAACTTCCTCTTTTCAGGAGTTACATCCAGTGTACAAAGCTTTGCCTATTTACAGGCTCATTCAATAAAGCATGTTATTCAGTACTTGATGCTTGTTCTTTACTGTTTTGTTTGTGAAAAACGCCGATGTTTTTGATGAACTTGCACTTGCATAAACTTGATGGCCCTTGCCAATAATTGCTAAAACTTCGAATTGACTGAATGAACGTCACGGATATTAACTCAGATAGATTTTGTTGTGTAGATTTGTTTTGTCTCGTTTGTGTTTTACAGGGACCTTACCTTTGAAGCAAACGGTCAGGAATTTTATTCCCCAGCCAAAGTCTCTTGACGTAGGGCCTGACTTCAGTTGATGTCGTTCTTTAGAAAGTCGTATCTTATCCCCAGAGGGTGGAGACGACGCTTATTCCTACCAAATGTGGAATTGTCCTCCCCGAGAGAGTATTACCAGGAATGTCGCCTGAAGAGTATCCTCCTGGAAATTGTCCATAGGGTATCCCCAGCAGGTCAAAATTAATATCCCCTGCAGAGGACGCCTCCCCAGAGGATGGTTATGCCTTTCCCCGCAGGTCATCATTCTTTCGTCAGGATGATTATCCTCAGCAGACTTTGTAGCTCTGAATTTGTAGACTATATCCTGACAGTGTAGTTCTTCCCTAGAAGGGTCGCATCTTTCCCCATCAGGGTTTGTGTTTTCTTCCCAAGTGTCTGATCTCTCCCCGGCAGAGTTAGATGTTGTTTCTAGCATTTATTTTGCCGGAATACTTTGTGATACTTGTTCATCCCCAGCGGAGTGGGTTTTTTTCATAGCCATTTCATACCAGAGTGTTTCTCAGCAGTTTGAGCCTGCATTAGCATGTGCATATATCATCATATTCACATCTACCCAACGCGTAGCATTTCCATGTCGAATGGAGCATTACGCCATTGTCAAACATACGCTTTTCAAAACATAAGCCAGGTTGGTTAACCTTTTGTTTTCAAGTGTCGTTTTCCCTGCAGGTGGGGGGAGCTCTTGCTCAGATTAATTACCAGACATTCAAGGTCTCAGCGTGAGACGTGTAATGATAATGTTCGTTTTGTCATTATTCCCCACAGAGTTGCTTGGATTAGTTTCTCTTACCCCTCAAGCGGAGTATCTCTTCAAAATGGTTGTTATGACAGTATCAAAAGATTTCGTGAATCGATTTTTGGAAGTTGCCGCTTATGTCGAAATAGGTGTCTGGTAGTTTGGGTTCAGAAAATCCCCAGTAGAGTCCTTCTCAGATTTGCTGTCATGTCCGCGCTAAAAGTTTGAAGATTGGACCATGTATTTTGTTACCCATTTGATTGATGGAGTTAGCTACTGCAAAGATAGGCAGAGAAGCTGTACCCGAGTTATTTTCCTGTATTGGCAGAGTTATTGCCCGTAATAATGACTGAGTTATTTTCCTGTGTATTGGCAGAGTTATTTCCCGTAGTGGTGACAAAGTTTTTTTCCTGTGTATTGGCAGAGTTATTGCCCGTAGTGGTGACAGAGTTATTTTCCTGTGTATTGGCAGAGTTGTTGCCCGTAGTGGTGACAGAGTTATTTTCCTGTATTATTGGCAGAGTTATTTCTCGTAGTGGTGACGGAGTTATTTTCCTGTGTATTGGCAGAGTTATTGCCCGTAGTGGTGACAGAGTTATTTTCCTGTATTATTGGCAGAGTTGTTTCCCGTAGTGATGACGGAGTTATTTTCCTGTATTTGGCAGAGTTATTGCCCGTAGTGGTGACGGAGTTATTTTCCTGTGTATTGGCAGAGTTGTTTCCCGTAGTGATGACGGAGTTATTTTCCTGTATTTGGCAGAGTTGTTTCCCGTGGCGGTGACGGAGTTATTTTCCTGTATTTGGTAGATGTTTCTTGTAGTGATGACGGAGTTATTTTCCTGTATTATTGGCAGAGTTGTTTCCCGTGGCGGTGACAGAGTTATTTTCCTGTATTATGGGCAGAGTTAGTTCCTGTGTTGTTCGCAGAGTTATTTCTTATTTGGTGATAAAACTATCTCCTCAGTGGAAGTCGCCAAAGCTATTCCTTGTGTTGTTGACAGAGTTGTTTCCCCAGTAAAAGCGTCAAAAAAGATTGTTACCTGTGATTGACAGTGATTTGCACCTGTGTTGACAGTGATTGCTACCCGTGTGGACGGAGTTATTATCCGTAATTGATGGATTATCCTCAGTGGAGTTGTTACCTGTGACTGACAGAGATCGTTATTCCAATTAGATACGGAATTGTACCCATGTGGATGGAGTCCTTCCTCGTGTTGACGAAGTTTAGTCCCGTTGTGGACGGAATTGTTTCTCGTAAAGTTAATTCGATGCCTGTGGCGTCACACAGGGAGTTAATGCTAAAATTAAAAGTTTTATTAGGAGTTTGATCAGTTGTTGCCGTAACAACTAGGTCAGCACAATGGATGTTGTTCCCCAAGCAGTTTTCGCAGCCTATTTCTGCAGTTGGCAAATTTCCGAGTTTCTTGGTATTCAACTGTCTTTTACCTCGATTGTTTGAAGGTCGTTCGCTCTTCACCCAGTCGGGTCTAAGCCGTTTGAATAGGGGCAGCTGTTGCACCCCAAAATTTGCTCAACATCTTTTACCTGGTTTATGTTTCATTGCATTATCATTTGCATAGTTCTATCAGTTGCATATCATGGCATATCATTCATCCAACAGGGGATCAAGGGTGATTATTATCAAGAGAAGCCTAGCAAGAAATCTTATCCAAGCTTGAGAAGTCATCCAAGTCATCAGGAGGTGGTGGGAGATCTTGATCAGTTGAAGACCATTAATGGGATGTGAAGCATGAGGTGTGAATATGAGATGTGTATAGAGCTCATAGAGTGCCTAGAGGGCCATGTCGGAGTTCAATCAAGTCATTGGTTCAAGTGCAAGAGCCACAGTTGGGGTGTAAGCAATTGGGGTTTCATCTGGATCAACCCTAGGTCAATTGTGCAGTTGAAAAGCATTCAAGCCTACTTTGAGGTCATGGAGTTCATGGAATGATGTGATAGTACATTTGTGGTGTTGTTCCAAGATCAAATCAAGAAGAATTAAGAATGTGGGAAGTTGCTAAATTAGGGTTTCAGTGCAAATTATCCTGTTTAGTGCCTAACTTCAAAGCCACATAAGTTAAGATACAAGTTTCAAATGGATCTTTGGCCAACATGAAACGTGTATAGCATCTAAATACCTTTAATTTGAGTATTAGAAGTCCTGCATTGGATTTGTAGAACTCAAGTTATGGTCCAGACAAGTTACAGGTCACCAGATGAATGTGAAATTTATCTGTGAAAGTCACTTGACTTCCAAGCAAATTTTGACCTAGAAAGAGGTTTCACATGAACTTTTGGACAACACGAAAGTTGTTCCTCATGATCTTATCTTTCTAAATTGAACTAGAAGTCATCCATCTTATTTGTAGAACTCATGTTATGAGGTTTACAAGTCAGGGGTATTTTGGGAAAGTGAGATTATAGGTCATTCTCAAGCATAGGCCAAAATCTCCAACTTGCAAGCTTCAAATGGAAAATTTCTCAACATGAAAGTTCCTTGGAATGATGTTTTGAGTGCAACCAAGTGGTCATTATAGTTTGTCTAGGCTCATATCAAAAAGACATTTGAAGTGGCTTGAAAATGAAGAATTTTCAAATATGAAAAGGAGGGAAAAATGGAATTTTGTGTTACAAAACCAAAACCAAGCAAGTAAGTGAATTTTTTGATTGGAAATTGCATTCTAAGATCATTGGCAATACCAGATTTTGGAGTTTAGTTCAAGTTTTGAGAGATAGCATGTTGTTACTTCATAAACAAGTCACATATCCAAATCAATGCACAAGGCAATTCAGGCCAATTTCTCCATCCAAACTCACTCTAAATGACATGTGCAAGGTGTGAGAACTTTCTAGGATCACTGCAAAGCTTGCAAAGCACGAATGGTGTATGAACTTGCAAGGAAAAATCAGAAAAATGGATACACGGATTTGGGCTTCAAACACATTGCAAAGGCCAATGAAACTCTTCTATATATTCATTATAGTGAGTTCAAATCAATTTTGAGCTTCATTTCGCGCCAGAGCAAGAAAGAGCAAGAAAATTTTCTCAACTGCAACTTGAAATCGGATTCTGAGTTTGGAGCCAATTCAAGCCAAATTGAGGTGTGCAATCTCTTCCTTGTGGATCATTGAAGCTATCTGGAGCATTTGGAAGCAAGCCACGAGCTCTAGATACCTCTTTTGCAAGATCTATACCAGGTTTTCATTTCTTAAAATTCAACATGATTTAGCATGATTCAGTTAGATTTGAACTTGTGGTTAGGATCTAGACATGAAATAGATCGTTTTAGGCTTGATTTGAACTCAATTGGTGATGATTGAAAATGACATATCTGATCTGTTTGGACTTGAATCTCTTGATTCATAAGGTTTCAATGTTAAATGTTTAGATCATGTTGGTGTACGCAACGAGATGAAGAGATCTATATCATTAATTTTGAGTTTAATGAAAGTAGTTGAAGATGCTATTTCTGAACTTTGCTTCGTGTTTGATTATGTGTTGAGAATTGGATGATTTTGATGATGGATTTGGAATGTACGTGAAAAACTGAGTGGATTTGGTATTTTGTTTGTCATTTTTGGTTGCCTGAACCTTGACCTTCGCCGGAGAAGACGACCAGAGTCTTCTCCGGCCACCACTAACCACCATCCCTGATCTCCACCTGGCCTGCCTGAGACTTGGAGAAGATGATGTTTGGACCACAGGATCTGGCCTTGACCTTTGACTTCAGATCAGATCCAACGCCTGTGTTTTAATCTGAGAGTGGAGAGTTTTAATCCAAAACACTGCCGTTTCATTAAATTGCATGGCATCATGAGGAGCGCTGGATGTGCATTGACTCGTTGACTGGCTTGCTGATCCAAAGGCTGTGTTATTTTCTTGGTTTTAATTCATTTTTTATTTCATTTTCTTTATTTTAATTGCCTTGTTATTCTAAAAATCATATAAATTCCAATTTTGATCACAAAATTATTTTAAAAATATCCTCATGATCCTTATGGAATTTGTCATTTTCTGGAATTAACAAAATACAATTTCATGCATTTTTCAATTTAATGTGATTTTTCTCATTTTATTTTGTTCTTTATTTTTGCATAATTGGCTATCTGTTTTGCTGAATTTAGTTCTCCCAATTGGTTTAGAGTTTGGCTTTGATTTTTTAATATGTGTTAGGGTAGACATGTATGTTCCCTTAGAATGTTTCTTGGTTTTTAGAACAATATTAGGATCTGTTTTTGGTATTGAGATTAGGACCCTCCCAAACTTGTGGATCACCTTGACCTATCTCAATGAAGAAATTGTTTAAATAACTTAGAAGTTGATTTAGGTTTCAATCGTTTTACATTAGGTTGTTCAAACATTCATGTTCCCCTAGGAATTTTATTAGATTTTTGCAACTTGATTTTCTATTTTAGTTGTATTTTGCAAATGGCTTGTGTTTATGATTTCCTCTCTTAAGTGCTTTGGTTTGTTTGGCTTGGTTGGCTGCCTTGGAGTTGGTTTGAGCTTGAGTTCTTTTTGTTGGAGCTTCTGGATTCATTGAAGATGCTTGGGGTGAAGGATTGGAGCTTGGAGTTAAATGATTTTCCTCTTGTGGAGCTTTTGTTTAGGAGATCAGAGAATTAGGGTTTTAGGAAGTGCCTTAGACCTAGTTTTGATTCTTTCTTCAAACATGGAGTGCATTGTTTGCCTCCATTCTATCCAATGACAAAAAGTCCTTCTTGGGAAGCTCCATCTCTCCTTAGGAGGGATGAGTGGTATGCCCAAGTGAGTAGAACTTTGAGGATACCTTTCATTTGCAATGTTGAGTTCTTAGTGATTTCCTTTGGTTGTCATTAAGTTCCTTAACATTATGACTTGATCTTGATGATTAATCCTCCTCTGGGAGTGTGCTTGTGGGATGATGAAGATTGAAGATAGAAGCTTGTTTGAAGATGAGGCCTTGCTGTCAACTTTGCTGTCTATCCAACTTTGTTGTTTAGAGCTGTTGTTGCTGTTTGCTGTAGGAGTTTGGTACTGCTGCTTGGGCTGCCTCCTCTGTGTCTTTTGTTTTTCTCTGTATTGTCTGTTTACTTGTGTTTATTACCTCTAGGTTTGAGGTGCAACTTGTCTCCTATTGCCTATTGTTTTCTCCCTTGCCTCTCTTATATTGCTGCATTGCATGCATTTTACTGTTTACTGTAATTGCTTGTTGTCTTTTGCTGTTTATCCCCTAGGATCTCTGATTTCCTCTGTGCAAGAGGTAATTATGACAGACATTAGGTGTTGACCCATGCATGACAACATTAGGTCAGTTCCCCTTTCAACCATAGTTTTAGGGTCTTTCTCTTCTCATCCCAAAACACTTCAAAAACACAATAATAAGGATAACGTGTGTTGTACGCTACGAGCCTTAAGCTATTTGAGAAAAAGGTTGCTGGAGGGTCACTCTTCAGTAATCTGACTGCTTAGTATGGTACCCTTAGGGTGACATGCTGTTGCCCCCTAAAATTTGCTCAACCTATTTCACATGGGTTATGTTTCAATTGCATTGTCATTTGCATACTAAGTCATGTACATAGTCTAATCATTTGCATAACATAGCATAACAAGGCATCTAACAAGGGATCAAGTGCCATTTTCATCAGAAAGATTCCCATCAAGGGGTTTTATTCAAGATCAAGACCATCCAAGTAATCAAGAAATGAGTTGAAGCTTTGAGAAGTTTGAAGGTCAACCAGTAGATTTCTCTCCCAATCTGGGGGATATGTTGAAGATCATCAATGAGTGTGTGAGCCATGGAAGGTGTACAAAGATCATGGAAGACCTAGAGGGTCATTTTTAAGATGAGAAAAATCATTAATACAAGTACCAGAGCTACAGTTGAATGCAGTCAACTAGGGTTTCATCTGGGTCAACCCTAGGTCAACCCTAGGTCAAATGGTTGATTGGAGGGCATCAAGGCCTACTTGGAGTATGTGGAATTCATGAATTGGTATGTGGATGCATGTGTGGTGTTGTGCCAAGGAGAAATCAAAAGGAATCAAGAAGAAGAGGAGTTACTAGATTAGGGTTTCAGTGTAAAAAAAACCCTAATTCAGGCCTAACTTCCAAGCCATATAGGTCAAGATTCAAGTTTCAAATGAAGTCTTGGTCAACATGAAACTTGTATAACATCTCAATAGATTTAATTTGAGTACTAGAAGTCTTCAAGGAGATTTATAGAACTCAAGTTATGGTTCTTGCAAGTTATGGGTCCCCAGAGGATACTGAACTTTATCTGTGAAAGTCACTTGACTTCCAAGCAACTTTTGCCCATCAAGGAGTTTTCAAATGGATTCTTGGCCAACATAAGAGTTGTATATCTTGATATTAGCTTTAATTTTAGTACTAGAAGTCCTCAAGAGGATTTGTAGAATTCAAGTTATGGTCTTGGCAATCCAGGGGTATTTTGGGAAAGTTGAATTACAGGTCATTTTTGAGCATAGGTCAAAATCTCCATGTTCCACTTCTCAAATGAAAAATTGTTCAACATGGAATGTGCTTAAAATTATGTTTTTAGGTCAAATAAGTCATCATGGTGGATTGATCGGCTTATTTCAAAAAGTCACTTAAAATGGCCTAAAAAAAAAGGAATAAGTCAAATAAAGTTTGGTGGAAAAAATCAAATTTTGGGTTAGAGGTCACAAACAAGTCATATGACATACCAATTTGATTGTAAAATGAATTTTAAAGACAATGGCATTCCAACAATTTTGAATTGAGGGTTATTTCAAGGACTTGCTTTATAAATGGGCTACTTGCATCATAAGGCACATATGCAAAACCACACTTCCAAGCAAATACAAGGCTCCTTTCCATCCATACACCTCCAATATCTCATTTGGAGAGAATTTAAACTCATAACCAAGTGAATTGCAAGCCAAAACATGAGATGGTATGTGCATAGCATAAGAAGAGATTTTCATGACATGAGAAGTTGATTTTCTCATTGGATCAATCTAGAACTTTCTAGGGTCTTCAAATACATTCTATATATACTTGTGAAGAGGTTCAGAGCAAGAGTTGGTGATTCATTTGTGCAAAAACCATAGATTGACATTGGAGTTTGGAAGAGAAAAAGTGAGAGATCAAAGTTGGATTCAAGGCATTTTCAAGAGTTATCAAGAATTTAATCTTCTCCAACAAATTTCAACAAAGGTTTTCTGCACTTTTTGGCAAGAAAAAAAGAGCTCCAACTACTCCGTTTCGACGCTCTGAAGCCGGTATGTGAAATTCACTTTTTCTATGATTTTAGGACGAACTAGATTAGATTATTCATGTGGTTAGGATCTGAAAAATGTATAGATGAAATTAGGATCAAGAAATTAAGGATTAGAGACTTTTTTGGATGAGTATGTTTTCTTGATGATGATATATCTCTTTGATCATGGGGTTTTGATGGAATCCAAGAGCATATTTGGAATCCTTGATTTTTTTCCATCAAGTTTGACTAAAATTTCGTGCGAAACAGTTAAGAATCGATGGAGTTATGTTGCTCGGAAGTTATCGAAAAAATGTCACTGCCGGAACAGCTACAGTACCGTGCGGGTACTGTTCCCGCCCCCACTAGCGAGGCCCACACGGACATTGCTTTGGAATTCTGTTGTTCGCACCCCTGGCCCAATGCACATTAACTTAGTGTAATTCATTTTCTTTCTTTTTTTTCTGTTTTAATAGCTGTTTGGATTAATTGCGTTAAAAATAGTAAAAATGATCGGAAAATTATGAAATGTTTTTCTGTAGATCTTAATTGTCTTAAGAAACTGTAGGAGTTGAGTTTGTATTTTTAGGAGTTTATTTGAATTATTTATGAATTTTCTTTTGTGCTAATATCCATTGTTATGCAGAATTGATATTGTTGTTTGTTTAATTTTGTTCTCTTTGATGCTTTATGATTTTGAGCTGATTCTTTCGATATGATTTAGAGGACATACATAGGTTTTCCCTGGAATTTTCTTAGATATTTTAAAATTGATTAGATTCTATTTTAGGTGTGTAGTTTAGAGCCTTCCCAAATAATGGTTTCCCATGACCAAATTTTATTTAGGAATTGTTTAGATGACCTAGAAATTGATTTAGGTCCTGATTCTGGAATTTTAGAATTTTCAAACATGCATGTTCACATAGGAATTTTATTAGAATTTTACAATTTATTTTTCTATTTTTTTTGGGTTTTGCAAATGATTGTTGCTTTCGGTGTTCTCTCTTGAGTGCTTTGCCTTGTTTGGAGCGTTTGGTGGACTTGGAGCTTGAAGACTTTGGATCCCTTTTTAGAGGAGCTTCTGGACATCATGAAGATGCTTTGGATAGAAGAGTGGGGCTTGGTGTGGAGTTTTCTTTCTCTTTTAAGTTTGTTTTAGGAGTTGGTAGAATTAGGCTTTTAGGGAGAGCTTTTGTAGAATTAGTTCATTTCTTCCATCAAACATAGAATGCATTGTTTGCTTCTATTCTATCCTATGATGCAAAGTCCTCTTAGGGAAGTTCCATCTCTCCTTAGGAGGGAAGTGGGGCATACCCTAGATAGTAGAACTTTTGAGGATACACTTCCACTTCGATGTTGGTTCTTGTTGAATTCCTTTGGTTTTCAGCAAGTATGCCAACATTGCAACTTGATCTTGATGACAAATCTCTTCTTGGAGTGTGCTTGCTAAAGCTTGGAGATGAAGATTGAAGAAGCTTGAAAAAGGAATCTAGCTCAAAGATAAGACCTTTGCTGTCATTTCAACTTTGCTGTTCAGAGCATGTTGTTGTTGTTTGTTGTAGGAGTTTGTTGCTGCTGCTTGGGCTGCCTCCTCTGTATCTTTTGTTTTTCTCTGTATTGTTTGTTGGCTTGTGCTGCTTGCCCTTTAGGCTTGAAGTGAAGTTGATTCACTTTTCCTGTTGCTTTCTTAGGTTCGAGGTTGAGGGGGACTCCCTTGCCTCGCTTGTTTTGCTGCATCTCATGCATATTTACTGTTTATTGTATTTTTGTTGTTTCTTTTCCGTTTATCCCCTAGGATCTCTGATTTCCTCTGTGCAGGAGGGAATTATGACATACATTAGTTTGTAATCCATGCATGATAACATTAGGGTAGTTTTGATTCCCTTTCAAACCCTAGGATTTTTTTAGAACTTCTTTCTCTTCTATCTCAAAACAATTCAAAACACAGTAATAAGGATAATCGATGTCGTAGGCTACGAGCCTTAAGCTATTTGAGAAAGGTTGCTGGAGGGTCACTCTTCAGTAACCTGATTGCTTAGTGTGTTACCCTTAGGGTGGCATACGATGTAGTCCCCCTCAAATCATAGTCTGTAGTGCGTCAGAGATTGCAAACATCATAAAAGACAGTTCTTGCGTAAAAGACTGATAACAAACATCAAAGTGTCATTTTTGTCCGCTTGGACTCTTAATCAGGAAAAACCCTTTCATAAGGAGATAAAAAACATTCAGAAAAGCTTGTGTCTTTCGTAGCCCGAACTACGTTTGCTCTGATCTTTCATGCTGTATGAAAGTACGTAGGCATAGGAGGCGATATCCTAGCGAGCAACCTTCCCTCCTTTCCAGTAGGTAGGCGAACTACGCTGACTCTGATTTCTCATCCCAGACGGGAATACGTAGGCATAAAGTGCGATACTTTGCCGAGTCATCTTCTTTTCTTTTAACCCCAGACATGTAGAATAGATAGAATAACAATTCGTACTAGAAAATAAGCGTGGATCCCGTCGAGTACGACGGACGTGAGGGGTGCTAATACCTTCCCCTTGCGTAATCGACTCCTGAATCCAGGAATTTGGTTGCGATGATCATTCCTTTCCCGTTTTGCGTGAGGTTTACTTCGAGCGTTTCCTTTCCCTCCGTTGGGATAAATAACGCACGGTGGCGACTCTTCTGTTCATCCGGCGCCGATTTTCGCAGTAGCGACAGCTGGCGCCTCTGCTGGGGACAGGAATATCCCTTATGCGAGTCAATCCTAGCGCTTGTTTTCTCGTCATGGGTTTTGTATAGATTTACTTTTCTGTCTTTACTTTCCGCATTTTATTTATCAGCTTTATACTGTTATTGCTGCTGTGGGAAGGGGGTAATCTGTTGAGAGATAAGCCAGACCTGGGCTTGAGGGTACACATAGACTTAGAAGTAGAAAGTAGTGGTTAGCCTGCTTGCTTAGCTCGCACCAGTTAGCCACGAAATTTACGCTCGGACGAGATTCTCTTTGATGCTTCTTGCCTGGCCCTTAGGGCTCGACAAGTTGTCTGACCCGAGGATTGTCGACTCTGGGAACCTATCAATTGGGATTCAACTAAGTGAGGCCACTTCAAGGGATGATGATGCCACACCTTCTGGATATCGTATCATCGCTCTTGAAAGTCTGTGACGTTGAACCCGCATAGGATGCTGTACCTCGTCTGCGAGTTAAGTACATACCTGTGAGGGGTAGGTGGGTCTGTTTGCAGGAAACCTTTGACCTCAGAACACCCGGTTTATCTCTGTCAGTGAGATGTGGTTACAAGGTTCATTTGAGTAGTTTGGTTTAAGATAAAGATTGGATGGTTCTCAGGCTTCAGTACAGAGCAACCCAGTCTATCAGCATTGCACTTGGTCCCTTGTTTGCATATGCATGTGCATTTTCATGATTGCATTTCATTAACATGTATTAATGTTGCTGGTGATCGTTCCCCTCTGATTCTAGTGTATCTTCTAGCCAGACATGGAGTCCCTGAAGAAGACAGTTGCTTACCGGTTGCATTCACTAGATATCAGTTCATTGCTGGGTTTAGTTGCTCTGGCAGATGAGAGTGTGAGGGTTGAGTTCAGAGTATCTTATGGGAGATTGCTTAGCTTGTTGTACAGACCTTCGGCATTTGAGACGACTGGGGTGTATACTTTGTTGCAGTTTTATGAGCCGCAGCTGAGATGTTTCTTATTTCCCGATTATATTCTAGCACCCACTTTGGGGGAGTATCCTGCGATGTTGGGAGTTCCTATGCTAGACCAGATGCCCTTTGTTCATGTTGATGCTGAGCCTGAGTTGGCCACGCTCGCCGAGATTGTCAGTTTGGACGCTTCTGAGTTTCCAGGAGGCTTGGTCAAGCTGAATGGAGCTTATAGTTTTCACCTGTCTGTCCTAGTTGAGAAGGCTACACGGTGCGCAAAGAGTGGATGCTGGGTCGCTTTCAGTGCTATTCTAGCTGTCTGCATCTACGAAATTGTCTTGTTTCCTAATGTGCCAGATTTTGTCGACTCAGATGCCTTCCTGATTCTTGCCTCGAAGAATCCAGTTCCTACTCTCTTGGGCGATGTTTATCATTCCATTCATCACAAGAATGAGAAATGTCGTGGCAAGAACGTTTCCTGCTGTCTTCCTCTCCTGTGCAGGTGGTTCCAGGGGAACCTCCCGAAGACAGGACCTTTTGTGGATGCTGTCGATACTTTGGATTGGTCGTCCCGGTTGATGGGACTGTCTGCTGAGAATATCATTTGGTTTGATTGGAGTATGCTTGGTACTGACATTATATATAGTTGCAGTGGCTTTCTGAATATCCCCTTGATTGGACGGAAAGGCTGTATCAACTATAACCCTTCATTCCTGGTAAGACAGTTCGGGTATGCTTTGAGGGACGCTCCTGTTGAGAAGGAGATACAGGAATCTCTGTATCTCACAGGCTCATTAGACACAACCGTTTTGACCAGATTGAGACATGCATGGGATAACATCCATAGGAGGGGGAAAGCTTTGCTCGGTAAGAGCAACAACAGAGCTTATGATCCCTATTTGGCTTGGGTCCGCGAGAAAGTTGGTACTTCCTTGATGCCTTATCCTGCTGTGGAACCCCTGAATCTTCCATTGATTGAGGTACCTCCTTCCGAAGAGAGTGAGAAGTATAACAAATTGTTGGCTGAAAATGAGGAACTGAAAAAAGCCAATGAGGAGTTAGAGAAGGAAATCTTCCAGTTACGTCGTGAGAAGAAGGAAGCCACCTTCACTGTGAAGGAACAGACTGAATTGATTAACAGGTTGGGATTGGAGCTGACAGAAGAGACCAACAAGAAAGAGAAAGTGGGAATAGCCTTAAACGGTGTTAGCAAGGTGCTTACTTCCAAGAAGGAACTTCTAAGCAAAGCTTATGCCCGTATCAGCAAGTGGGAAGCTTTGTGGAATGCCATGCTTACCAAGCGGAAGGAGCGGGAAGACGAACTGAAGATGCAGATTGCCACGCTAGAGGCACAGGTTAGAGCCCAAGACGCAAAGATTGCTGAAGAGACATCACTTAGGAGCGCTGCTGAGCTCAGAGTAAGTAACATTGACGAGAAGCCGAGAGGTTATGAAGAAAAGGCCGGTTCTAAGAGGTACAGATTTGACGAGAGTTCTAGCAAAGGAGCCTACCAGGATGATGCCAAAAAGCTGAGATCCACTACCGAGCGGCATGCTTTATTGATACAGGAGCTGATCTCCAGACTAGGGCACTCGGAGACGATGAGGATATTGGAGGACGTCAGAGCACGACACTTGGCCTGATTTATCTTTGCCTTGCCTTTGTTATTTGTACTTGTATTTGGACCATCGCCAGGCTTGTTGGCCGAGGTCTCTTCAGTTGTATTCAGTTGTACTCTTCTACTCAGCCTCTTGGCATTTGTTATATATGAGGATTTTCTGATTCCTTGCTTGCTTGATAGGGACTCCATTGTCATGATGGCCTTCTCTCCGAAACTAGAATCGGGGGGAATATAACATGTAGCATATTTACACATTCGCATCCGCATTCGTATTGCATAACCGGTATTTGTGAAGCGGTATCTTATTTCCTGCATCTGCAGGTTTCCAGGATTGATGAACAAAGAGTTCATCGATACTCTACCCGAAACAACTGCAAGAGAATCATGGATCAAGTCCAAGTGGAGATGCAGGAGATTCGCGAGAAGTTGAACCTGTTCATGCAGGCAATGGAGAGTATTGCTAAAGGCCAGGAGAATCTCCAGACTTTGGTGCAGCCGCTGCTGATGCGGGCTAATGGGAACGGAAACAATGACCACAATTCTGTGCATGTCGAAACTCTTCATAAGGATGGTCCCCCTACGCCTGTGGTTCCTCCTGTGGTGACCCTACCTGTTGTGGTTGTGAACAATAACGCTGGCGCTGGCAATGATAATACAGGGAATGGAAATGAGACTGCTGTTAACAATGTTGGATTCGGAGACGCCAATCTGGGCGGCGGTAACTACAATGGCGGAAATGGTTTTGGTAACAATGGATTTGGCTATAACGACCAGGGGTTTGAGTACGGCAATCAGGGCAGAAAGTTTGGCTTCAACACTCAGGGCTTCGGCTATGACGGTTTCGGTAACGCTAACCAGGGTTATGGTGGAAATGGTGCTGGATTGATTCCTGTCAACACAGGTTTCGGGCAGGGTTATGGTAATGGGGGACGAGGTCCCATGACTAATCAGCAAGGGTTTGGTCGCAACACTGGTTATAACGGGTACGAAAATGAAAATGTGAACTGGGGCGAAGACTGTCAAGAGGACGCCTTTTCTGGAAGAGGCATGGGATTTGAGGGACCCGTTGATAATACTAAAAGGATTAAGATGCTTGAAGAACAGGTGAAGGGTATGGCTAATCAGAATTCTACCGGACTAGACATGACTACTATGGGCTTGGTGTCTGGGCTGAAGGTACCGCTGAATTTCAAAGCGCCCACGTTCGACAAGTATAAGGGGGACACTTGCCCTAAGGTGCATGTACGTGCTTATTACAGAAGGATGTCCGCGTATTCGGATGACGAAAGGATGCTTATGCATTTCTTTCAAGACAGCCTATCAGGACCGTCACTCGAGTGGTACATGCGGTTGGAGCCCGCTCAAATCAAAACCTGGAAGCAATTGGCGGATGCTTTCGTCCTGCATTATAAATATAATAGTGATCTGGCACCGAACCGAGTTAAACTGCAAGGTTTGTCGCAAAAGAAAGAGGAAAGCTTTAAAGAGTATGCGCAGAGATGGCGCGATATGGCAGCTAGAGTACATCCTCCGTTAGCTGAAAGAGAAATGAATAGTATGTTCATTGGAACGTTCACGGGGATATATTACGAAAAGTTGTTCAACATTTCGTTGAGCAGTTTTTCAGATTTGATTCTCATGGGTGAGATGGTCGAAGATAGTATTAAGGTTGGAAGATTCCAAGCAGGTGAGTCTGCCCCCGCAGGAGGTACAAGAAAAGCATTCGGTGGTAGGCGTCAAGGTGATTCTAGTGTTGTGTTTGGCGGCAGAGGCCGGGGTCGAGGACGAAGTCAGTATGCTCAGCATCAACAGGTCGCTAGTGTTACCATCCCTTTTCCACAACAACGGCAACAGCAGCAACAACAAAGGCAACACCCCGCCCAACGCAGAATCCTAGAAGGCAAGCCCAGGAGAGTATTTGAAACGCCTCCTTCAACATACGCTGAAATGCTCCAAACATTGTTAGGGTTAAAGTTGGTGGAGAAAAGGACCATGGCACCGTTAACGGGCAATCCTCTGTTTGGCTATGATGCTGGTAAGCACTGTGATTTCCACTCCGGGGCGCCCGAACATGATATTGAAGGCTGTCATGCGTTTAAACATAAAGTCCAAGACTTGTTGGACAACAAAGCTATCAACTTTGGGCAGGCGGGTCCAAACATAGTACAACAGCCTATGCCCAATCACGGGGCAAACGCCATCCTAACCGAGGAAAATCTGAATCTAGTGACGGATGTCAATGAGCTGAAGACACCGTTGGGTGAGATTAAGAGCAGGTTGTTAAAAGGGGGTGTATTCCCGGGGTGTGACGAATTTTGTTTGGATTGTTGGATACAGCCAGAGGGTTGTAATAAGTTGAAACAGGGTATTCAGGCTTTGATGAATGAAGGAACATTGTAGTTTGGTAGAACCGCAGTTGAAGAGCCGGTAGAGGCATTGTGTGATGAGCGGAACGACGTTGCTACGGTAACGATTCCAAGAAAAACAATAACGATAACGACGCCTGCCAAGCGGCCGAAAATCACTATTACTAAAGCAGGACCGATCCCTTTTGAAAGTACTAAAGCAATACCATGGACTTACGGGTTGAAGGTATATTGCGATGGCGAGAGAATTGAAGTAAATAAATAACCAGCTGGGGTTGTAGATAATGTTGTTGGAACAGGAGGTATGACCAGAAGTGGGAGAATCTTCACATTGCCTGAGGTAGAGGCAGAAAGATTGGCAAAGGGGAAAGCCAAGGTAGACGAGAGTGGCCCCTCGCAGATAAAGGAAAAGGAAACATCACTTAAGGATGTGAAAGAGTTTATGAGGCTCATCCGTAAAAATGATTACAAAATTGTAGAGCACCTTCAGCAAACGCCATCAAAGATCTCGATCTTGTCACTGCTATTATGTTCCGAGGCTCATTGGAACGCTTTGCTGAAGATCCTAGACTCGTCATTCGTTCCTCAAGATGTTTCGGTTAACCAGTTAGAAGGAGTGATGGCGCATGTTAATGCAGGGCACAGTTTGGGCTTTACAGATTTTGATCTGACTCCAAGAGGGAGAGAGCATAATATGGCGCTGCACGTCTCAGTTGAATGCAGGGGCACGGTCATGTCCCATGTTTTAGTGGATACGGGGTCTTCCTTGAATGTGCTTCCGAAGAAAGCAATGATGAAGTTGGATGTCAGAGGGATTCTCTGCACGCCCAGCGACCTAGTGGTAAGAGCGTTCGATGGAACGAGGAGGTCAGTGTTCGGATCGATAACATTACCATTGCAGGTGGGGCCTGAAGTATTTGAAACTGAATTCTATATAATAGATATCCAGCCAGCGTATAGTTGTCTTCTTGGACGACCATGGATCCATGCCGCCGGGGCAGTCACATCCACGTTGCACCAAAAGTTGAAGTATATGGTGGGGGACAGTGTCGTCACTGTTTGTGGAGAAGAAGATATTCTGGTTAGCCATCTGTCTTCATTCAGATATGTGGAGGTCGACGGCGAAATCCACGAGACACCTTGTCAAGCATTTGAAGGGCTAAAGATTAAAGACAAAGCTCCAGTACCCAAGATATCAGATGTAGCAGTGTTGTCGTATAAAGAGGCTCAGGCTCTAGTGAAGACAGGCGAGACCAAGGGTTGGGGTCGAGTGTTGGAGATTCCCGTGAAGAACGACAGGTTCAGGCTTGGATATCATCCTTCGTCATCAGCATCTTCTTCAGGAGTGCCCAGATTCATAGGGCCGATAACCATCACACCAAGCGGGGTAAGCTACAAGACTATTAATGCTGTTTCCGATTCTGAAGAAGGAGATAGCGACTGTGATATGGACGCATGGATCAAGCCAAGTGTGCCAGGACAAAGTCTCTGCAATTGGTCTATCCAGGAAACTGTTCCTGTGACAACTAAACAGTAATGATTTGTTTTCTTAATTGTTGAATAATCCTGTGTCCTACATGGGGCATAGTGATTTTGCTTAGGGCCATTTGGTTATGTACATTACATTGTTTAATCATGAAATAAAGGCGTTTTTCATATACAAATATTGTGATCCCTGTTTTTCCTGTTTTTATCTTTTGCAATAAAATGGCAACGTGGTTATTTGCTTTGTATGCGTTTTGAAGCATTAAACCATTTCCTTTGCAGGATTACTATTTCAGATGACATCTATGAACCGCCTATGACTCATTTCGACTTCGAGCACCCGGTATTTCAGGCTGAGGAAGAGATTGTGGAAGATGGCGACGTACCAGAAGAGCTGACTTGGTTGTTGAAACAAGAAGAAAGGATCATTCTGCCTCATGAGGAAGTCATTGAGATTATCAATTTGGGGTCAGAAGGGGTTGAAAGGAACATCCGTATAGGGGCTGCGCTGCAAAGCAACGTCAAGCAAAGGTTGATTGACATGCTCAAAGAGTACAGTGATATTTTTTCCTGGTCGTACGAGGACATGCCGGGGTTGGATACGGATATGGTTGTGCACCGTCTGCCATTAAAAGAAGAATGCCCGCCGGTTAAGCAGAAACTCCGAAGAACTAGACCGGACATGGCTGTGAAGATTAAGGAGGAAGTTCAAAAACAGTGGGATGCTGGTTTCCTAGCTGTTACAAAATATCCCTCATGGGTCGCTAATATTGTGCCAGTGCCAAAGAAAGACGGTAAAGTGAGAATGTGTGTAGACTACCATGGCTTGAACAAAGCGAACCTGAAAGACGACTTTCCACTTCCTCACATCGATGTGCTGGTTGATAACACTGCTTAATTCTCCGTATTCTCCTTCATGGATGGCTTCTCGGGCTATAATCAGATCAAAATGGCGCCAGAAGACATGGAGAAGACTACCTTCATTACGCCTTGGGGAACATTTTGTTACAAAGTGATGCCCTTCGGGTTGAAGAATGCTAGGGCAACATATCAACGTGCTATGACGAATCTCTTTCATGACATGATGCATAAAGAGATTGAGGTTTATGTTGATGATATGATTGCCAAGTCCCAGACGGAGGAGGAGCATTTGGTTCATCTGCTGAAATTGTTCAAGAGGCTTAGGAAGTTCAGGTTGAGACTGAACCCTAACAAGTGCACCTTTGGGGTGAGATCGGGTAAACTGCTGGGGTTTATCGTGAGCAAAAACGGAATAGAGGTTGATCCTACGAAAATAAAAGCAATACAAGAAATGCCTACGCCTAAAACAGAAAAAAAAGTACGCGGGTTTTTAGGGAGGTTGAACTATATCGCCCGGTTCATATCTCACTTAACCGCAACATGCGAGCCATTATTCAAGCTGTTAAAGAAGGACCAGGTTGTGACCAGGAATGAAAATTGTCAAAAGGCGCTCGACAAAATAAAGAAATACTTGCAGGAACCTCCTGTTTTGATACCCCCAGTGGTCGGGAGACCGTTGATCATGTATTTGACGGTTCTGGAGGAAAGTATGGGTTGTGTTCTCGGTCAACACGACGAGACAGGACGTAAAGAGCATGCGATCCACTATTTGAGTAAGAAGTTTACTGACTGCGAGTCCAGATACTCAATGCTCGAGAAAACGTGTTGTGCGCTAGCCTGGGCCGCCAAACGTTTGAGGCAATACATGCTGAATCATACAACCCTGCTCATTTCGAAGATGGATCCAATCAAATACGTGTTTGAGAAACAAGCACTCTCTGGAAGAATTGCCCGTTGGCAGATGGTGTTAACCGAATATGATATTCAGTATGTCTCGCAAAAGGCTATTAAAGGTAGCGTTTTGTCGGAGTACCTTGCGGAGCAGCCTATAGAGGACTACCAATCGATGAGGTTTGATTTTCCTGACGAGGATATCATGTACCTAACGATGAAAGATTGGGAAGAACCGTTGCCGGATGAAGGACCAGAGTTGGGTTCCAAATGACAGTTAATATTTGATGGAGCTGTAAATTCCTATGGTAGCGGAATAGGGGCAATCATTACTACTCCTCAGGGGTCGTACATCCCATTTACTGCTCGATTAACCTTTCCGGTTACCAATAATGAGGCTGAATACGAGGCTTGCATCATGGGTATGGAAGAAGCTATTGATTTGCGAATCAAACATCTGGATGTATACGGAGACTCAGCTCTAGTAGTGAATTAGATTAAAGGAGAATGGGAGACACGTCAGCCCAACTTGATACCATACATGAATTATGCAAGGAGATTGTTGCCTTTCTTCGACAAGGTTGAATTGCATCATGTGCCGCAAGCAGAAAATCAAATGGCTGACGCCTTGGCGACATCGTCTTTCATGTATAAAGTTAACTTCTGGAACGAGGCTCCCCGGATTGTTATCTCTCGGCTTGATAGGCTCGCCTTCATATTCGCTATTGACGAAGCATCTGATGATAAACCCTGGTACTTTGACATCCAGAATTTCCTGAAGAACAAGGATTATCCGGCTGGGGCATCCAGTCGAGATTAGAAGACCCTCAGGAGATTGGCTGGAAATATCTATTTGAACCCTGACGGTGTCCTATACAAGAGAAACCACGACTTGGTGTTGCTACGCTGTGTAGATGAGAAAGAAGCAAAGTTGCTCATGGAAGAGATACATGAGGGTACATTTGGTACACATGCTGGTGGGCATGCTATGACGAGAAAACTGCTGCGGGCAGGTTATTACTGGCTAACTATGGAAACAACTGTTTCAAGTTTGCAAAGAGGTGTCATAAATGCCAAATTTATGCGGACAAGGTTCATGTACCCCCAAGTCCTCTGAATGTGATGTCATCACCGTGGCCGTTCTCGATGTGGGGAATTGATATGATTGGAAAGATCGAGCCTACAACATCAAACAGACACCGTTTCATCTTGGTGGCGATCGATTACTTCACCAAGTGGGTGGAAGCAGCGTCATATGCCAATGTCACCAAACAAGTGGTAGCCAGATTTATCAAGCGGGATATCATCTGCAGATATGGAATCCCTGAGCGGATCATCACCGACAACGGTTCAAATTTGAATAATAAGATGATGAAAGAGCTGTGTCAGAATTTTAAGATTGAACATCACAACTCTTCTCCTTACCGACCCAAGATGAATGGCGCTGTTGAAGCGACCAATAAGAACATAAAGAAGATTGTTCAGAAGATGGTTGTGACGTATAAGGACTGGCACGAGATGCTACCTTTCGCTTTGCACGGTTATCGTACGACGGGACGCACATCAACCGGGGCAACCCCATTCTCGTTGGTATACGGGATGGAAGCAGTGTTACCGTTGGAGGTTGAGATTCCTTCCCTGAGGGTTTTACAAGATGTCCAACTTGACGAGGCAGGCTGAATCAACTGAGTTTAATGAATGAGAAGAGGCTAGCTTCTCTCGCATACGGTCGGTTGTATCAGAGCCGGATGAAGAAAGCATATGATAAGAAGATATGTCCGCGAAGCTTTCAGACGGGCGACCTTGTGCTGAAAAGGATTCTCCCGCCACAAACAGATCACAGGGGCAAGTGGACCCCTAATTACGAAGGGCCATACGTTGTCAGAAAAGTCTTCTCTGGAGGAGCCTTGCTACTATCTACCATGGATGGTGAAGACTTTTCGTCTCCTGTAAATTCAGACGCAGTTAAAAAATACTTTGCTTGAAAGTGACCTGCTGGACAATAAAAAGAGAGTCCAGGCAAAAATGGGGCATCCCGGCGAACCAAAAACATAATAAAAAGGTTCGGGCAAAATTTAGGGATAAAATTGAAAAGATGTACACCCGCGAAGTCGAAAACCTGCATTGGGCGACTTCGGCAAAAAAGGGTATCCCGGTGAATTGAAAACCCGCAAAGGGCAATTCACGCAAAAGTTAGGGATTTAAAAAGCAAATGACTGCGGTCCGAATTCGATACCTGCATTGATTAGTGGTTTGGGAGCACCTGAGGGTTCGTTTATCCAACACAATCTCTTCCGAAAATTGAATACCGGGAAAGCGCCAGAGTCGGGCGAGTCATAGGAGGATCAGCTTACGATGTTTGTCTGCACCATGTTGCCGACATGTGTACAAATTCAAGTTGTATTTGTATACTTCTTGTGCATATATGTATGTGTGTGTACGTAACTTCCTCTTTTCAGGAGTTGCATCCGATGTACAAAACTTTGCCTATTCAGAGGCCTGTTATTAATAAAACATGTTATTTAGTACTTGATGTTTGTGCTTTACTGTTTTGTATGTGGAAAACGCCGATGTTTTGATGAATTTGCATGTGCATAACTTTGCTGGCCCTTGCCAATAATTGCTAAAACTTCGAATTGATTGAAGTAATGTCACGGACACTAACCCGAATAGATTTGGTTGTATAGATTTGTCTTGTCTCGTTTGTGATTTGCAGGGTTCTCGCCTTTAAAGCGGACGATCAGAAATTAGGGCCCCAACCGGAGGTTCGTGGTGAAAGAATTAACTTTGTGTGACGCCAATCCCCATGCAGGTCGCACCTCATCTTCAAAAGTTGGAATGATTTTACCCCTTACCGAAGGAAGAGATCAATTTCCCCAGCTAGTCGCAGCTTATCCCAGAGGATATCCTCATCCAGTCAAGATCAATTTCCCTTGCAGAGGTTGCGCTCCCTAGAGGGTCGAGTATGTGAACGATCAATCCCCAGCTTGGAGGGATCCTGCAGAGTTTAGCCAAGTCATAGTTGGTTCAGAAGGGTTATTCCCATCGAAGATGGTTTTCTTCCCGCAGGTCGTCATGCCTTCGTCAGGATGATTATCCCCAGCGGAGTGGTAACTCCGAGTTCGTAAAGCGGTGCCCAGACAACATCGTTCCCTCCAGAAGGATTTCCTCGTTCCCCGGCTGAGTCGTTCTTGCTCAGTCGGTTTACTTTCCCCAAGAGAGTCGATTCTTCCCCAGCGGAGTTACTCTCCCAGGGGTTATTCTTTCCTCCCAGTGGAAGTAAAAAGTTTAATCTCCTCGGCAGAATTGGTAATATTTCTGGCATTTATTTTGCCAAAGGATTTTATGATACCCGTTCATCCCCAACAGGGTGGTATTTGCTCAACAGCCGTGCTGAAGCGAGCTTATCAAAGTTTCCCCAGTAGCTTGAGCCTACATTTGCATTTGCATATAGTGTCATATTTGCATCTACCCAAAAACGCGTAGCATATCTGTGTTGTACGGAGCTTTACGCCATTGTCAAACATGCGCATTTTGAAACATAGGCCAGGTTGGTTAACCTTTGGTATCCAAATGTTGTTTCCCTTGCAGGTGGAGAGAGCTCTTGCTCAGATCAATTACCAAATATTAAATGTCTCAGTATGAGACACGTGGCGATAATGTTTGCCTTGTCATTATTCCCCACAGAGTTGCTTGGTTAAGTTTCTCTTACCCCTCCAGCGGAGTATTTCTTCAAGATTGTTGTTATGACGTTATCAAAAGGTTTCGCGAATCAAGTTGTAGAAGCTGCCGCCTATGTCGAAGTAGGTGTCTGGCAGTTTGAGTTCAAAAAATCCCCAGTAGAGTCCTTTTCAGATTTATTGCTATGTCAGCATTAAAGATTGAAAGATTGGACCATTATGTGTTACCCATTTGACTGATGGAGTTAGCTACTGCAAAGATAGGCAGATGAGCTGTATTCAAGAGTATTTACCCGTAGCGATGGCGGTGTTATTTCCCTGTAGTGGTGACAGAGAGTTATTACCCGTAGTGATGGCGGTGTTATTTTCCTGTAGTGATGGCAGAGTATTACCCGTAGCGATGGCGGTGTTATTTTCCTGTAGTGGTGACAGAGAGTTATTACCCGTAGCGATGGCGGTGTTATTTTCCTGTAGTAGTGACAGAGAGTTATTACCCGTAGCGATGGCGGTGTTATTTTCCTGTAGTGATGGCAGAGTATTACCCGTAGCAATGGCGGTGTTGTTTACCCGTAACGATGGCGGTGTTATTTCCCTGTAGTGATGGCAGAGTATTACCCGTAGCAATGGCGATGTTGTTTAGCCGTAACGATGGCGGTGTTATTTTCCTATAGTGGTGACAGAGAGTTATTTCCCGTAGCGATGGCGGTGTTATTTCCCTATAGTGGTGACAGAGAGTTATTACCCGTAGCGAGGCAGTGTTATTTTCCTGTAGTGGTGACAGAGAGTTATTACCGGTAGCGATGGCGGTGTTATTTTCCTGTAGTGGTGACAGAGAGTTATTACCCGTAGCGATGGTGGTGTTATTTTCCTGTAGTGATGGCAGAGTATTACCCGTAGCGATGGCAGTGTTATTTTCCTGTAGTGGTGACATAGAGTTATTACCCGTAGCGATGGCGGTGTTATTTTCCTGTAGTGATGGCAGAGTATTACCCGTAGCAATGGCGGTGTTGTTTACCCGTAACGATGGCAGTGTTATTTCCCTGTAGTGATGGCAGAGTATTACCCGTAGCAATGGCGGTGTTGTTTACCCGTAACGATGGCGGTGTTATTTTCCTGTAGTGATGACAGAGTATTACCCGTAGCGATGGTGGTGTTCTTCTCCTGTAGTGATGACAGAGGTATTACCCATTGTGATGGCGGTGGTATTACCCGCAGTGATGACAGTGTTATTTTACCAGAGTATTTCCCGCAGTGGTGGCTGTAGTATTGCCCGTAGTGATGGCAGAGCTCTTTTCCTGTATCGTTGGTAGAGTTATGTTTGTTGACAGAAGTACTTCCCCAGTGAAGTCGTCCAGGTTCAATGGATGGATGGGTTTCCCCAAGCAGTGGTGCAGTTTATTTCTGCGATTGGCAAATTTCCGGGTTCTTGGTATTCAACCGCCTCGTACCTCGAATGTTTGAAGGTCGTTCGCTCTTCACCCAGTCGGGTCCAAGTCGCTTGAATAAGAGCAGTTGTTGCTCCCTAAAATTTGCTCAACCTATTTCACATGGGTTATGTTTCAATTGCATTATCATTTGCATACTAAGTCATGTACATAGTCTAATCATTTGCATAACATAAGGGATCAAGTGATCAAGTGCCATTTTCATCAGAAAGAGGCCCATCAAGGGGTTTTATTCAAGATCAAGACCATCCAAGTAATCAAGAAATGAGTTGAAGCTTTGAGAAGTTTGAAGGTCAACCAGTAGATTTCTCTCCCAATCTGGGGGATATGTTGAAGATCATCAATGAGTGTGTGAGCTATGGAAGGTGTACAAAGATCATGGAAGACCTAGAGGGTCATTTTGAAGACGAGACAAATCATTAATACAAGTACCAGAGCTACAGTTGAATGCAGTCAACTAGAGTTTCATCTGGGTCAACCCTAGGTCAACCATAGGTCAAATGGTTGATTGGAGGGCATCAAGGCCTACTTGGAGTATGTGGAATTCATGAATTGGTATGTGGATGCATGTGTGGTTTTGTGCCAAGGAGAAATCAAAAGGAATCAAGAAGAAGAGGAATTACTAGATTAGGGTTTCAGTGTAAAAAAAACCCTAATTCAGGCCTAACTTCCAAGCCAGATAGGTCAAAATGCATGTTTCAAATGAAGTCTTGGTAAACATGAAACTTGTAGAACATCTCAATAGCTTTAATTTGAGTACTAAAAGTCTTCAAGGAGATTTTTAGAACTCAAGTTATGGTTCTTGCAAGTTATGGGTCCCCAGAGGATACTGAAATTTATCTGTGAAAGTCACTTGACTTCCAAGCAACGTTTGCCCATCAAGGAGTTTTCAAATGGATTCTTGGCCAACATAAGAGTTGTAGATATTGATCTTAGCTTTAATTTGAGTACTATAAGTCCTCAAGAGGATTTATAGAATTCAAGTTATGGTCTTGGCAATCCATGGATATTTTGGGAAAGTTGAATTACAGGTCATTTTTGAGCATAGGTCAAAATCTCCATGTTCCACTTCTCAAATGAAAAATTGTTCAACATGGAATGTGCTTAAAATGATGTTTTTAGGTCAAATAAGTCATCATGGTGGATTGATCGGCTTATTTCAAAAAGTCACTTAAAATGGCCTAAAAAAAAGGGAATAAGTCAAATAAAGTTTGGTGGGAAAAATCAAATTTTGGGTTAGAGGTCACAAACAAGCCATATGACATACCAATTTGATTTTAAAATGCATTTTAAAGACAATGGCATTGCCACAATTTTGAATTGAGGGTTATTTCAAGGACTTGCTTTGTAAATGGGCTACTTGCATCATAAGGCACATATGCACAACCATACTTCCAAGCAAATGCAAGGCCCCTTTCCATCCATACACCTCCAATATCTCATTTGGAGAGAACTTAAACTCATAACCAAGTGAATTGCAAGCCAAAACATGAGATGGTATGTGCATAGCATAAGAAGAGATTTTCATGACATGAGAAGTTGATTTTCTCATTGGATCAATCTAGAACTTTCTAGGGTCTTCAAATACATTCTATATATACTTGTGAAGAGGTTCATAGCAAGAGTTGGTGATTCATTTGTGCAAAAACCATAGATTGACATTGGAGTTTGGAAGAGAAAAAGTGAGAGATTAAAGTTGGATTCAAGGTATTTTCAAGAGTTATCAAGAATTTAATCTTCTCCAACAAACTTCAACAAAGGTTTTCCGCACTTTTTGGCAAGAAAAAATGAGCTCCAACTACTCCGTTTCGACGCTCCTAAGCCGGTATGTGAAATTCACTTTTTCTATGATTTTAGGACGAATTAGATTAGATTATTCATGTGGTTAGGATCTGGAAAATGTATAGATGAAATTAGGACCAAGAAATTAAGGATTAGAGACTTTTTTGGATGAGTATGTTTTCTTGATGATGATATATCTCTTTGATCATGGAGTTTTGATGGAATCCAAGAGCATATTTGGAATCCTTGATTTTTTTTCTTCAAGTTTGACTAAAATTTCGTGCGAAACGGTTAAGAATCGATGGAGTTATGTTGCTCGGAAGTTACCGAAAAAATGTCACCGCCGGAACAACTACAGTACCGCGCGGGTACTGTTCCCACCCCCACTCGCGAGGCCCACACAGACATTGCTTTGGAATTCTGTTGTTCGCACCCCTGGCCCAATGCACATTAACTTAGTGTAATTCATTTTCGTTCTTTTTTTTTCTGTTTTAATAGCTGTTTGGATTAATTGCGTTAAAAATAGTAAAAATGATCAGAAAATTATGAAATGTTTTTCTGTAGATCTAGATTGTCTTAAGAAACTGTAGGAGTTGAGTTTGCATTTTTAGGATTTTATTTGAATTATTGATGAATTTTCTTTTGTGCTAATATCCATTGTTAGGAAGAATTGATATTGCTGTTTGTTTAATTTTGTTCTCTTTGATTCTTTATGATTTTGAGGTGATTCTTTCGATATGATTTAGAGGACATACATAGGTTTCCCCTGGAATTTTCTTAGATTTTTTAAAATTGATTAGATTCTATTTTAGGTGTGTAGTTTAGAGCCTTCCTAAATAATGGTTTCCCATGACCAAATTTTATTTTGGAATTGTTTAGATGACCTAGAAATTGATTTAGGTCCTGATTCTGGAAATTTAGAATATTCAAATATGAATGTTCACATAGGAATTTTATTAGAATTTTACAATTTATTTTGCTATTTTTTTTTGGTTATACAAATGATTTTTGCTTTCGGTGTTCTCTCTTGAGTGCTTTGCCTTGTTTGGAGCGTTTGGTGGACTTGGAGCTTGAAGACTTTGGATCCCTTTTTAGAGGAGCTTCTGGACATGATGAAGATGCTTTGGATAGAAGAGTGGGGCTTGGTGTGGAGTTTTCTTTCTCTTTTAAGTTTGTTTTAGGAGTTGGTAGAATTAGGCTTTTAGGGAGAGCTTTTGTAGAATTAGTTCATTTCTTCCATCAAACATAGAATGCATTGTTTGCTTCTATTCTATCCTATGATGCAAAGTCCTCTTAGGGAAATTCCATCTCTCCTTAGGATGGAAGTGGGTCATACCCTAGAGAGTAGAACTTTTGAGGATACACTTCCACTTCGATGTTGGTTCTTGTTGAATTCCTTTGGTTTTCAGCAAGTATGCCAACATTGCAACTTGATCTTGATGACAAATCTCTTCTTGGAGTGTGCTTGCTAAATCTTGGAGATGAAGATTGAAGAAGCTTGAAGATGGAATCTAGCTCAAAGATAAGACCTTTGCTGTCATTTCAACTTTGCTGTTTAGAGCATGTTGTTGCTGTTTGTTGTAGGAGTTTGTTGCTGCTGCTTGGGCTGCCTCCTCTGTATCTTTTGTTTTTCTCTGTATTGTCTGTTGGCTTGTGCTGCTTGCCCTTTAGGCTTGAAGTGAAGTTGATTCACTTTGCTTGTTGCTTTCTTAGGTTCGTGGTTGAGGGGGACTCCCTTGCCTCGCTTGTTTTGCTGCATCTCATGCATATTTACTGTTTATTGTATTTTTGTTGTTTCTTTTTTGTTTATCCCCTAGGATCTCTGATTTCCTCTGTGCAGGAGGGAATTATGACATACATTAGGTTGTAATACATGCATGATAACATTAGGGTAGTTTTGATTCCCTTTCAAACCCTAGGATTTTTTTAGAACTTCTTTCTCTTCTATCTCAGAACAATTCAAAACACAGTAATAAGGATAATCGATGTCGTACGCTACGAGCCTTAAGCTATTTGAGAAAGGTTGCTGGAGGGTCACTCTTCAGTAACCTGATTGCTTAGTGTGTTACCCTTAGGGTGACATACGACGTAGTCACCCTCAAATCATAGTCTCTAGTGCGTCAGAGATTGCAAACATCATAAAAGACAGTTCTTGCGTAAAAGACTGATAACAAACATCAAAGTGTCATTTTTGTCTGCTTGGACTCTTAATCAGAAAAAACCCTTTCATAAGGAGATAAAAAACATTCAGACAAGCTTGTGTCTTTCGTAGCCCGAACTACGTTTGCTCTGATCTTTCATGCTGTATGAAAGTACGTAGGCATAGGAGGCGATATCCTAGCGAGCAATCTTCCCTCCTTTCCAGTAGGTAGGCGAACTACGCTAACTCTGATTTCTCGTCCCAGACGGGAATACGTAGGCATAAAGTGCGATACTTTGCCGAGTCATCTTCTTTTCTTTTAACCCCAGACCTGTAGAATAGATAGAATAACAATCCGTACTAGAAAACAAGCGTGGATCCCGTCGAGTACGACGGACGTGAGGGGTGATAATACCTTCCCCTTGCGTAATCGACTCCCGAATCCAGGAATTTGGTTTCGATGACCATTCCTTTCCTGTTTTGCGTGAGGTTTACTTCGAGCGTTTCCTTTCCCTCCGTTGGGATAAATAAAGCACGGTGGCGATTCTTCTGTTCAGTCGGCGCCGATTTTCGCAGTAGCGACACATGCGACATAGTTACTCTCAGATCACAAGTCTTTAGTGCAGTACAAGTTACAAACAGACTAAAAAACATTTCTTTCGTAAAAAACTCAAACAAACATTCAAACTTTGCTTTTGCCCGCTTGGACCTTTAATCAGGAAAACCCTTTCTTAAGGAGATAAAAAACTGTCAGACAAGCTTGTGTCTTCCGTAGCCCAAACTACGTTTGCTCTGATCTTTCATGCCGTATGAAAGTACGTAGACACGAGATGCAATATCTCGGCGAGCAACCTTCCCCTCCTTACCCGTAGGTAGGCGAACTACGTTGACTCTGATTTCTCGTTTCGGACGGGAATACGTAGGCATAAAGTGCGATACTTTGCCGAGTCATTTTCTTTTCTTTTTAACCCAGACCTGTAGAGTAGATAGAATAACACCCTTTTAGATAGAAAACAAGCGTGGATCCCGTCGAGTACGACGGACGTGAGGGGTGCTAATACCTTCCCCTTGCGTAACCGACTCCCGAATCCAGGATTTGGTTGCGATGACCATTCCTTTCCCTCTTTGAGTTAGGTTTACTCTGAGCGTTTCCTTTCCCTCTTGTGGGATAAATAACGCACGGTGGCGACTCTTCTGTCATAGCCGGCGCCGATTTTTGCAGTAGCGACACTTCCGCCTTGTGATTGTTGGCTTTGTGTGTTTGGATTTTGATATGGATTTTGTTGCTGAAAATTTTGGTTGTTGAATCTTGATTGTTGGTAGCCTTGTTTGTTCCTTTGAAAAGTGTTGTTGTGTTGTGGAGGATATCTTTGGTAACCTTGACCTTGATTGTTGACATAACTTACTTCCTCTTGAATCGGGGGACAAAATCCGGTTGGATGATCTCCTTGACAAAGTTCACAACTTGCCACTTGATGTCTAAATTGTGTTCCATGAATCTCTTTCAATTGTTGTGGAAGTTTGGACATTTGTTGAGTGAGCAGCTCCACTTGTTGAGAGAATAGCTTGTTTTGAGCAAGTATGGCATCGTTGGTATTCAACTCAAGAACCCCCGCTTTCCTTTGTGAAGGACTACGGTCGTGTTGACTTTGTCGATCGTTGAGTGCCATTTGATCAATAATGGTTTTTGCTTCCTCCGCATTCTTTGACATGAGAGAATCACCCGCGGTAGCATCTAAGAGTGTCTTTTGCGATGTTTGGAGTCCGTTGAGAAAAATGTGAATTTGTGTGAGATCATCAAAACCGTGACCTTTGTATTTCCTCAACATGGATTTAAATCTTTCCCAAGCCTCGTTTAGAGACTCGTTGCTTCCTTGTGTGAACACCGAAATAGCCGTTTTGGCTTCCATGAATCGGGATTGAGGGTAATACCTCTCTAGAAATCTTTCTTCTAACAAATTCCAATCCGTCATCACTCTTGTTGGTTGATCAAGGTACCACTCTTTTGTTTTTCCCACCAATGAGTGTGGAAACATTCTCTTGAATAAGTTTTCTTCACTTGCTTCATCTACTCCCGTAGAACCCACAATCTCATAAAATTTGATGAGATGGTTGTACAGATCTTCATGATCCATTCCGGTGAATGTATTTGCATAAAGGAGTTGAAGGATTCCGGTCTTCATCTCCGTATTCCTTCCGCCTCGAGCAAATTGAGCTGTCTGCCTTGGACTATTAGTGGATATTTCGGTACGAGCGTCGTCACCCATACTTCCTTCAACGGTCTCTACAACTTCCTCTTTAATTTGAGTAAGTGCAGAATGTGTTGCTTCTTTTCTTCGGTTCCTCTCGTCGGCTAGTTTCTTTCTTCTTCGTGTCTTGCTATTAAGCCTTCGGATTGTTCTTTCAATTTCGAGGTCAAATTGAAATTGCTCCTCGGTGGCTTTTTCTCGCATGCACTAGAATCTACAAAACTAACAAACCAAGTGAAACACAAGAGTGATAGAAAAAAATAAAAACAAGAACTTAGAACAATGAATTATTGCAATGCATGTAATATCAACACCAATCTCCGGCAACGACGCCAATTTGTTGAAAAGTATATTTCCGGCAAATATTTTTAATATCGTATCCACTGAGATTGATGTTATTACCGTCGTTCTATAATTTCGATTGTTGTAAGTTCAAAGGTATTCAAATTGTTTGTTGATGAATAAATTGTTCTTTTTACTTATAAGAAAAATAGGACAATAAAAAATGGTTTTAGAATAAAGTTTAGAAGCCTTGTCAAGATTGAGTTTCATTAACTTTGTTCTTTATGTATTCTTAATATCACATGCATGCATTCAAACTCCATTGATAATATTCAAGTGTTCTCTCAATAATATTTATGTCTAAATAAAATTGTGATAGTTACTATATAAATCCTTAGACGATCTCTCCGTCTAACTATTGATATAATAATCTTGAATGCTTAACACAATAGAAAAAGTGGTGAATAAATCTATCTCTACAATTTACTCTCTACTTGGAAAAATATTTTAGTTCAAGAATCAAACTACCTTTCTCAACAATAATTCAATTCTAATTTTGTAATGTAAAGAGAAAAAAAATATTATTCCTTATCAAAGATGAAGTTTGTTACATGCAAGGATACAAATGTTACATAAACAACAAAAGATAACTACTACCTCAACCTTGCCAAGAAGAAATTTAGCTACTCATCATCTTCATAGAATACTCAGCAAATTCTTCAATAATTTCTTCTTACATCAAAACTCTTCCAAGAACAAGAAAAATCCACCTTCAAATCTCTCCAAAATCTTCTTACAAACCTAAGAGATACTAAACTCTAAGATGAAATGATTATGTCTTACATGCAAGGGAAAAGTGCAATAAATAGGCTATGGGGCGCCACCCTACAAAAAGTGTTATTTTCTTCCAAGATATGACATGTGTCACAATGTTTGCATGTGGCTGATTTCACCCAGTTCGCGGCGCGAAGGGTGGTCGCGGCGCGAACTGCCCAGTTTGAGAATTCCTTGCTTTGCTTTGTGATTCCTCATCAATTCCTTTCCCAAACTTTTATCCTCAAGAGTTGCTCTGGAGATCCTTCTTTTCTTGACATACATTCTACAAAACTAGAGAAAAAAGTGAAATATCTATTCGAAACAAAACAAAATAACTAAAATTGAATGTTTTACTTAATTGTTATAAAAAGTTGTGTGAATTTAATAAGAAATCCGTAAAAAGGGACCGATAAAAAATATAAAAATCAATACCAATTGGTCCCTAACAGTCATAAAACTGCAAGAGAGCATAAAGACCATTCAACTCATATACTGATGGCTTGCAGACAACACTCAGAAGCTTCCAATAGGATTCCTTAAAGTCTTCCATCACTTTCCTGCCAGCCATAGAAATCAAGCCCAGTAGAGATCTGATGTCAGGTGTTGGAAACTTGTATACCATTGTCTTCCTCAGGCTAGGCTCCATGTCAAAGAAATAAGAACGCTAGAATCAAAGGGAAATGTACACCTGCAGCATAAATACATGTTAATGAATATGCAATATGAAAAATGCAAATGCAAATGCAAACAAGGGATCAAGACTGATGTGCTGTTGATTGAGAAGTATCAGCGCTTCGCTTTGACAAGAACATATCACTGGTAATTAGGACCCACTGTATCAAGATCAAAAGTACACACCGACGAGAAAATCGAGTAGGTTGGAGGTAAAGTTTCTTGCATAACCCTCCCAACTCACAGGTATGAACCTATCACTGGCAAGGTACGACATCCTATGCGGCCATCAGCATCACAGACTTTCGAGAAACGATGATACATTCACCATTTCTGGTTTGGCATCATAGTCTAACGAAGCGGCCTCACTTAGCTGACTTCCAAATGATCGATTCCCAGAGTCGACAATCCTCAGAAACAAAATCCCCTAAAGCCCAAAGGGCCGGAAAATAATTCATCCAAGAGAATCTCGTCTGAGCGCGAATTTCGTGGGAACTAGTGCATGCCAAACATACAGGTTTACCACTACTTTCCACTTCTAATGCTATGTTTGTACTCAAGCCTGGGTTTTGGCTTATTTCTCAATGGAACATTCCCCCCCAACAGCACAACAGAACTGATATATACAATACTGAAAGTAAATGTAGGAAAATAAAGTACAACACATATACACACCCAAAGATAAACAACCAAGCACTAGGATTGACTCGCATAGGAGATAATTGTGTCCCCAACAGAGTTGCCAACTGTCGCATCACTGTAAAGAGGGGTCAGCAAAGACAGAAGAGTCGCCACCGTTTGTTATTTATCCCAAAATAGGGAAAGGAAACAATCAGAGAAAACCTAACGAAAATAGGAGAAGACAGGTCATCGCAACCATATCTCGGGTTCGGAAGTCGGTTACGCAAGGGGAAGGTGTTAGCACCCCTCACGTCTGTCGTACTCGACGAGATCCACGCTTGTTGTCTATCTAAAAGGGTGTTTACTATATAAGCTACGAATCAGGGACAAAAGAAAAGAAAAGAGACTCGATAGAGCATTGTCGCTCTATGCCTACGTATTCCCTCGTGCAATGGGAAAGTCAGAGTCAATGTAGTTCGGCTAACTACGGGTGAAGGCGGGGGAAGGTAGCTCGCCAAGACATCGCCGCCTTGTGCCTACGTATCCTCATCTGGTATGAGAAATCAGAGCAAACGTAGTTTGGGCTAACAAGACCATAGGTTGGTTCGAAATGTTTTACCCGAGTAGGGTTAAAACTTAGTTCTAGTAGTTAGGTGTATGCAGCTCGACCATTGGAGACTTAGTCATTACGTGTTTGCGGTAGAACCAAGAGTTAACAACACTCTCCTTATGAAAAAGGTTTTCCAAATTAAGATCCCGAAGGATAAAAAAGTTTGAAGTTTGTTTTTGTGTTTCTTAGAGAAGAAGTGCATTGATTATTGTTTGTAATTCATGTTGCACTAAAGACTATGACTTAGGAGCGAATGCATCGCATATCGTCCAAAGGGCATACGCTAAACACTCTAGATAATTGAGAGGAGGCCCCCCAATCACCATTTCCCAAGTATTTAAGGCTTGTAACGTACAAAAATCCTTAACCTTTATTAGATGTTTTGAGAATGTTTGAAGATGAGAAGAGAGAGACGCTCTAAAGGGAGACTAAGACTCAACCTAATGTTCTTATGCAAAGTGTACCTATGATTGGGATAAAAGGGAATGCTATCTAATGTTATCATACATAGGTTCAAGCCTAAGGTCTATCATAATCAATCTTGAATAAGAGAGATTAGAGGTCCTAAGGGAACAAGGCAAAGAAAGACAAAAGAAGAAGAAGAAGAAAGCAAAAGCATAAGGAAAGTATGCAAACATGTTATGCACAATTAGAATGGAAGTGAGGGAGGAAAAAAGTATGGGGAAGTAGCCTCCACAAGCACATATCAACCTCAAGCATGCATATGAGAATATGCAAGAACAAAGGAAGAAAGAATGCATAAAAATGATATCAAGCAAGTGCACAAAAGAGTCCTCAAGGAATCACCATTCATGACATGGTCAAAGTACCTCCAAAGGAGGGACTAAACCATCTCAAATGGGGATCAAAGGTCATTGGACAGAAGTAGGGATGAGAGAAGAAAGTGCATCAACCAAAGAAGGAAAAGCAAAAAAGAGAATGTAAGAATAGGCATGGAAGAAGACCTAGGTCCCAAGCACATTCAACCCTTGAACTTCAAGCGGAAAGCCAAAAACGATATGCAAATATCAACAAGCAATGAACAAGTTTATGACCTAAAAATGAACATCTAGCAAACTCAACATGTTAATAATATGAATCAATAGGAGTTGAGAGCTCAAGGGATCCATAGAAGTCATTTCCCATTCAAACTAGGTCAAGTGCTTGTATGAACCCCCCTTACAAGTAACTTGACTTGCAAGTTACCTCAAAAATAGGAAAAAGGCTCAAAATTAACCAAATAAAATCTCAAATTCTCATAAAAGAGTTTGAAACCAGAGGCCAAAAGATCACAACCAAAGTCACTTCAAAGCATCATCAAAGAATTTGATCCACAAGGATGCACCACTTTGAAGGAAGGTTGTCGAGGGTCAAAAGAAAAGACTCAAAAGTCAAACCAAAAAGAACTAAACCAAGGCCAAAATCATCCTATGAGACTCCTCAATTCATCATTCACATGAGAAAAAGGACTCAATCATTGGAGAAAAATATTGGTCCACAAACAAGGCAAGAATACAAAAGGAGCAATTAAAACTCATTTAAAAACCACTCCAAATAGAAAATCCCATTTTAAATGAAAAATAAACCAAAAGTGAAAATAAAAATTTCCAAAAATTAGTTAACACCCTAAAGTGTACTAAAAATATTTTTGAGGGATTTTATCACATTTGGAATTATTTTTAAATGAATCAAAATGAAAAAAAAAAATGAAATAAAAAAGAAAATAAAAAAAAATAAAAGAAACGGTGTGAATAGCAAGATCCACAGTTCAAAGCATTGGGCCAGACTGGAAGGGGGTGTGAATAGCACGCTGAGCCCAACTAAACTCGAGAATTGAAACGCACTGTTTCACTAATTGAGGTGGCATGTCAACGTACACGCTGGCGCAGTCAAACAAATCCAAGTCGTTGATCAAACTCAGTTAACAAGTCAAGGCACACATGGCAAACACATCAGCTCTCCTGAAGACAAAACCAGACGCTGGAGCAACAGTTCTTCGGTCGTCTTCTCCGATGAAGCCACTGGAGTTGCAGATCCAAAACTCAACCAAATTGCACCAAATTGAAGAGGAACTTATGTAGATCACGGATCCAATATCCAAATTCATTTATCATGCGCATATAAAGCAAAACGAATGATTGGAATTTCATGCTCAAAACTGAAATTGCTAGAAACACCACAATTAACTATCCAGATTGCAACAAAAATGGCATGGATATAATGCATATCATGAGAGAATTTTTGAAAAGAAGAATACCTAACGGAGCCTCTCCGTTGGAGCTTCAAACGGTGTTGAGCTTGAGCAAAAACGTGCAGAAACACTCCAATGATCTTGAGGAAGGTAATGCTCACTTTGATTTGGCTTGAATTTGCTTCAATCTCAGTTCTAATTTTCAAATGCTCTTGAATTTTCCAACTGTAATTGTGCTCTCTCTCTCTCTCTCTCTCTCTCTCTCTCTCTCTCTCTCTCTCTCTCTCTCTCTCTCTCTCTCTCTCTCTCTCTCTCTCTCTCTCTCTCTCCACGAAAATGCATGAATGAGTGTTCAAATTTCATCTGGAACTTTTATATGATGGATCTAGAAGTGATTGGAGGCCCAATATGGCCTAGTTGGGATGAATTTCATAAATGCCCAAAGTTGGAAAATGAGTTCATGCATATGTGACATTGGCTCCAATTCCCCTTGAATTTGATTTGAATCATCAAGATAGGAAATAAGCAATATACATCCATTCACTTTCTCAAAGAGCTCTGACCAGCTTCTGATGACTTGATGAGCACTCATGCTTGCTTGGAACCCTTGACAAACCTCCTCCTGCTATGCACACCTCTTGACCCCCTGCAAATGAACAATGATATGCAAATGCAAATGCTAGAACAAAGCAGTGAAAACATAAGCCAAGTAAAGAAAAGGTTGGGCAAACTTTGGGGTACAACACTTGGCAAGAGCAGTATTCAGGAATTTCTTCGGCGAGCAGAGATTAGTGCTGATTCCCTCGATAGGTACATCAACGGCAAGGAAGATGTTTAAGAAGATCTTGTTTATTCCCTAGTATAGCGGAGTTCTCTGTAGATATTCATTACATTTCCTGTAGAGGGGAATCATTAACAGAGGTTACTTTCATCTCTTCGTCAGAATGAAATCTTCAGCAGAAGCCTCTGATATCCCCAGTAGGGAGGATTGTTACTTGTATGTTCCCAACAACGTAGATTATTATTCTTGTATTCCAAGAAAAGTGGAACCTTCGGCAGATGCTTGTCATCCTCACCAGGTGGGATTTTTCAGCGCTATTCTTGATTCGCCACTGATTGGAGTTTTGGTGTTTTCCCCAGTAGGGTGAATTTTTTGGAGAGCGATCCAGGGTGTATTCCTTAGCAGGGTTAAGTTTTCGGAGAGCCATCCAGGGCGTATTCCCCAGCAGGGTGAAGTTTTTCCAAGAAGGCCATCTATGGTGTATTCCTCAGCAGGGTTGCTTTGTTGGTCTTTTCAGCACTCCTCAGGGTCGTGTTCCTTTTCATTTGCATTTACATAGCATCCTCCTAAGTGCGTAGCATTTCCATTTCGTATGGAGCATTATGCCATTTTCAAACATATGCATATGAAGCATAAGCCAGGTTTGATACCTTTGGTGCCAGTTGTCTCTTCAGCAGATGATGGTTTTCTTCAGCAAAGCTTGTTATCCCCATCAGAGTGGATCTTTTGGTCGTTCATCTTATTAGGTTCTTCCCAGTTGAGTTGTTTGTTTAAACGTCTTCGCCTCAATAGAGTTGTTTGTTTAGCTTCTCTTTCCTCATCCGATTTGTTTGTTTAAACGTTATTTTCCTCAACAGAGTCGTTTGTTTAAACTTCTCTTTCCCCGTCGGAGCATTCTTTGCAGGTTATGAGTCGGTTGATTCTTTTGCCTACCTATTCGGGGTGTTTCATTCCAACTCTTGGTTGGTAATCTCTAGTTTAGTCCGAAGTTTTGTGGTTGTTATTCCAACTTTTGGTTGGTAATCTTCATTTCATGAGTGTTATTCCAACTTTTGGTTGGCAGTCCATTGGCAGTTTGATGTTATCCCAACTTTTGGTTGTTGGTCCTCTTCTATTCCCCAGCGGAGTCGTTATCCCAACTTTTGGTTGGTAATTTGTTGCTTGTTGGATGTTATTCCAACTTTTGGTGGGTAATCCCCACCTGAGTCCAAAGCTTTGTTGACGGTATTCCGACTTTTGGTTGGCAGTCTGTTTTTCCTGGATGTTAGTCCAACTTTTGGTTGGTATTTTTCGTTGTGGTGAGTTCGCCTTCATTTGGCGTTCTGATGATATTTCAACTTTTGGTTGATAATCTTCTGTTTGTGAGAGTTATCCCAAATTTTGGTTGGTAACCTTTGCCTAGATCCCGATCTTTTGGTTGGTATCCTTTGGTTGTTTATCTCAACTCTAAGTTGGTATCCTTTGGTTGTTTATCCCAACTTTTGGTTGGTATTCTTTGGTTGTTTATCCCAACTCTTGGTTGGTATCCTTTGGTTGTTTATCCCAACTCTTGGTTGGTATCCTTTGGTTGTTATCCCAACTCTTGGTTGGTATCCTTCGGTTGTTTATTCTACCTTTTGGTTGGTATAATCTGGTTGCTTATCCCAACTCTTGGTTGGTATCCTTTGGTTGTTTATCCCAAGTCTTGGTTGGTATCCTTTGGTTGTTATCCCAACTCTTGGTTGGTATCTTTTGGTTATCCCAACTCTTGGTTGGTATCCTTTTATTGTTATCCCAACTCTTGGTTGGTATCTCTTGGTTGTTATCTCTTGGTTGGTATTCGGCGGTTTTGTTCCAACTTTTGGTTGATGTTTTGTTCATCTTGGATTGTTATCCTCAGCGTGTCGCATCCCAACTTTTGGTTGGTATTGGCTGTTTTGCATCCCCGTAGGTTGCAAATTTCTGGGTTTTGTTAGTATTCAATCTCCTTCCACCTTGAATGTATGAAATTCGTTGCTATCATCCCTTCAGGTTCAAGTCGATTGAATAGGTGCAGCTGTAGCACCTCAATATTTGCCTCATCGTTTCTGGATTTACTGGCTTATGTTTCTTTTCATTTTTTTTGCATTTATGCATATCATAGCATTGGTTCTCGAGACATGGGATCAAGTTGTTTCTACGGCTCAGGGTTCCCTTTCGTTGCAAGAGTTCAAATAGTGAGCATCAAAGGCTCCGACATTTATTTTGCCTAGTGATCGAGCAGTCGTTTTTATTCTTTTCAACCGGTTATTTTTAGCTCAGGAGACGGTGTACATGCTATCTCAAGCATTCTCACAATCATAATATCCAAGGGCAAGTTTCAAAGGCTTAATAGAGCTTATAAACAGGTGGCAACGGGTGATTATACAGGATTCCCTCCATTTGGCGCCAAATTGGACATTTTTTGAATGTGGGTAACCGGTTACTTCAAGTGCATTTTGCCAAGAAATATGAATTATCAGCATTGCAAGTTTTCTAATCATTTTTAACCATTGATTTTGCATGATCATCAATTGAAGGATCTAAAATTATTTTCACCATTTCCCTCCAAATTTCAAACACTCCATTCCTAATTCCACTTCTAATTTACATTCCAAATGCTAATCCATATTCCAAACCACATTTTGATTCCAAACCTAGAGCCTATTTAAGTGAATTTGCTCCAAATCTCACACAATCACCTTCATTTTTCAGATTTCACATTCATTCTTGAGAATTTGCTCTCAACTTTCTCTCCACTTTTTCACTTCCAAAACCTCCATTAAAGCTCTTTTCACTTGAGTTCTTTGACTCTTCATCGGAATCCTTGAACTCTAGAGCTAAACCTCCATCATTCATCTCCATTATCTTCAATTCACCATTCAATTTTCGTTTGAATTAAGATCTGAGTTTGGAAGCTAGATTGGAAGTGCTTTTTGAGTCAATTTTGCTTGATCTTGCTTGTTCTTCATTTCTACCATAAGAAAGCTCTTGGATCTTGAAGATTCTATGGGTTTCTAGCTTGGATCTGTTAATTTTAAGTGAATCAACACTCACCAAAGCAAATCTCAGCTTTGAAGGTTGGTAATTCTAGATCTAATTCTGTTTCAAACTTATTTGCATAATCACAATGTAGATCCATGGCTTTTGTTGCTTTTTGATCCATTTTTATGATAGGGATCTTGATCATTTGTGATTTTATAGTTTGATTGTGTTTACATGATGTTTGATCATTGTTTCTTGATGATAAATTCGTGCTTAATTGATAGCATGTTCATATGAGTGATTGAATAAGTTGTTTGATGCTAAAAACTGATTTTAAAAGCTGATTTTCTGTTTCTAGTTCAGTGGTAACCGGTTACCACATATAGGGTAACCGGTTACCCTTCACAAATTTCACGTTCCAAGCTTTTTTACAACAAGTAACCAATTACTTGATTATGAGTAATCGGTTACCACTGAACATAGTGCCTTATTTTTGCATTTTCTTGCTTGTTTGAGGTTCCTTCTCACATGTAAATTTCATGATATGATAGGATGCATTTATGTGGATTATTTTTGACGTATTTCATCATTTTTGAATATTTGATTTGGATTCTTTGACACGTGACATCCGATTTTCATTTGAATGCTTAGTTTGCTCATGTTGCTCAATGGATGCAATGATTATTTGACTTGTTTGCTTATAGCATGATTAATTGATTATCATTGTTCTTTGTCTTGCTAGATGTTTGATGCACGTTTGCATTTATTTCTGATTCCGCTTTGTAGCGCGCTTGTTTGATTATTCGATCTTTCAATTTGATTTGAAAAGCATGTTAATCTTGATGATTCTTGTTGATGCATTGTTGTTGATCGATTATGTTTGATTGTGGAAACATGTTCACAATTGCATGATATCTGTTCATAATTGATGCTTGCTCTTGATTAATTGCATTCATGCTTATTTGCTGCCCTACTTTCCACAGCTGGGGTCATTCTGAACTTTGCATGTTGTCTTTGCCTTGCTTGCTTGCTGCCTGCCTTTTACACATGCTTTTGTGCTTAAACATGTGCTGTTATAGGTTGTCTTGCTTCTATGCTGGATTTTATTGTTGTGCAGGAGGCGTTGTTGTAGCTACTGCTTTTACCTTATTTCTTCACTTTTTGCTTTGTCTTTGCATGTTCCCTTAGGATTCTTATTCCAATTTAATTTCCGATTAAATTTGGAGTAAGATAGACATTAGGAGTTTAACCCACATATGATAACAATTTAAACATCAACCTTAGGTCCATCTTTTGTATGCTAACATTAGGATAGAATCTCCTTTCACATCCTGACCTTAGGACCACTTTGCATGACAACGTTAGGGCCGAGTTTCCCCTTAGACCTTTTGTGCGTCTCTCTTCTCATCTCAAAACACTTTCTAACTCATCTAATAAACACGATGAATGTTGTACGCTACAAGTCTTAAGCACATGAGAAATTATGAGTGAAGGGTTTCTCCTCACTTGTCTAGAGTGTTTAGCGCATGCCCTTAGGGCGATATGCGACACATTTGCTCCTATGTCATAGTCTTTAGTGCAACGTGAATGACAAAGTAAACTAATTCACTTCACTAAAACGCACAAACCGAATCAAACTTTTTATCCTTCGGGATTTATGTTTCAAACTCATTTTGAGGAAAGAGTATGTTACTTTTCCGTTCTACCGCAAACAGGCATCGACCCTAACTACTGGAATGGGAACTTAACGTCGCTCATAAAAAACACTTAACCAACCGGTTGTTTCATTTCCCGAACTACATTGACTCTGACTTTCCCATTGCACGAGGGAATGCATAGGCATAGGGCGGAGATGTCCTATCGAGTCTCTTTCTTTTTCTTTTTTTCTCGTTTCTGTTTAGCAGTAACTTATCGATAAACACACCCTTTTGACTAGACAACAAGCATGGATCCCATTGAGTACAACGGGCGCAAGGGGTGCTAATACCTTCCCCTTGCGTAACCGACTCCCGAACCCAAGATTTGGTTGCGATGACCTTGTCTTTTCCCATTCTTCAGGTTTTCTTCGATCCTTTCCTTTCCCTCTCTTTGGGATAAATAACGTTCGGTGGTGACTCTTCTGTTTTTTTGCCGGGTGTTTTTCGCAGTTGTGACAGATGGCGACTCTGCTGGGGACACAAATTCCCTATGTGAGTCAATCCTAGCACTTGTTTGTTTTGCGTCTTTGGGTGTTTACTTTTGTGCAGTTATTTTTCTTTTATGTACATTACCTATTATATATTATTGCATTTGCATTTTATTGTTATCATATTACATTGTTGTTGCTGTGCTGTTGGGTGGGTTGTTCCATGAGAGACAAGCCTCATACCAAGGCTTGAGTACACACCTAGGATTAGTGTGAAGAGTAGTGTGGACTTGTGTGGCATCTTGCCACGCAAGAGTCTGCACGAAATCTGCGTCCAGATGAGGTTTTCTTTGAAGACATCAAATCCTGTGCATCTTGGACAGGTTATGGGGTGTTGGATCTGAAAGCTAACGACTATGGGGACCGTTCATTGGGAAGTCAATTGATACCTCCTCGATTGACCATGATGCCACACCAGAAATGGTGAACGAATAATCGTTTCTCGACCTGAGAGTCCATGATACTGACGACCTACATAGGATGTCGTACATTTCAAGACTAGAACCTACCTGCGAGAGGGATGGGTTTTTTAGGAAACTTTGACTTCCAACCAACCTAGTTTTCTGGTTTTCTTATTAGAGCGGACATTTGACCTTGGATATTATGGTACTATGTCAAAGTTTTTGGGTTTTCTTATCAGAGCATAATTCTGATTCAGTCAATAGCACATCAGCAAATTTTTGAGCATTGGATACCTTGATCCCATGTTTGCATTTGCATAATCATCCTGTATTTAACATTGCATGTCTCTATGCTTTACAGGTTCTCATCTTTCCCTTGATTCTGGTCTTGGTTTTGTGTTGAAATGGAAGCTAAAATGAAAAAGACCAGCATTTACAAATTTCCATTACCAGATCTAGGACCTTTATTTGGTCTGATTTCTATGGGTCGCAACTGCGAAAAAGGGGCCGGCAAACAGACAAAAGAGTCGTCACCGAACGTTATTTATTCCAAAGAGAGGGAAAGGAAACAATCGAAGAAAACCTAAGAGAAATGGAAAGACAAGGTCATCGCAACCAAATCTAGGGTTCCGGAGTCGGCTATGCAAGGGGAAGGTATGAGCACCCCTCACGTCCGTTGTACTCAACGGGATCCATGCTTATTTTCTAATCTATGGGTGAAAGCTATCTAAAAGCTGTTGCTAAATGGGGTGAAGAGAAAAGAACAGACTCGATAGGATATCGCCGCCCTATGCCTACGTATTCCCTCGTGCAATGGGAAAGTCAGAGTCAACGTAGTTTAGGAAACTACAGGTGATGGGGGGAAGGTTGCTCGCTAAGACAACGCCGTCTTGTGCCTACGTATCCTCATCTGGTATGAGAAATTAAAGCACACGTAGTTTGGGAAACTACGGGACCACTGGTTGGTTCAAGTGTCTTTTATGAGTAATGTTACTTTTCAATTCCAGCAGTTAGGGACGATGCCTATTTGCGGTAGAACAGAAATGTAATATACTTTTTCTGAAAATTAGGTTTGAACAATCCCAAAGGATGAAAAGGTTTGAATTGTGTTTGTGTTTTTTAGAAGAAGTGAATTGAGTTAGTTTATAACTCATGTTGCACTAAAGACTATGACATAAGAGCGAATGCGTCGCATATCGCCCAAAGGGCATACGCTAAACACTCTAGACAATGTGAGAAGAGACCCCCCACTCATCATTCCTTATGTACTTAAGGCTCGTAGTGTACAACAATTGTTATCCTTTATTAAGTGTCTTAAAGAGTTATGAGATGAGAAGAGAAGACATAAGACTCTAAAGGGAACTGATAAACCCTAATGTTGTCATGTAAGATGAGCCTAAAGTTGTGATTGAAAAGAGAACTACCTAATGTTATTATGCAAAGTATTGAAAGCCTAATGTCTCTCCTACTCCCATCTTAAACAGAGGGACTAGGAATCCCAAGGGATCATGGCAAGAAGCATAAGTAAACACACTGCATAATCATTCACAGATGAAAATGAAATAAAAAACTTAAACAAGCCAATGCAAGATGAAAAGAAATGAAATGCAAACATAAATGTAGACATGAAACAATGTAATAAGACAAACACAAGAATGGAAGACTTAAACAAGTCAAGAGAGATGAGATGAAATGGGAGAAGCAAGCTCCTACAACCAAATACCATTAATCATCAATAGGAAAAGTGCTAAGCAAGGAAACACAATCAAAGAAGTGAAGGAGGAAGGAGAATGGGGAAGCCATCAACTCATGATCAACTCAACCAAACACTTACACATGATCAAATAAAACAAAGCACAAAAACAACTCAAAAGAAACCTACTTGTTCATAAACAACCACAAAGTGAATCAAACATCACCAAAGCATCAAGAGCAAGTCCAAGTCCACTAAGGGCAGAAGTGAAACACAAATGGAAGACCTCAAATTCAAGATCAAAAAGGAAGGAAAGCACAAGAATGATCAAGTTCAATTGAAGAACCAAAGTTCAAACAACTATCTCACACTTCAAACAAGTGGAAAGGCATGATCAAAAAGAAACTTTTGGCACAAGGTACACATATGATTGACCTCTAAACATGGAAGGCAAAACCTAAATCATGTTAACAAGAGCTAACAAGGCTTAAGAGGTGCTCAAGGGATCACTCATGATCATGTCCCAAAATTAGGTCAAGAAGTGTATGCATACACATGGTGAAAACAACTTGAATTTGAAATATCCACTAAAAATAGAAGAAAGCCCAAATAAAATACCCAAATCAAGTTGAACCAATCTAAAATCAGTGTGCAAAATTTCAAGGCAAAAGTCAATTAAAATCACCACCAATTAAATCAAAGAAGGCAACATGTTCAACTTGTCGAGTATGCATCGAGGGTCCATAAAAAGCCAATGAAAATAAATTGAAAAATGGTCATCAAGACCTCAAACCAGCCCTCAAATATACCTCAATCCATCACCTAAGTGTGAATGATCAAGTTCAAATCAAGGTATAAACCATAAAACACCTTCAATCATTAAATCAATTAAAAATATTAAAAATAAAAGAAAAATAAAATAAAAATATGGAAAATAATCTCAACATGTTGAAATATCAGAAAAGCATTTTTTGGTATTTTTATAATAATCAAAACTATTTTTAAATGAATTAAATTTAAATAGCAAATAAAAGAAATAAAAATAAATAAAAATGGTAAAGGAGGTGCAGAAGTAAAATGGATCAGAACTGAAATCAAGCTATGTGCGTTTGGGCCTCCAAAAGAGGGGGTGTGGATATTAAAACTGCAAAGACCAATTCACCAGAGTTCACTTTCTAAATGAAACGACTCGTTTCATTAAACATTGTGGCTTACACGTCATTTTCAACTTGCCACGCACACGAGTCAAAGCCTAATCACCTCACACCTCAACAATCCACATCAGACGCCGGAGCCCTAGCTCCATTCGTCTTCCCAGTGAGCTTCACCGGTGGAATATGCAAACCATCATAAAAATGGAAACCTCTGGTACCAAATTAAAGCTCTTTTCATGTACAACATGATTCCACTCTTAGTTTTTGAAAAAGGTTCCTCTATCATCAAGAAAACAGGCCACAAAAGTTTATCATATAAACTGAAATTGATTCAAACATGCACAAAACATATCCCAACATTGCCTACATGAAGTAGGTCTTCAGATGCAAGACAAATGAACTCAAATGCAAGCTAAAATGAGAGTTTCAGAGATTTGAAGCTTACCTAACGGAGCTGCTCCGTTGGCCCTTCAAACGTTAAGTAAACTTCACTTTCAAGCTTCCAATCCTCTTTTGATATTTGTGTGATGATGAATTGCGCTAGAAATAGCCAAGAAAACCAGTGTGTAATGAGATTCGAAGAAGGGAAGTTTTATGTAATTTTTGGGTGAAACTCCTCTCTCTGCTCAGCTCCCCCTAGTCTCTCCACTTAGGGTTCATTTTCAACTTATATATGATGGGTTTAGGAGTCCCATGTAGGCCCATAATGGGTTAATTGCTTGCTTGCCAAACTTTGCCAAAAACTCTTTTTTGAATGTACACACGGGTACGCTCTTTGTACCATCTCCTTAGTCAGCAAATTAGGGCATTTTGGGTGTGTAGAAATGAATTAGGGTGGTTTGAGAAGTTGGATACCATTTTGTGCAAAGTTTGGATCCTTACTTTTTATGGTATGAAAATTTGAAAAATGGCATGTAAAGTGTATTCATGTTGGTTCGTTTTAGGTCATGGATATCATGACTATCATATGATGATGTTATGGTGTGAAAAACTCAAAAGTAACTTCACTTAGTAGATTGTGATGAAAGAAACTCAAACCATGCCCAAAAATCAACCTTTCATGCTCATTAAGGCTTAAGTGATCCCATAATTCATCAAACATCATGGAAATTGGATTCAAGATGATGTTAAGGCAATGTGACACAACTTTCATGTGGCACAAAATTGGATTAGAGGTCTTGAAGTTCATGAAAATGGTCTTTGAAGTGAATGACCTACAATGAAGTTTCCAAAAATACCCTTGACTTATGAATATTATAACTTGAGCTCCACACATGAGAATGATGATTTCTAGGACTTTTTGGAAAGCTAAGACAATGAGGAACAACATTCATGTTTGATAAAAAGTGAGGAGGAGCTTTGTTCCTTGTGAAAAATGTCTTAGAAGTGAGCTATTTTCAAATGCCTCAAAAATCTCTTCATCTGATGACACCAACTTGTTGATACCATAACTTGATATGTACAAACCTAATGAATGAGTTCTTATACTCAAAAGAAAGCTTAAAAGATGATGAATAAGTATCATGTTTTATAAAAAATTAGACAAGACTTGTACTATAATGAAATTTGTCCTTGAAGTTAGAGATTAAAAGAGGGGATTTTACACTTAGAATCATCTGCGGCCCTAATTTAGTAACTCCTTGAATCTTCTTGAATTGATATCAAAATGACATCATAGATGACTTAAGATGACTTCTCTTGGATTAAATGATTAAGAACCAAGTCTTGAGCCCTCTCAAGTCAAGAGTTGACTTTTGGTTGATCAGATGAAACCTTCACACCTTATCCATGGACTGAGGCTCTTGTAGATGATTTGTGTGATCATACAATGTCCATAGAGAACCACCTAGGTGACTATTGAACCCTTTAATCATTCCTCATCCAAATAAGTAACCTCATGAACCTCTGATGATCCTCAAGATAGGAGGTGACACACATACACAAATTTTCTCCTCTCAAGGATCTTTGCAACCCAGCTTTGATGGTGGTGAACCCCTGATGACTTGTAAATGCAACCTTGCTTGAGCTTGAACATAAAACTCTTCTCTTGAGTGTCAAAAACAACACTTTAATCCCCTGTCAAGAACTAATGTTATGCAAATGCAAACGCTAAAGATATGAAACATAAGCCAAGCTAAAAGAAAAGGTTGGGCAAATTTTGGAGTGCAACACTATGGTTGATCCTGGAATTCTCGAAGATTTCAGAAGAGATTATGGGAGAATCCTAAGCTTCGTCCGCAAAGTTACAAACTATGAGCAAGGAGCTATCCATGCGTTGTTGCAGTTCTATGACCCTCCATTATGTTGCTTCACCTTTCCAGATTATGTCTTAGTTCCTACTTTGGAAGAATTCTCATTCATGTTAGGAGTTTCGGTCTTAGAGGAAATGCCATTCTGTCATTCAAAGGAGTAGCTTGACCTTGAGAAGCTTGCTAATGCTGTTTATTTGAGCAAGTCTGACTTGGCGGATGACTTAGTTCGCAGAAATGGAGCTTTTGGCTTTACCTTGTCTTTCTTGGTGGGTAAAGCCCAGAAGTATGCCAAAGAAGGTTGTTGGGTAGTTTTCAGCGTTGTTTTAACTCTATGCATATATGGAATTATTTTGTTTCCCAACATACCAGACGTCATTGACATGGATGCTTTCGGCATCTTCGTTTCAAAAAACCATGTACCCACTTTCCTAAGAGATTTGTATCATTCAATACAATACAAAAACGAAAAGAGGAGAGGAAAAATTGTTTCTTGTTGTACACATCTTTTTCACAAGTGGTTCATAGAACACCTTCCTCATGTCAGAGCTTTTGTTGATACCGGGGTTACGTCTAAATGGTCAAAAAGACTCATGGATTTAACAGCAAAGGATTTCGCCTAGTTCAACCAAGATTTGATGGGTCATGAGCTTATCTTTAGTTGTGGGAGCTTTCCCAATGTGCCTTTGATGGGGAGGAAAGGCGGTATCAACTACAGTCCTTCTCTTTCTGTTAGACAGTTTGGTTATGCTTTGTGGGGACCCCCGAGAGAGGAGGAGGTGCCAGAATCTCTGTACTTCATAGGTATAGTTGATTATGATATTCTAGCCAGAATAGAAGAAGCATGGAGAAGAGTTCATAAAAAGATAAAGCTTTCTTTGGGCAAAGGTGAATGTAGAGCTTATGACCCTTACTTGGAATGGGCTCAGAAGAGAGTTGAAAGGGCACTATTGTCGTTTCCTGTTGTAAAACCATTGGCTTGAGATCCATCTATCATTAATTTCAATCATCTCTCTTGGTGGATTAACGTATTAAACATATCAATAATCCAAAGTACTAAAAATGATCCAAATGACCATTTAATAATAAGTTTGAATTGATGAAGATTTTGATCAAGAAGTCATGATCCAAGGCAACGAGAGGTCAAACATAATTAAAATGCAATAATAAAAAATAAAATGCATTAAAATTATTTTTAAAACTACTTTTTTATTGAAAATAAAAGAGAAAATGCAAATGAAGCATCAAAATATCAAATAAAAGCTCTAGAAAATTATGAAAAATCAAGAAATTTCCAAGGATCAAGATCTCAAAAGGTTGGATCCAAAATATTTGAAAATGATTAAAATAAAAATGATGAAAGTTAATTAAAAAGAAAATAAGAAAAAATTAGCAAAAAATGCTAAAAATGATTTTAAAAAACCAAAAAAAACTAATAAGGTAGAAAAATATTTTTAGAAAATTATGAAAAGAAATTTGAATGAAAAATCAATTAAGAGCTATTTTTAAAGATTTTTTTTGAATAAAATGAAAATAAAATAAAATAAAATGATCAATAGAAAGCAGAGGTGGTGCACTCTCATTGGTCAGTGAAATTCTGGCTAGCACACGATGGATGTTATTGTAGATGTTATGATATCCACTATAACATGTACTACTGCACTTAATAATAAGCTGTAAATGGAAACTAGTAAATAACACAAGTAATTGTTCACTCAGTTCAGTGTCAACCACACATACATCTGGGGGCTACCAAGCCAGAGAGGAAATTCACTATCAGTAGAATTAATTCAGAGTTAAACAATCTCAGTTTGCACTCCTCACTTAAGACCTACCCAATGACACTTCAGCCTAGAGACCACTAGACCTGAGTATACCCACTCACTCCCCCTCAATCACCTCAGTGATATCAATACACAATTACAAAACCAATATGAAGATAAAATTCAAACACACCTTGATCTTGCTTCACAGCTTTGATCAAGGGACACACACTCTTGCTTAACAACTTTGAGTGACTCAATGAACACACCTGTCCATACACAATAACCATAACAATTCTACAACATAAAATTGCTTGGCACACAAGGAATCCTAATACTCTTAGACTCACGTGAAGAACAAAGTTCTTCACTCACAAACACACTATATGATTTCTCACTAGATTCTCTCTCCTCTGTGTGTCTGTGTCGCTACTGCGAAAAAAAGGGTGTCGATAATGATAGAAGAGTCTCCACCGTTCGTTATTTATCCCAACGAGGGAAAGGAAACGATTAGAGAAAACCTGCGAATCAGGATAGGATTGGTCATCACAACCAAATCTCGGGTTCAGGAGTCGGTTACGCAAGGGGAGGGTATTAGCACCCCTCACGTCCGTCGTACTCGACGGGATCCACGCTTAGTGTCTATCTAAGGGTGGTTGAAACTATCTACATTAAAGGTCTGGGACAAAAGAAGAGAAAAGTGACTCGGAAGATCATCATCGCTCTGTGCCTACGTATTCCCTCGTGCAATGGGAAAGTCAGAGTCAACGTAGTTCAGCTAACTATGGGAGAAAGGGGGGAAAGGTTGCTCACTGAAACATCTCTGTCTCGTGCCTACGTACTCTCAACAGGTATGAGAGAATAGAGCAAACATAGTTCGGGCTAATAAGAACACAGGTCCGTTCATCTGTTTTATCCGAGTAGGGTTAACAAACAGTTCCAGCAGTTAGGTGTATGCAACTCGACCATAGGAGACTTAAGCGTTTAGAACTAAAAGTTAATGAAACTCTTGTTTATGAAAAGGTTTTCCATTGTTACAGATTCCCAAGGGACAAAATGAGTTTGATCATTTGTTTTTGTATCTTTTAAGGAGAAGTGTCTTTTAAGTTGTTTGTAATTCATATTGCACTAGAGACTATGACCTAGGAGCGAATGCGTCGCATATCATCCAAATGACATATGCTAACACTCTAGACAATTGGGAGGCAACCACCCAATCATCATTTCCCAAGTACTTAAGGCTCGTAACGCACAATATTCATTAGCCTTTATTAAGTATTTTGAAGTTGTTTTAATATGAGAAAGAGAGAGAGGACAAACTAAAGGGGAACTAGACTCAAACCCTAGAGTTATCATGCAAAATGGTCCTAAGGTTAGGATTAAGAAGGGAATTCTATCCTATTTGTTATCATGCAAAGGATTCAACCTAATTTCTATCATCACTATCCTTAATCAAGGAAGTGAGAATTCCTAAGGGAACATGTTAAGAAAAGAAGAAAAGGCACAAAGCATTAAGTAAATGAAATATGATTATGAATGAATGCATATGCCATGCAACACACAAGAAAAGGGAGGAAATTATGTGGGGTGAAAACCTCCACAAGCTCATCTCAACCTTTATTGCAAGAAAAAGATGCACATAGAGAAAATAACACACAAGCAAAGGGAGGAAATTGTGTGGGGTGAAAACCTCCACAAGTTCATCTCAACCTTTAAATGTAAGCAAAAGTGCAAAACAAATCCTAAAGTCTACAACTTGAACATGTAATGAATCATAAACCAAAAGAGAAGTGTGAGAAGAAGAGAAAACATCCATGGTATCCCTAATGTCATTCAACCAAAGTCTCATTATGACTTGTGCAAAAGATGCACAAAATTATCCTAAAAGTTCACCATTTTAGGACTTGCTTCAAGTATCTCCTCAGTAGAGACTAAGCCATCCCAGATGGTGTCCTTACATCATTGGACAGAAAGGGAGATGAAAGGAGAGTGAACAAACTCAATCACAAGATTAACAAATAAAAATGCAAGTTCATGTACAAGATAAAACAAAACATGTATCATGAAAACCCTAATTGAAATGCCTAAAAGAAAGGTAAACTTAAACAAGTTATGAACACAATTAGGATCTCAAATTGAACATACAAACATCTTATTATGTATATGACATGAATACACAACAATTAGAGGCTCAAACATTGTACAAAGCTCAAGTAAGAATCAAACTATTTCATGTATCAAGGTGAAAACCATACAAGGGTAGGCTAGAATGTAAAATACACTAAAAATAGCACACAAATCCTAAAAATGCCAAATAAAATTCTAGGGAACCCCTCTGGTGTTAGGAACCAGGGGTCCAAATTATGGGGAAAAAATCTAAACCTAACTATACAAACAGAGGGCAAGTTCTAAGGGTTACCCTAAAAACTAGTGCAAAAGGAGGGTCCTAAAGATCAAGCTAAAACCCTAACCAAATGGAAATAAAATCAGGGGGGAAAATATCACAAAAAGCAATCAACATGTTAGGAATATGCATAAAAAAATAAAGCATTGATATGAACAATTGATCACAAAACAAGATCCTAAACAAGAGATATGCCATTTTAAACCAATTAAAATCCTTCTAAACGAACAATCATTTTTTAATTGAAAAAATATTCATAAAAATAAAACTAAAATTTCCTAAATTCAATTTACATCCTAAAATGTGTAAAAATTATTTTTATGAATTTTTAATTCATTTGGAAATATTTTAAAAGAATTAAAATGAAACAGATTACAAAATAAAAAAAGAAAGGAAAAGAAAAGAAATTGGAAAAAAAGTTGGTGCGAATAGCAAGTAAACTCAGTTATACACGTTGGGCTCACATACGCAGGGGTGTGAATAACAAAGTAAGGCCCAAGTCCAAAGTGCTGAAAGCTTTAAGTGAAACGGTGCGTATTAGCATGTACACGCTGGCTGGTCAAAAGTTCAACTCATGTGAAATTGAATCCAAGCCATTAGATCAGTCAGAGTCAAATGGTCTTACGTGAGGTGGCATTTGGGAATTAAACACGCCGGTGGAGGGAAACACACAGATGACGGAGCACGGTGGCTCCGGTCATCTTCCCCGATGACACCAAGAATACAGGTGGCTCTAAACCTCACCCAATCCTAAAATGTCTTAGCCTAAACTCATCTACTCTCTTCATCGATCATGAATCTAGGGTTATCTATCCTTAACCATCCCTAAATCAAGCTACACGAACTGAACAAGAATCAAGAAATTATCAAGAATTGTCACAAACATGGATTACACCTAACTAGAATCCATCTATGATGCTAGAGGATCATGAATATGTAAGAATGGCATGTGACTACTATCTAAACAGAGAGAAATCGTGCAAGATGGTTTACCTAACGGAACACCTCCGTTGGGTCTTGATTTGTTGATGAAGCTTATGCAAAACCACCCAGAAACACTCTACAATCTTCAAAGAAGCTTCAGGTATCCTCAATTTTGCTTGAAAGGGCTTGGAATGAAGAACTCGATTTCAACTTGCTCTTGAGTTGTTGCAACTGATTTCTTGATCAATTTCGCTTCAAAATTGCTTCTGAGAGTTTGTGAATGATGCTGAGTTTATATGGAATGGATCCAGATGAAGTTGAGGCCCAATCAAAGCCTGGTTGAGTCCAATTGAAAATCCAAAAAATGAATTTGAAGCTTGCAAAATACACGTGAAAACAGAGCTCTAAAGGCTCTGAAACTGATTCAAACTCATTGCTTGTGATGTAAGGAAATCCAATGGACAAGATTGGCTCCTTGTTTTGATCTTAATGGTGAATTTTGAATGTGTACCTTCATGGTGAAGTAACATGGAATTTACACATGAAAATGGCCTCAAACTTGATTTCTGATTTTCGCATCATGTTTAGCACATTCAAGTGAATCAAAAAATGCATAAACATGCCACTATATGGTTCAAAATGAATTTAATCCAAATTAGGCTCTTTAAGTGCTTTCTCATGAATTTCCTTCCACCATTCTTCACATACAAGCCATATCCATGACATGTGATGGTTTGGTGTTGTAATTGAGCTCATTTGGAGTAAGTTTTATGTTGGAAAAAGTTCCATTTGAAGTGTGCAAAGTTGTGAAAATTGACCTATAACCAAAATGATCTATAATCAAAGTTTCTCAAAATACCCCTGCCTTGTAAGCTTCATATCTTGAGCTATAGAAATCAGATGAAAGACTTCTAGTACTTTTTGGAAAGCTAAGATCACAAGGAAAAAATTTCATGTTTGGGTCAAAGTGAGGAGAAACATCCTTCTAGGTCAAAAATGTCTTGGAAGTTGGTTGACTTTTGATGACCAAAATCACATTCATCTGATGACCTGTAACTGGCCAGCTTCATAACATGAGTTCTACAAACCCTATGGATGAGCTCTAGTACTCAAAATAAAGCTACAAAAATGCTCTACAAGTTTAATGTTAGAGTCAAGATGAGGTGAAACTTGTATCTTGAGATATGTGGTCTTGAAGTTAGGCGCTAAACAACGGATTTTACATTAACAAGCTTAGAAACCCTAGCTTAGAAACTTCTCACACTCTTGATTCTTATTGATTTGATCTTTGAATATCATCTTAGACATCTCAACACAAAATTACATGATCACAAAGACTTGGAATTGAGTCTTAATCTCCTTCAGATTCACTGTTGACTTAGGGTTGACCAGATGAAATCCCTAACTACACCACCTTTGAATGTGACTTCTTATACTTGATATAATGACTTGAACAAACTCCTCAATGACCCTAGACATTAAATGAGCTTATATAATGTTCTCCATCCATAATCATGGACTCAATATTATCTGATGATCTTCACATGGCCTCCAAGATAGGAGGTGAACCATATTCATTCATCTGCTCTTTCCAAATAACTCTGACTTTCTTCTAATGATGATAAGCTCTTGATAACTTGAAATAGACCTCTTTATTAGGCTTTGGAAACTTTGGAAATCTCCTCTTTCTTGGCACACCTCTCTCAATCCCCTGTACATGGACAATGGCATGCAAGTGCTAATGCTATATGAATGCAATGAAACATAAACCAAATAAAGAAAAGGTTGTGAAAATTTTAGGGTGCAACAGTTTGCCCATTAGGAATGCACCTTCTGCTATTTATAATAGCAGACCTGCTTTGGGCCTTGGTAGAGAATTTAGGTTTACCCAAGATAAATCGTTCTTCATGAAGCTGCGCACTTATCATTAGGTCAGGAGCCTTCTATGTTATCCTCAGCAATGCCTGTTATGTTGCCTAAAATAACTATGCTTCCTGGTTTGTTTCCTGAAATATAGCCTGAGCTAATAACATGAAAAAAAAACTTTGTGCGCCCTAATGTCATACGATCAATGTCATAACATTCAGTCATGACATTCAGCTTCACTTACTCATAGCTTTCCTAGCATAACACTCTTCATGTATGTCCTAACATCAGTTATGACATTTACTCATACATTAATGTTTTGCCATAAAATGTAGCCAATCAAAAGCACTTACAAACTCCCCCTTTGGCTATTTTTTTGGCTAAACCCAATGTTTCACATCATTAATACGCATGTTTGAAGAGTGGGACAACTGTCACCACTAAGAACCACACATTATCAAATGAAAATACAACCATTAAATGTTGTAACTGTTCAAAATCCATAAGACACATCCATATGATTTTCTTATGATTAGAACCTTTATAATCCATGAGCCTTCTTTACTTCAGAAAGCTCATGTTTCAGAATCAAACACACAACAACACAACTTTAGAATCTTAATCAAGAATTTTGACAGCTTAACATTCTAATAACATCTTTTGTTCTAGACAAGGTTTCATAAACATATTTTTTAGAATGAAAATGAATCTGTCCTCAGCAAGGGGTCTTATAAAGATGCCCACTAATGGTCTGTATCAATACATTTTAAATGAAAACTACCTTCTGAACATAGTCACATAGAAAATGATGTTTAATCTCAATATGTTTAGCCCTAGAATGCAAGATAGGGTTCTTGGATAAATAAATAGCAGAAGTGTTATCACAGAAGATATGAATGTTACTTTCAAAGATTTGATAATCTTTCAGCTGACTCTTCATACAGAGTATCTAAGTGCTACATCTAGAAGCTGGGATATATTCAGCTTCAGCTGTTGAAAGTGCAATTGTTGACCGTCTCTTACTGGACTACGAGATCATATTATCTACTAGAAATTGACAACTTCCAGAAGTACTTTTCCTTTCTATTTTTTCTCCAACATATCCAGCATCACAATAACTTACTAACTTAAATCCACTTGATTTTTTATAAAATAAACAAAGATTAGTAGTACCTTTCAGATACCTAGAGATTCTCTTAACTACAGTTAAGTAAGTCTCCTTAAGATCTGATTGGAAGCGAGCACACAAACAAACACTGAATAAAATATCAGGTCTAAAAGCAGTTAGATAAAGTAGAGAACCTATCATACCTCTGAATAGCTTCTAATCTACTTTATCACTTACCTCTTCTTTCTCCAGAATACATGTGGGATGCATTGGAGTGTTTGTTAGCTTACATTCTGACAAGTTAAACTTCTTCAGAAGTTCTCTTGTATACTTGCTTTGGTGAATGTATGTTACTTCTGAATGTTGATCAATTTGAATCTCCAGAAAGAACTTGAGTTCTCCCATCAAGCTCATTTTAAATTCTACATGCATTAACTTAGCAAAATCCTTGCATAACGAAGCATTAGCAGAACCAAATATAATATCATCAACATAAATTTGCAAACCAAAATATCATTCTTAAAGGTTTTGCAAAAGAGCGTTGTGTCTACTTTCCCTTTGGTGAAATTATTTTCCAAAAGGAAGTTACTTAGTCTTTCATACCAAGCCCTGAGAGCTTGTTTCATACCGTATAACGACTTTTTAAGTTTGAAAACAAAATCTGGGTTTTCATAACTCTCAAAGCCAAGGGGTTGGTGCACATACACTCCTTCAGAAATGTACCCATTTAAGAATGCACTCTTAACATCCATCTGATACAGAATAATGTTACGATTAACTGCAAACCAAACTAAAAGATGAATAGATTCTAATCTGGCAACTGGTGCAAAGGTTTTTGTTTAGTCTTTCCCTTCTTGCTGACTATAACATTGTTCTACCAATCGCTCCTTGTTTCTGACGACCTCACATTTCTTATTGAGCTTGTTTTTGAACCCCTATATGGTTCCAATGACATGGATACCTTTTGGATTCTGAACAAGATCTCAAAAGTTTTTTCTAGTAAATTGGTTCATGTCTTCTTGCATAGCCAAAATCCATTCATTATCCAGAAGAGCTTCATTAATAGATGTTGGCTCTATCAAAGATACCAAACTCAGAAGAGTTTCTTCACAAGGTTTGAATGAAGATCGAGTTTTGACTGGTATGTCTTTATCTCCAAGAATCAATTCTTCAGAATGAGAAATTATTGATCTACTTTTCTTCTGATGAGATGGACCAATAACATCTTCTGGTTCAGTTGTTTCTGAGTCTTTTGCTTCAAAGTGCTTGTCTTTTCCTTCTGAGTCATTGTCTTCAAAATCTTTGTCCTTGCATTCTGAAAAGGTGATCTTAAAATCTGCAAGTTTCTCAATTAGCTTTGAATTTTTAGGGTCAAGCTTATCATTGAATCTAACATGAATTGATTCTTCAACAATTCGTGTTTCAGTGTTATAGAATCTGTAGCCTTTTGAGAGTTCAGAATATCCTAACAACAAACACTTATGTACCTTAGAATCAAACTTGTCAAGATTCTCTTTAGTGTTTAACATAAAACAAACACAGTCAAAAGGATGGAAATATGAAATGTTAGGCATTTTGTTCTTTCACAATTCATAAGGAGTCTTTCCCATAATAAATCTGATAGAAATCCTCTTCTGGATATAGTAAGTTGTGTTAATTGCCTCTGCCTAGAAACTCTTAGCCATGTCAGTTTCTTGGATCATGGTACGAGCCATCTCTTGCAAAGTCCTATTATTCCTTTCTACAGACCCATTTTGTTGTGGAGCTCCATGACAGAAGAAATTGTGGGAAATAACATAAGAATAAAAAAGTTTCTCAAAATGCTTATTTTCAAATTCGCCACCATGATCACTTCTGACTTGTGAGCAAAAAGTAGAGAACACAGAATGTGACTCATCCTTATGTTTCAAGAACTTTATCCATGTCCAACAACAATAGTCATCAACAATGACCAATCCATATACTTACCACTGATAGAGGAAATTTTCACTGGCCCAAACAAATCGATGTGTAGAAGTTCTAACAATTTGAAGGTGAAAACATCAATTTTTACTTTGAATGAAGTTTTAGAAAACTTGCCTTTCTGGCATGCTTCACAAATGAACGTCTGAAGCGAACTTCAGGTTGGGTAAGCCTTTGACTAATCCAAGCTTATTTAGCTGAGAAATCCTCCTCATGCTAACATGGCCCAAACGTCTATGCCACGCCCATTGCTCCTTATTAACATACATTAAGCAGGTTACTTTCTAGTCGTTCAGATCAGAAAGTCTGATCTTATATATGTTGTTTTTCCTCTTTCCGTTAAAAAGGATTGTACCATCTTTATGACTAACACCCTTACAAGAATTTTGATTAAAGATGATGTCATAACCATTGTCACTAAGCTGACTGATAGACAATAAGTTATGCATTAAACTATCAACTAAAAGAACATTAGTAATAGAAGGGAGTTTACCATTACCAATAGTTCCAGAGCCAACGATCTTTCCTTTCTGGTTTCCTCTGAAATCAACGAAGCTTACAGGCTTAAGTTCTAAATCTTGGAACATATACCTTCTACTTGTCATGTGTCGAGCATCCACTGTCCAGGTACCATGATTGGTGTTTCAACTGAGTTGCTAAGGATGTCTACAATATAAATGATCTAATCCTTAGGTACCCGCTTTTTGGGTCCTCTTTTGTTAGTTTTCCCATAGTTTCTTACAACCTTGGGTTTCTGTGCAGCAGGATAATCAAGTGGAATCTATGCTTGATATTTGGGTTTTAGAACAGATTTCTGTGTCCGTAAAGGTTTATGTGCAAGCTCAGTGCTAGCAGGAACGAAATGCTCATAGAGAGGTTTTGGTTTAACATTCTGACTTTCATCAGGTTTTGAGGTTTTTCTGTACAACCTAAGCCTTTCTTTCCATTTCTTCTAACTCCATAGATCATGGAAGCCATTTTGCTTCTAACTATGCTTTTAGCCAGAAAGTGTTGAAATGATATGTCATATTTGATGATGCAATCAATACAAGAAGCTTCTGATATTATTTTTTCCTCTAGTTTTAAAATTTTTCTTTTCAAAGCAAAGTTATTACTTTCTAAAGAAAAAATCTTATCATTTAGAAAATAAATATCCTTTTCAAGCTCCATACGAGTTTTAGAAGTAACTACTTGAACTTGTTTAAGGTCCTTGTGTTTACTTTGAATACTTTGGTACTTCTCTAGTATTTCAGAGAGACACGACTCTAAATCAGAACGAGATAGTTTAGAAAATATCTCTTCAAAATTGAAGTTTGATTCTGATTCTGACAACACTTTGTGTTCTGGTTCTTCAGAACCTTTAGGAAAAGCTGTAGTAGCCATAAGTGCAATGTTGGCATGTTCCTCTTTAGAATATTCTTCTTCTGAGTCTGATTCGTCCCATGTAGCCGTGAGCGATTTCTTACATTTAAGACACTTCTTATTAGGCCTATTGTCCTTCTTGAATTTAGGACGCTCGTTCTTGTAGTGACATGGCCCCCTTGCACTTATAACATATAACCTCTTTTCTAGAACCTTGCTTCTTTTATATAGATGAAGAATTATAACAACCAGCAGTCTTCCTAGCTCCTCTGAACTTCCCTTGACCATTCTTCCTATGCCTCTAGAGTTTGTTGACCCTTCTGGGAATCAGTGAAAGCTCATAATCATCTTCTGAGTCTTCATCATAATCTTCTGATACTTCCTCATTTTAATAAACCCTTGCCTTCTCAGGCTTGGACTTCAAGGTAATAGATTTACCTCGCTTCTAATTTTCATCTTCCTCGAGCTCTATCTCTCGACTTCTTAAAGAACTAACAAGTTCTTCAAGACTAATACTGTTTAAATCTTTAGATAGCTTCAAGGCAGTTATCATAGGTCTTCGTTTCTTGGGGAGACTTCTGATGATTTTCTTGACATGGTCAGCAGTAGAATACCCTTTATCTAGAACCTTGAGTCCTGGACAAGCATCAGAAATCTTGAGAACATAGTCTCAATGTTTTCATCATCTTCCATTCTGAATGCCTCATATTTCTAGATTAAGGCCAAAGCCTTTGCCTTTGTTTCCTTTACTTGAGCATTCCCTTCATGAGTCATCCTCAAAGAATCAAAAATGGACTTAGCAATATCTTTGTTTGTTATCTTCTCATACTCGTTATAAGAAATAACATTAAGCAATATCATTCTAGCCATATGATGATTCTTATAATCCTTCTTTTGTTGATCTGTCACAACACTCCTTACTACTTTGCTACCTGCATCATCAACTAGATGAGTGTAGCCATCGACTACAAGATCCCAAAGATCAACATCATATCCAAGAAAGAAACTTTCAAATATGTCAATCCAATAATCAAAATTTTCACCATCAAATACTAGTGGTTAAACGCTGTAGTGATCTTTCTCATTGTTAGCAATAGGTGCAGCAGCAGCCATTATTTCTCATATCAAATTCTGGCTATGCAGATCTCATATGTCCCAAGAACATTGGTCTCTGCTTAACAAGGACGAGGATACACCATGATCAATTTAAATTTCTTTAAATTGTACCAATTTCATGACCAATGTTATGGCATCTGTTGTGACATCTATAGTCTGACAGACAATTTATCTAACCATTTAAAATGTAGAAAGATAAATAACACAGTAATTGTTCACCCAGTTCAGTGTCAAAAACACCTACATCTGAGGGCTACCAAGCCAGTAAGGAAATTCACTATTAGTAGAATCAATTCAGAGTTAAACCTCCAGTTTACACTCCTCACTTAATCCCTACCCAATGACATTTCAGCCTAGAGACACTTAGTGCCTGAGTATACCCACTCACTCCCCCTCAATCACACAACAATGATTTCAATACACAATTACACAATAGTCATGGAGATACACTCCAAACATACACCATGATCTTGCTTCACAGCTTTGATCAAGTGAGACACACTCTTGCTTAAAAGCTTTGAGTGACACAGCCTAGAATCTACATATCCAATGCAATCATCCACCAGACAATTGCTTGGAGTACAAGTATTCCTAAACAAAATTGATACGTGAAGACTAGCCTTTTTCACTTACAAATATGTCTACCACAATGTATCAAAAGATACAAAGGGTGACTTACACACAAGGGACTTTCAAACCCTAGACCTTTATTTTACACTCTGGTTTTTCTTGATCTGAGTGCTTAATTTCTTCTACTTCTGCTCTTCCTTTTATAGTAGTTCAGACTGGGCTTGGGCTGCTCCAAAGTAACAAACATTAATTTTAACAAAGTAAAACTAATTTCCACAGTTCAAGTTGCTGTCAAATTAGGTCATGATACTGCCTAGAATCTCGTCTGAAATAACTAAGGAGTCATAACAGGTTTCCTGAAGTATAGCCTGAGTTTCCTCTTACAATATAACAGAAAACCAACATGCCTGTTGTGCACGTCTGATGTCATACGCTCAATGTCATATGACATCCAGTATGACATCCACTCTTCTGCAGATTTTTCTTTACACCAGACTTGGCTTCACCCAATCTTCTTCAGAATAACATTAGAAACAGGTATATTAAAGTTTCCTAAAAGGTCTCCAAGATCCTTTTATGAATACCAATACAATCTATTCTTGTTCCTAATAAATCTCCTTGACATATTTACTGATGAGGTATTTTCAACATGGTCTCATCAATCCAAACCGATTATGTCAAGAGATATACACTAGCAACTCCTTTTGTTGTCATGCAGCGATGTCCTGCTTAAGACACATGACAACACACCCCACTCCCTACCTGTGAGGAACTTCATCACAACTCAACCTGTTGTGGCCACTGCTAACACATAGCAGCTACTGTTGTACTAGACATTGATGCATGACACTCAGCTCCTGCTAGCTCCTTCTGCATCCATGACAACAGTTATGTCATCAGCTCCTGCTAGCTCCTTCTGCATCCATGACATCCATAACAGCAGTTATGTCATCAGCTCCTGCTGCACCAGTAGCAATGTCATGAGTCATCAGCCCTTCCTACACCACTACTCATGTTGCTTCTCACACAAGACAGTAATTCTGTCATGACAGCAGATGGATGTCGTGATGGATGTCACGATATTCAGCATGACATTCATGTTAAAACATTCCACAACAGTTCTATCACCACAGCATATGGAAATGTCATAATATCCTGCTTCACATCAGTGCAGGATCATGTTTTACCAAAATTTAGCCAATCAAAGAACCATGGACAATTATATACCATAAAACCATGGGACTAACAATCTCTCCCTTTGGCACATTTTGGCTAAAACAACTTAGTAGCAGTAGTTTTCCCAGCCTCACACACTATCATGCTCCCCCTTGATAGTTGCAACAGATAACAGCCCTTAACAACACTTAACTCCCCCTTGGTTTAGTAAAAAATTGACAAAAATTGGAGTAAGTGTACATACTGCACATGGTGTCCAAGTCTGCCATGTCTTGATCTCTAAGGCTGCACCAACAATCATGGCTAATCAGTCTTTAATCTTGGGTTCTTGTCTTGTCTGAAGTTGCACCTTCAGGAATGACACTTTTGACATCACCAATTAAGGATAATCAATTAACTACTTGCCACAAGTAACAATTGATCTTAAATCCCCAATTTGAGACACAAATCTTTTGTAGAGAAAAATAAATTCTCCCAGACAGTAACCCTTAAACATGTTGCTGAGGCACAACAATCCACCAGTCAGCACAATATCAAGACATCTTGTCTGAAATTACACCCTCATTAGTGGTTCAAGATCATAAGCTTGCCTGAGAATCAACACCTTTGCATATAGCTCCATGTACACAGCTCCCTCTGTCATGCATACTCAGTACTCCCCCTGAAAGAGAGAATCCAAACATATGAAGACTTTCTTCAATATCTTCATACTGCAGCTTTACATTCCTACAAACCATACTGGACCAGATAGCAGAAGTTTGCAGAATAACTATCTGGAAGATCTCTAAGATGTCAGGGTAAAGGTCCTTCCATCTGCACAGGATCAGAGCTGATGATGTCTTGATCCTTATCTTCACCAGACACACTCGGATAGAGGCCTACAGACTTGACTGGATCCATGGACATCCTAAGGACAGAACCAAAAGGAAGGAACTTGTCATGTTCACCATGAGCTTGGAGCAGTAACCCAATGTCACAACATCTTGTCTGACGTTCTACCTTCATCAAGTCCCATATTTGTTTGAAACCACAAACAATCTTGACACATAACTGCACTCTTGCATCAACCTATCTGTCACTACTGCGAAAATCGAGGCCGGCAATGACAGAAGAGTCGCCACTGTGCGTTATTTATCCCAAGAGAGGGAAAGGAAACACTCAGATAGAACCTAACGAAAAGAGGGATAAGATTGGTCATTGCAACCAAATCTCGGGTTCGGGAGCCGGTTACACAAGGGGAAGGTATTAGCACCCCTCACATTCGTCGTGCTCGACGGGATCCACGCTTGTTGTCTAGTCTAAAAGGGTGTAAATCTATCTAACTACAGGCTTGAGGACAAAAGAAAAAGAAGTGACTTGTCAAAGTAATGGCGCTTTGTGCCTACGTATCTCATCTAGAATGAGAAGTCAGAGTCAACATAATTTGGCTAACTACGGGTGAAAGAGGGGGAAGGTTGCTCGCCAAGACATCGCGTCTTGTGCCTACGTACTTTCATCTGGTATGAAAGATCATAGCAAGCGTAGTTCGGGCTAAAGGGGAACACAGGTTTGTTCAACTTGTTTTTTAGGCCCGAGTAGGGTTAACAAGTAGTTCTAGCAGTTGGTGTATGCAGCTCGAGCATGAGAGACTTAGGCGTTACCGTTTGCGATAGAACTAAGAGTTAACAACACTCTTTTTTTGAAAAGATTTTCTAATTAAGATCCCGAAGGATGAAAAAGGTTTGAAATGTTTTTGTGTTTTTTAAAGAAGAAGTGTTTTGAAATTGAGTGTTCATAATGTATGTTGTACTAAAGTCTAGAACCTAGGATCGAATGCGTCGCATATCACCCTAAGGACGTATACTAGACACTCTAGGCAATCGAGAGGTGGCCCCTCAATCACCATTTCCCAAGTATAAGGCTCATCGCATAACATCCATTATCTTTATTAAGTGTTTTATGATTGTTTTGAGATGAGAAGAGAAAGGACACTAAAAGGGGGACTAAATCAAACCTAAAGTTGTCATGCAATGGTGATCCTAAGATTGAGGTGAAAGGGAAAAACTAACCTAATGTTATCATGCATAGGATTGAACACCTAATGTCTCTCCTACTCCCATCCTAAACGGAGGGACTAGGAATCCTAGGGGGAATCATGGCACAAGGTCAAGTAAACAACAGATAATTCACTCACAAATGAAATGAGAAAGAAAATAAATTAAGATTCAAAAATAAAAATGATAAAATAAAATAAAAGGATGGAAAATAAAATAACACACTTAAAATAAAAGACAAATGATTTTTTTGGATTTTTGGATATTTAAAACTATTTTTAAAATAAATAAAACAAAAACAAGTAATAAAATAAAATAAAATAAAATAAATGAAAACAAATGCTAAAAAAACAAAGAAATGTTTCCACAAGGGGTTGAATCCTTGACCTCAAAGCTGCAGGCCCAAGACATAACCACTCCAGCCAGCGCGCACGCGTGTGATAAGGAAAGGAAAAGAAATAATAAATATGAAACATGGAAAAAAGAAAGAAAGAAAAGAGCAAAAACGCCCCAAGCTGAGCTCGAGCCGAGGTTTCATGGCTTTATGAGTGACTTATGGCAAGGCTTTTAACCACTGGGGTGGCGATACATCCGTGTATCAATGCCACCCCATTAAAACATAACCTTCACAACGCGTGTGGCTGGACAAAAAACACAGCAAACTATCCAAATGCGTTTCCAATCCAAACTTCACCAAAACTCCATCAATTTTCACAAAATAAAAGTCTAAATCACTTGAATTTTCAAGAGGAACATGATGTTGCTGTCCAATTTTTCAGATGATGTCCACAATTCAAAACACGAATGGAAACGCAAGTGAGGCTTTCGAGATACACTTTGAAGTTCAACAGATAGAAACAGGTGCAATTAAAGGTGGAAAATGATTTGAGCAAGTTTCAAATATGGTATTAGGGGAGTTCTAACAGAAACAAACATTCAAAATACAAAGGATCAAAAACAAGCATATGAGTTGCAAGTGAGCACAATCAATTTAGCATGAAGACCAAGTTTGAACAACTAGTGGACATTAACATTACAATTTCAAAACAGCAGGCTGAGGTATCCTATTCCAACCACATGATATGGTGAGTCTCAGCAACATGATAAAAGGCTCTAAAGGGAAGTTCCCAAAGTCTGGTGACAGATCTCACTTTTGATGCAAAATCAACCATACAAACCACACATCAACCTCAACGACCAATTCACACATCAGACTAGAAACTTAGCAGCAACAAACAATTTTGTTAAGAATGAAAACAGTAAGTTCAAAGTCATACTCTTAAGGATTGTTAATATTTCAAAGTAAGCAAACACCAATCAAACCACTCAAACTCAAAACAGTTTCAACAACAAAGCTATGACTCAAAACAATGACAATGTCCAATCTATCCAACAATCTGTTCAATGCATACTTCAAATGATAGTTACAACCTCAAGATAGAAAAAATACAACAAGTTATTGTTCACTATATCAAAGTTTCAAACAGCAATGCTTGATCCTGTAGCAAAAGCAATATGCACACATACATGATTTCCACACCAAACTCAAAATGACATGATCAGTCCAGCAAAAATGTTCTCACTTATCATGAATTAGCAACTTTTGACAGAAAACAATATTCTAAACATGAACATGATAAAGCTTTAACAGTTTTGACATAAATCACAGTTCGAACATCAACCAACAACCAACATACCATACCAAATACATGAGTTAACAGTAAAAGACAAGGCCAGTTCACAACCAAAACCTCAAGACAGTTCAGGTCCTCAACCTCAGCTAAGTCAAACACTCCAAATGAAAATCACAGCCACCAATTTCTAAATGATAAGCCAATTTAGCAGCAGCTGCATCTGAACATCTCTCCTAAAACACCAACAGCAACCTAATGGCTAAAAAGATCTCAACCTGAACCGCACCAAACTGCCTTCATGGTTGTAAACAGAAGTGAGGCATACAACAGTCTTAGAAACCCTCCTACCAGTTACCCCTGGCCATCCAATCTTATTCTAACCAACTCTCTAGACTAACAAGAGGTCTTTCTCAAAAGGTTTCCTAACAGAATGTTAACATAGGGATTCCAATCAAGTAGACAAATGACACTAATATGATAGATATTCAAAACATACATAAAAAGGGCATTATTGTATGCTCAAGAGAAAATTGACAGTTAACAAATGTTGGACCTATTTTCAACTAAAGATATCAACATGCTCAAACTGCACAGTTCAAGCCTTGCCTTCCTTCCATCAAGCATAAGCTAAAACAAAGGAACCTAAACAAAGTTCTAATGGAAATCTGAGTTGGTTTTACTCTCCACAAGAACTGGACAGTGTGCTGAATGAGAAGCCAAGCACTTAAATATGATGCTGTCAATGTTTGAAAACTCAGTCTTGTTATGGTTTCAACAAGGCACCTCATAACAGCAAGCTAGAACAACAATGCTCACACAAAGGAAACCTCTAAGCACTGAACTAGGCTCCACCTAGACTACTTAAAAATTGATATCAAGATTAGTAAACCCTGCTGCACATGACAGATCCACCAAGTGACAAAAATCCAACCACACATCTCAATGACAGTAGCAGCTTGCTCAAACACCAAGTTAAAATCAAATGAAGTTCACCTCATCAAACAAACCAAAAACTAAATTTCAGTGCAAACAGTCCCAACATTTATCATGACAGTCTTCAAACATCAATTCAAAAATAGGTCTCACATGGCAAACAAAATCGTGACAGCAACCCCAAAACATAAGTGATCCAAAGGCAACTACTAAACAAAAGTGACATGAATTCCAAACATGGCAGATTCACACATAGACTGTATTTGACTTTAAACACATTTCAAGCAAAGTAGATTAAACATGTTCATGACAACACCAATGTTCTTTTAAATTTGAATTCCAACAAAGCACACACTCAAATAGATAGTCCTATCAAACAGGCCAATGATAATTAGCAACTCATTTCAATAGGGCTAAGGCAGTTTGGAGTCACAACAGAAAAATCATGGTATGTTGATATAAACATCCAACTTATGGACCAAGGATGCTCACAAGCAATATTCAAAATAGAATGCAAACATGATTCAGAGAACAACAGAACATACATAAAGGCTTATTAAAAATGGCAATGCAAACAAGATATGGATATGCAAATATTAAAAGGCAACCCTACTAAAATGCCTAATGCTGACAGCAACAGATGCACAAATGATAAAGTCACTTATTCAAGCAAAACATGATTCAAAGAGTACCACAATCTCATGTTGGCAAAACATAAACCAAACACACACCAATAATTCAAATTATCACAATAGGCATACAACATGATGGTTACCAACATTAAGACAGGCATGTCATCATGAATTGACAGATCCAAATTCAAAACAAGCTTCAGCAGCAAAAACCAAGACAATGATCACAGCAAAAATCCAATTAGCATCAGTATGTCAAACCACTTTTAATCATGTTAAGGCAATTTGAACAAGGAAAAGACAAATGCACCACAATGCAAACACATATGCATCTATGAACATGTAGGTTGAACATACTCAAAACAAACACAGCAAAAGCAAGCCAGTACTTGGCATTTCTGACAGTTCCTGTTGATGAATCTTGATAACAAAACAACATAAACCAGACTAAAGTACCACTTAAACATCAGAGGCCACACAAGCCAAAACCAACTCATGAACCTTACTTGCCTAGCAAGTTGCCAATCACACCATCATAGCTCCAACAAGGATATTAAGCTAAACCTAGGCAGCTCCACAAACTGTCATTACAATGCCACAACACAATGACCCATCCACTTTACACATCTCAAACATGCTGACAGGTCTAAACTCCACACACAACCCAAAAGCAGCCCTCAAGCAAACTTAAATGACAGTTTTCAAAACAGTTTGATGGTTCCAAAATCATTTTTAAAGTTGAATGCAAAACTAAAATATTTGTAAGTTCAAAGACATAACAAAGTTCAAATAACACAGAGGCAAACTTAACAATGAGAATACCAAGCATCAATCAAACAAGCCCAAAGTGTATCTTCCAATGATAACAGCTAGCAAACTCTTGCAGCAGCACATGTGCAAAACCAAGCATGACATGTTGTAACAAGAGCAAGCTTTACATAATAATGTTAAATCCGAACTGAAAGTTTACCAACTTCAAAACAACCCTCTGTCAGCATGATTGACAACAGATTTCCCATGATATTGTACAAACAATATTCATCCAACACTAACCAAAACATGATGCATAATGAAGAAAGAGAATAGAAAACACTTACCTCTTGTAGACCTCCTTAAGCAAATTAGCTTTGCAGTATCCTTTTCCAACAACAAGTGATTTTTTGAGGCAGCTTTGAAGCAGAGTATCAACAACCTCCTTTTCTTTTTGCACACAGTTTGTGGGTTAGATTATGGAGTGTATGGAATGGCAACACACTTGAGAAAAAGGGTTCAATATGGAGAGGGATTCGCAGGTTTTGATCAAAGAAAAGCTAAGAACTCAATTTCTAATTTTTTGCACAAAGTGGCTGCTATGGTTTGTGTGAACTAAAGCTTAGCTTAAATACATGAATGAAATCAGGGTTAGGGTTTGACCAATGCAAGAAGGTGAAGGGACAGATTTTCATCTCCATGGCCACTTTTTGAATCAAGGGTGGATGCTAAAATGGTGCTGCAGCTGCTGCATCAGTTTCTTTCCTTGCAACAGTGTGGGAAGACTTTGGGCAGTGCAGATTTTGGCTCATAGCTCATTTGGGAAATTATTTGAAAATGAACAAAATGCCGCAAAAAGGGATTATGATGGTTCTGGAAAAACTTGGTAGCAACAAGAACAGCTCCCCATGTGCATGGGAGAGTGTGAAGGATGATAGAACCAAAGCAAAATGACAAGAACCAACTTTCATTCTTTGGCCAAAAATGCTCAAAGTACCAACTTTGATCAACGATAACTTTGTGCTCACAAATCCAATTACTTTGATCTTGGACTCATTGGAAAGAGGGCATGGAGTAGAACAACTTTCATGTTGGAGTTGTCTTGATTTGAGAATTGGAAGATCATGAAATTTGTGGTTGAAAATCATGGCAAGCAAACTGCTCATGAATAACTTAGAAAAAAAATTCTAAGTTATGAAATTGGCTTATTTTTTCCCAAATTTGCACATCCATAACTTGAGCTTCTCAAATCCAATTGAGAACTTATTAGACTCTTTGGAAAGCTTGGAACACCCTCAACAACTTTAATTTGGGACAAAGTTTCATTTGACATCAAGAAGGTGATGAAAATTGGCTTGCAAAGTAGGTCCAAAAATCTGTCCCATTTGCCAACTTTTGAAATCATTGAAATCTCCAACTTTGATCGATCATAACTTGAGCTCCAAATATCATATGATTATGAATTGGTACTCAAAAGAAAGCTTGAGATACAAGAAACAACTTTGATGTTGGCAAAAAGTTCATTTGAAACCTTTATCATGAATAAAAATGGCCTTGAAAATGGCTGTTCCAAACACAAAACTTTCCAAAAATGGAAAGTTTCTAAATCCCAAAATAGCAACTTTCAACAACTTTTGATTTTTCATGATTTCCTTGAATTTTCTTGATCAAACTCCACCCATTGGTCATATTGAAATTGAGGATCATGATCTTGACCTCAAAAAGTCAGGAGTTAACTTTTTCACTGCACAGTTAACTTTTTCCAAATCTCCCGATTTTCAATCAACTGATCAATTTGAGCCCTTCTGATTAAAATTTATGATTGATATCTCATCCTAAAATATGTTAGGACATGTGGAGGGCCATGGAAACAAGTTTGATTCAAGAAACAAATTTTATCCTGATTAAAATTGAAACCCAAATTCCAACCCTTTTGGCCCGAGCATTGTTTAGATGAACTGAGTAACCATTCCACTTCACTATAACCTCTGAGGTATTCCACAAGTTTCTAACTTGTGTTCACACTAGTGATAAGACCCTATGGACTCCTTGATAGTCTTCTGATGGTTCGTACCAGTTCCTTTGCTCGAGCTTGAAACTAATAAAGACTTTCCTCTTAGGTGGTACACAGATAGACACTTGATCCCCTGTAAATGCAAAAATGCTATGCAATGCAACATGCTAGAACAATGAAATGAAACATAAACTAAGTAAAGGAAAGGTTGGGAAAATTTTGGGGTGCAACAGCTGCCCCTATTCAAGCGACTTAGACCTGAATGAGTGAAAAGCGAACGAATTTCAGACATTCAAGGTAAAAGACGGTTGAATACCAAAGAACCCAGAAATTTGACAACCGTAGAATGAAACAGTAACCGAATAAACTTGTTCACTGGAATAAAGTCCCCGGACATAACTGTATATGATGGTTGCAAGGGCAATGAGCTAACTCATAACCCAAATAGGAAGCATCGACGTCAAGTTAGTAAGAACATCTGACCTCGCCGTCAATCATTAACATCAAATTGGTAAAAGCATCTGACATCATCGTCAGGCCTCGACATCGAGTCGGTAAAAGATCTGACCTCGCCATCAATCCTCAATCAAGTAAACATCTGACCTGGCCGTCAGTCATCAACACCATCTGACTTCGTCGTCAATTTTCAATCATAATCCGACTTCGCCGCCAGCTCTTAAAACACTCTGACTTCGCCATCAACCCTTAATAATAATCCGACTTTGCCGTCAACTCAAAACAGTCTGACTTTGTCGTCAAGTCTCTGCCGGGTGTTGCACCCCAAAATTTGCCCTCACAATACAAGACTTTGTGTTCCAAGAAGGTTCACAAGGTTCACAAAATTCACAATTGGTCAGAAGAGTTGACAATTCCCTCAGACAATGCACCTCCTAAGCAGTGCATCCAAAACTAGGGTTTTGGCTTTAATCAGGCTAAATGGACTTCCAAGACTTCAAGTGAGCTTCATAACATCTTATATGTGTATAAGAACCCCCATGTCAAGTTTCAAGACTTTTCTCAAAAGTTTGCTCAGTCAGATGATCAGATAAGTCAAAAGCAGTCAATGCAGTTAAAAGGTCAAACTGAGGTCAACTGTGGTCAAACCAAAGTCAAACTTCATGATTTTTTTTGCCAACATCAAAGAGAGGTTGGGTAAATATCATATGGCATGCATTTTTTTTCTAAAAAGTAAAAATGGCACAATTGGCAGGAGGACATGTGTAAGGAGTTATGAGTGTGAGAGGTTGAGAGTTCGAATCTCACCTTTGTCACTTTTTTTTGTTTTTTATTATTTTTACTCTAAATTTTTCTATCTTTCATTAAAAAAATAACAAAAATAGTTTTTTATTATTATTTAATTATTATTTTCGTATTTTAATTAAATCATTTTTTAAAATATTATTTTTTTTCACTTTTTTCTAAATTATTCATAAAAATATCCAAAAAAGTGTTCTTTTTATAATATTTTTTATTTTATGATTTTTTGGATATTTTTATGAATAATTTAGAAAAAAGTGAAAAAAAATAATATTTTAAAAAATGATTTAATTAAAATACGAAAATAATAATTAAATAATAATAAAAAACTATTTTTGTTATTTTTTTAATGAAAGATAGAAAAATTTAGAGTAAAAATAATAAAAAACAAAAAAAAGTGACAAAGGTGAGATTCGAACTCTCAACCTCTCACACTCATAACTCCTTACACATGTCCTCCTGCCAATTGTGCCATTTTTACTTTTTAGAAAAAAAATGCATGCCATATGATATTTACCCAACCTCTCTTTGATGTTGGCAAAAAAAATCATGAAGTTTGACTTTGGTTTGACCACAGTTGACCTCAGTTTGACCTTTTAACTGCATTGACTGCTTTTGACTTATCTGATCATCTGACTGAGCAAACTTTTGAGAAAAGTCTTGAAACTTGACATGGGGGTTCTTATACACATATAAGATGTTATGAAGCTCACTTGAAGTCTTGGAAGTCCATTTAGCCTGATTAAAGCCAAAACCCTAGTTTTGGATGCACTGCTTAGGAGGTGCATTGTCTGAGGGAATTGTCAACTCTTCTGACCAATTGTGAATTTTGTGAACCTTGTGAACCTTCTTGGAACACAAAGTCTTGTATTGTGAGGGCAAATTTTAGGGTGCAACACCGGGGATAAACATGTTCGGACCTCGCCATCAGACTCATCATCTGATTCCACCATCGGAAACCAAACATCTGCGGGGGATAAAAAAATTCTGACATCACAGCCAGCAAATCAAACATATGACTTCGTCGCCAAGTAACCAAACATTTGATTTCGTCATCAGAAATCCAACCATCTGACTCCGCCGTCAGAGAACAAACATTTGACTTCACCGTCAGAGAACAAACATCTGACTTCACCGTTAGAGGAAAAACATCTAACTTCACCGTCAGAGAACAAACATCTAACTTCACCGTCAGAGAACAAACATCTAACTTCATCGTCAGAAGACAAACATCTAACTTCACCGTCAGAAGACAAATATCTAACTTCACCGTCAAAAGATAAATATCTAACTTCACCGTCAGAAAACAAACATCCAACTTCACCGTCAGAGAACAAATATCTAACTTCACCGTCAGAGAACACAAACATCTAACTTCGCCGTCAGAGAACAAACATCTAACTTCACCATCAGAGAACAAATATCTAACTTCACCGTCAGAGACAACAAACATCTAACTTCACCGTCAGAGACAACAAACATCTAACTTCACCGTCATAGACAACAAACATCTAACTTCACCGTCAGAGAAAAAACATCTAACTTCACCGTTAGATAACAAATATCTAACTTCACGGTCAGAGACAACAAACATCTAACTTCGCTGTCAGAGAACAAACATCTAACTTCACCGTCAGAGAACAACAAATATCTAACTTCACCGTCAGAGAACAAACATCTAACTTCACCGTCAGAGACAAACATCTAAATTCTTCGTCAGAAGAACAACGTCTAGAGAGAAGAGCTTCAAAAAAAACGCAGTCCGCACAGGCCGGGATGATAATCACCTGCGGGATATACTTGAAAGCAAACAGGTAACAACTTGGTTTATGTTTCAAAATGCATATGTTTGAAAATGGCGTAATACTCCATACGAAATGGAAATGCTACGCGTTTGGGAGGATGTTATGCATGATGCAAATGCAAAAGAACCACTTCAACAAAATAAATGTTGAAGAGAGGAAAACAACTCCGTTGGGGGGAAAACTAGGCACGTCTAGTGCCTACGGACTCAAGCTGGGGAATATAAGCCTTAGATGGCCTCCGAGAAAAGATTTCTGGGTAAAATTGCTCTGCTAAGCACAAATCCACTCCGCTGGGAATCAAAATCAAACTCTGTTGCAGAAAGCACCCTGGATGGCCTGCCAGAATATAACATTCCGGGGAAAACAACTCTGCTGGGAATCAAGGCAGACTGCTGAAGATTTAATCCACTATCTGTTAGGGATTATGAATAAGAGCTACTGGGGAATCATCCCGAGTTTTCTCTCTATTGAGGATGGAGAATAAACAATCTCGGGGGAGAAAACCACTTCACTGACTTGACTGGGATTAGGTAAGGAGGGAATCAACATCGACCTCTTCTTGGGGAAAATGAGCACAACACTCAATAATATCAACCTCGGCTTAGGGATATGAAACAATGTCCCGGACTCTGAGGGGAAAGGAGCTAATCATTCAGACTCTGTGGGGAAAACGAAATTCTGCATTCATGCCACTGCTGGGGATAAACCCACATCTACCTGTTGGAAATGATCCTACTTTGCTGGAGGCATCAATCTTCACCTTCTGAGGATAATCTTAACTATATGCAGTTTCAAACAGCTGGGGATGTGAGCACGCTTAGCTTCCGCATTTCCTTTAGATGAGGAACTTCTGGAAACGTTCCGAGGGTGGGTGTCCTGCAAATAGCAAACAAACGAAATATGTTCAGTGCAGCAGACATCATCTTACTTATCACCTGTGACATTATTCAAGCAAAAGCATTGTTTCGTTTATGGTTGGCATAGCCCACAAAACTATGTATGCAAAGTTTTATAAAAAACATCAGGCGTGTTTTGCAAACAAAACGGTAAAAGCTGAATCAAAAACACAAGTTTTCTGAATAGTATGTTCTATTGATGAATAGCCTGTAAATAGGCAAATTTACAAAGGGACGCAACTCCTGAAATGAGAAAGTTACGTAAGCAAAATACAGAAATGCACAAGAATATACAAAAATGTTGGCAATGTGGCACAGACAACCACCATAGAATGACTCAACTATGACTCGCGTGACTTCGACGCCTTTCCGATGCTTCATCTTCTGAAGAGATTGGTTTGCACGGATGACTCTCGGGTTTTCCGTAACCCACTATGCTTTGAAGGTCTACGCGTGGACCGCAGTCGTTTGCTTTTCAAATCCCTACTTTTGCCTGAATCGCCCTTGCGGGTTTTCGATTCACCGGGATACCCATTTTTGCCAAAGTCGCCCTTTCAGGTTTTCAACTTTGCGGGTTTACACATTTTTTCTTTTTATCCCTAATTTTTTCCCGAACCTATCCTTTTATGGTTCGCCGGGATGCCCTATTCTTGCCTGGATTTTCTTTTTTCTTTCCAGCGGTTCTATTTTAAGCAAAGTATTTTTTGACTGTGTCCGCGTTCACGGGGGACGTAAAATCTTCACCATCCATGGTTGAAAGTAGCAAGGCTCCTCCGGAGAAGACTTTGCTCACAACATACGGACCTTCATAATTGGGAGTCCATTTTCCCCTGTGATTGTTCTGTGGTGGGAGAATCCGTTTCAACACCAAATCACCTGCCTGAAAGCTTCGAGGACGTATCTTCTTATCAAAGGCTTTCTTCATCCTTCTTTGGTATAGATGACCTTACGTGATGGACGCCAACCTTTTCTCATCCATCAAACTGAGTTGATTCAACCTATTCTTCACCCATTCTGCTTCATCTAGTTTGACGTCAGCCAGAACTCTAAAGGAACGTATCTCGACCTCTAATGGCAGGACATCTTCCATGCCATATACCAACGAGAAAGGAGTTTCCCCAGTTTAAGTACACACTGAGGTACGAAATCCATGTAGAGCAAAAGGCAACATCTCGTGCCAATCCTTATAGGTCACCACCATCTTCTGCACTATGTTCTTTATGTTTTTGTTGGCCGCTTCCACAATGCCATTCATCTTCGGACGATAAGGAGATGAGTTGTGATGCTCAATATTAAAGTTCTGGCACAACTCCTTCATCATCTTTTTATTCAAATTGGAACCATTATTGGTAATGATCCTCTCAGGTACCTCATAGTGGCAGATGATATCCCTTTTGATGAACCGGGCTACAACTTTCTTGGTGACATTGGCATAAGAAGTTGCTTCAACCCATTTGGTGAAATAGTCGATGGCCACTAAGATGAAACGATGCCCATTAGATGCAGTCGGCTTGATCTTGCCAATCATATTAATTCCCCACATGGAGAAAGGCCACGGAGATGGCATGACATTCAAAGGACACGGCGGCACATGAATCTTGTCGACATAGATCTGACATTTGTGGCATTTCTTGGCGTACTTGAAGCAATCAGACTCCATAGTTAACAATTAATACCCTGCTCTCAATAGCTTTCGAGACATGGCATGCCCCCCCTGCATGTGTTCCAAATGCCCCTTCGTGGACCTCTTCCATGAGCAGATTCGCTTCTTTTTCGTCCACACATCTTAGCAGCACTAAGTCAAAGTTCCTTCGATAGAGTACGCCATCTGGATTTAGATAGAAGTTACCAGATAACCTCCTCAAGGTCTTCTTCTCCCGGGCCGATGCCCCAGGCGGATACTCTTGATTCTTGAGAAAGTTTTGGATTTCGTAATACCAGGGCTTGCCATTAGAAGCTTCTTCTATTGCAAAAACAAGTGTCGTCCTATCGAGGCGCGAGATAACAATTCTTGGTGCATCGTTCCAGAAGTTCACTTTTTACATTGAAGACAGTGTAGCCAAGGCATCTGCCATCTGATTTTCTGCTCTCGGCACATGGTGAAACTCTACACGATCGAAGAAAGGTAGCAATCTTCTTGCGTAGTTCATATAAGGGATTAGATTTGGTTGGTGAGTCTCCCACTCTCCTTTGATATGGTTGACCACTAAAGCTAAATCAACGTAGACATCAAGGTTCTTGATTCTCAAATTGATTGCTTCCTCGATACCCATGATACACGCTTCATATTCGGCCTCATTGTTTGTACAGGGAAAAGTCAACCTGGTAGTGAAGGGTATATGCGTCCCATGGGAGGTTGTAATAATTGCCCCAATTCCACTGTCGTAGGAGTTAACAGCACCATCAAATATCAATTTCCACTGGGAACCCAACTCAAGATCTTCGTCCGGCAACGGCTCATCACAATCTTTCATCTTCAAGTACATAATGTCTTTGTCGGGAAAATCAAACTTCATTGGCCTGATAGTCGTCAATTGGTTTCTCTGCGAGATACTCTGACAGAACACACCCTTTAATAGCTTTCTGAGACACGTACTGAATATCGTATTCTGTCAGAACCATCTGCCATCTAGCAATCCTTCCTGTTAGTGCTTGCTTTTCAAATACGTACTTGATCGGATCCATCTTTGAGATTAACATGGTTGTATGGTTTAGCATATATTGGCTTAGGCGTTTGGCGGTCCAAGCCAGTGCACAACAAGTTTTCTCCAACATTGAGTATTTGGACTCCCAGTCTGTGAACTTTTTACTCAAGTAATAAATTGCATGCACTTTTCTTTCAGTCTCGTCATAATGACCGAGAACACAACCCATGGAATTCTAAAGAACTGTTAAGTACATTATCAACGGTCTTCCGGCCACTGGGGGCATCAGTATTGGAGGTTCCTGCAGATACTCTTTTATTTTTTCAAACGCTTTCTGACAATTCTCATTCCAAACGACCGCCTGATCTTTCTTTAATAACTTAAATAATGGCTCACAAGTGGTTATGAGGTGAGATATGAACCGAGCAATGTAGTTCAATCTACCTAAGAAACCACGAACTTGTTTCTCGGTCTTTGGTGCTGGCATTTTTTGAATTGCTTTGATCTTTGTAGGATTAACCTCTATACCTTTCTCACTGACGATGAACCCCAATAACTTTCCTGACCGCACGCCAAAAGTACACTTGTTTGGATTCAGCCGAAGTTTGAACTTCCTCAATCTCTCAAACAGCTTTAGAAGATTCAACAGATGCCCCTCCTCTGTTTGGGACTTCGCAATCATATCATCAACATATACCTCAATCTCATGATGAATCATATCATGAAAGAGAGTCAACATAGCTCATTGATAAGTTGCCCCTGCGCTCTTCAAACCAAAAGGCATCACTTTATAGTAGAACGTCCCCTATGGCATGATGAAAGTCGTCTTCTCCATGTCCTCCGGATCCATCTTAATCTGATTGTAGCCCGAAAAACCGTCCATGAAGGAAAACACTGAGAATTGTGCGGTGTTATCAACAAGCACGTCAATATGAGGGAGCGGAAAATAATCCTTTGGGATTGCTCTATTCAGGTCCCTATAATCAACACACATCCTGACTTTGCCGTCCTTCTTAGGCACGGGAGCGATGTTTGCAACCCATGGAGGATAGTTTGTCACAGCAAGAAATCTGGCGTCTAACTGCTTCTGGACTTCTTCTTTGATCTTCACTACCATATCAGGCCTGGTTCTTCTCAATTTTTGCTTAACAGGAGAACAACCTTCTCGAAGAGGCAGACGATGAACTACAATATCCGTGTCGAGTCTAGACATATCTTCATATGACCAAGCAAAAACATCCTTGTACTCTTGGAGTAACTCAACCAGTCTTCGCTTGACATCACTTTGCAACGCGGCCCCTATTCTGACTTCCTTCTTATCTTCCTAAGTTCCTAGGTTGATGACTTCAACTTCCTCCTGATGAAGCAGGATGACCTTCTCCTCTTGTCTTAACAATCTGGCAAGCTCTTCGAGCAGGTCTTCGTCTTCTTTAATCTCTTCTTCTGCATGAAAGATCGAATTGTCAAAGTCACACCGAGTCATAGACGAGTCTGAATCAGTGGTATCTGAAATGTGTAACCTGTAATGATGATGATTTTATGCCTAAATGATATGCAAACAAACAAACACAAACCACATTCCCATTTTATTGTTAGAAAATAAAAACAAGAAAAACAAGGATCACAAAATTTTGAATGAAAAGACGCCTTTTTGATTGATAATGATAAAAGATTGTTCGCACACATAACAGATAAGGCCCTACAAAATAAAGACCACTATGCTCCGGGCAGAGCATAGGGCAATACATTAATCAAAACAAACCAATTACTCTTTATAGGTCACAGAGATAACTTCTTCCACGGTCCAATTCTTCAAACCCTGGCCAGGGATACATGGCTTAATCCACGCATCCATGTCGCAATCGCTTTCTCCTTCCTCGTCAGATACGACATTGATCCTCTCGAATATCACCCCACCACTGGTGAACTGAACAAGTCCTTTGTAATGTGGAGCGTTTTGTGAAGAAGATACATATGGGTTGTATCCTAATCCAAACTTATCTTGTTTGTTAGGGACGCTTACCACTTGCCCCCATCCTTGTGCTGATCCGGATTCCACTACGGCTTGGGCTTCCCTGTATGACGACATGGCAACTTCTGGAGCTTTGACCTCGACCGGCGCCTTTTCCTTGATTTGGAAAGTCTCAAAGACCTGGCACAGTCTTTCTTGAATTTCACCATCGACTTCCACATACTTGAATGAAGACAGATGGCTCACCATGATGTCTTCCTCTCCAAAAACAGTCACGATATTTCAATCCACCATGTACTTCAACTTCTGGTGTAAAGTCGATGTCACAGCTCCCGCTGAGTGTATCAAAGGCCGACCTAAAAGGCAGCTATAAGCAGGCTGGATATCCATGATTTAAAAAACTTCTTCAAACACCTCCGGGCCTACTTGGATAGGCAGAGTTATCTCCCCAAAAACAGATCTTCGGGTTCCATCAAAAGCTCACACAGCCAAATCACTAGGCGTACAATAAAGACCCTGATGATCAATCTTCATCAATGCTTTCTTTGGCAACACATTCAAGGACGACCATGTATCAACGAGGACGTGTGACACCACTGTTCCTCGGCATTCAAGTGAAATATGCAAAGCCAAGTTGTGGTTTCTTCCCTTCGGTGTCAAATCACGATCAGTGAATCCCAACATGTTACCTGCATTGACATGGGCCACCACTCCTTCCAACTGATTCACGGATATCTCTTGAGGTACATAAGCATTATTCAAAACCCTGAGCAAAGCATTCATGTGAGCTTTAGAACATAATAGCAACAACAAGATGGAAATATTTGAAGGCGTCTGTTGCAAGTGATCCATAATTTTGTAGTCACTCTTTCTTATCAAACGCATGAATTCCTCTGCGTCCTTCAGCAAAGTTTCCTTTTCTCTGGTCTGAGAGCTTTATTCTGCCACTACCTTCCTTTTACCTTTATCGGTCCTTTCGGCATTTACTTCGGGAGGTGTAAACACTCTCCCACTTCGAGTCATTCCTCCAGTTCCCACCAAATTATCAACAGAATCCAACGGCGAACCCTTCAGTTCCTGCTTTTGACCATTGCAGTAGACCTCGGCCCCATAGTTCCAAGGGATCACTTTAGAGCTCTCATAGGGTACAGGCCCTGCCTTTGTGAATATAATAGTTGGCCTTGCTGGAGGCGCAGAAATTGTAATCGTTTTGTATAGGATGGAGATGGTGGCCACCTCGTCCTTATCTTCAATGACTACCTCTTCAACATTCTTCTCACAGATTCTATCAAATTGCAATAGACCGTCATCCATCATGCGTTGTATATGGTTCTTCAGATTCTGACATCCTTCAGGACAAATCAAACAGTCTTCACAATCCTCTCCACAGCCCGAGAACACCCCTCCTTCTAACAACTTGCTCTTCACAAAACCTAACGGCGTCTTCAGATTCTCCATATTGGACACCAAGTTCAGGCCTTCTTCACTGTCAATAGCATTCCCACCACCACCCTACCATGGTTAGGCATGGGATTTTGATCCACGTTTGGCGCATCCTGATTGAAGTTTATAGCCTTACTATCAACAAGGTTTTGTACCTTGTGTTTGAAGGCTTTACAATTGTCAATGTTGTAGCCGGGGGCGCTAGAGTGGAATTCACACCTGGCGTTGGCGTCATACCCGGGAGGTGGTTGGCCAGTTAGAGGTGCCATTGTCCTTTTCTGGACCAACTGCAGTTGAATTAAGTGTTGTAATAACTGAGCGTAGGGCATTGGTGGTGTGTCAAATGCCTATCCATCAACCTTCTCTGATCTTGGAACTGCCTCGGTGCATAATTTTGTTGTTGAGGTCGTTGTTGTTGTTGCTGGCGTGGTTGTTGTTGCTGAGGCTGTACCGCCGGAATGGAAATATTAGCTACTTGTGGTGGTTGCTGATAATACGGTTGTTGTCGACGTTGATTCAAATATCTATTTCGATTGTTAAAGCCGGACACTGCATTTGTCTCATTATCTTTCCTCTTTGCACCAAAAATCATTCTTCCACCTCCAGATGAGGTCCCTTCCCCTGGCTGTATCTTTCCCATCTAAATACCGTTTTTGACCCTCTCGCCGTTAATAATTAGGTCCGAAAAGCTCCCAGACATGCTACTCACAAACTTATCATAGTAAATTCCTGGTAATGTGGCCACAAACAGATCAATTAGTTCTCTCTCCACCATGGGAGGTTGAACTCTAGCAGCAAGCTCTCCATCTCTGTGTGTATTCCTTGAAGCATTCGTTACTCCTCTGTGATAAACTCTGAAGCTGCACTTGATTTGGCGCTAAGTCACTATTGTATTGGTAGTGCTTAACAAAAGCCTCTGCCAAATCCCTCCAGCTTCTGACATTAACTGGCTCTAAGCTTATATACGATTCGAGGGATGGTCCCGACAGACTATCTTGAAAAAAGTGCATCAGCAACTTCTCATCATTGGAGTACGCAGACATCTTTCGGAAATAGGAGCGAAGATGCACCCTTGGATATGTTGTTCCTTTGTATTTATCGAAATCTGGCACCTTGAACTTTGGAGGAATCCTAAGTCCCAGAATCAATCCTAGGTTCGACATATCCAGACCCATAGCATTTTAGTTTTCAAGGCTTCTCATCTTTTCCTCAATCACCTTAAATCTTCTATCAGGGTCGGGTTGCAATCCTGCCCCAATATCTCCCAGGGAAAAGATGTCCTCTTGATCATCTTGTTCCCACTAGGGACCATTGTTACCTTGTACAGGGCCTATCGGGATTGGGATAGGAATTCCAGTATGGTTTCCTCCGCCCAGAGGGACAACCGTTGGGGTAGCATCTGCCCGTGGCGTACTCTTTTCTGGAGGAGGTGGTATAGCAGTGGTTCCACCATGTAGGACCCCACTTCCATCAACTCTTGATACCAGAGGTTGCACCAATGTTCTCAACTGTTCTTGGTCGTTGGCTACGCCCTGCATCATGTTCATAAACTGCGCCATCCTCTCGCGAAATTGCTGAAGCTCGATCAGAACTTGCTCCATAATCCTTTGCTGATTCCCCCTTGTAGAGTACCCGTGGAATGTCGGGTCTGCTATCCTGTGAACTCTAGAAGAAAACCACATAGAGATAAGATTAATGGTCCCAAGAACACCTGCTATGCAAAATGATGCAAAAGATGCAGAATGCAGACATGTAAATATGTTTCAGGGAAATTTCCCCCTCGATTCTAGTTCCCAAAAGAAGAAACTACCATGAACAATCCCACAGACAAGTGAATAGAATAACAACTCCTCATATAATAACAAATCGACCAACAGTGTGTATACATCAGCTGAGTACAAAGTAAAGATGACCTCAATGAACAAGCCTGATGATGGTCGATACAAGAGAAAAACAACAAAATACAAAGAAAGATAATCAGGCTGAGTGTCGAGACCGAAAATCCTCTAGTAGCTTCCGTGTCTCAGGATGATCTGGTCGGGTGAGCAGACCCTGTATGAGTTGCTCTCGCCAGATGATGGTGCGTTGTACACTATGAACGTGTTCGTCCCAAGCTCCTTCTCCAAAGCATGCTTCAAGTCTGCTTCTCTTGGTATCTGCCCTCCATCTACACTCCTTCAGGTCTGCGATAGCTTTGCTCAATCTATGCTCGTTGTGATATCTGAGAACTTCTTCTGCTGAGATCTTCTCGTCTTTTGCTCTGAGTTGACTTTTCAACTATTTGATCTGTTGTTTCAGCTTATCCTCTCGCTCCTTGTTGTTAGTGAGCGTGGCGTTCCATACTGATTCAAACTTAGAGATCCTCAAGTAAGCCTTATTCAAATCTTCCTTCTTAGTGGCAAGAACACTGTAGGCGGCGTTCAAATCTCGGCATGTGCGCTCTCTGTCACTAGTCTCCTTAGTCAAGTCCGTACCTAGTTTGTTCACAAGCTCGGTTTGTCTCTTGAAAGAATTAACTGCATCGATCTTCTCACTTCGAAGCTGGATGATCTATTTCTCCAATTCTTCATTTGCTTTCTTCAACTCTTCCTTCTCTGCCAATACCTGATTATATTTCTGGATATCTAAAGTAGTGGGTTCTTCTATCATAAGAGGATATAGGTGCAACTGAAGGATATGGCATCAGAAACTGCACAGCCCTAACACGAATCCAAGTCAAGTAAGGGTCATACGCTCGGCTGTTACTCTTCCCCAAAGCTAACTTCCCTTTTCGATGAATGTTATTCCATGCATGATCAAGTCTTCCCAGAGCCTCACCCTCCAATAAACCAGTAAGATACAGAGATTCCTGTATCTCTTCTTCTCTAGGAGGCTCTCTCAAAGCGTACCCGAACTCTCTCACCAATAAAGAAGGGTTATAGTTGATGCAACCTTTCCTTCCGATCAAAGGAACGTTAGGAAAACCCCCACAACTATAAACAATATCCTTACCAAGCAAGTCTCGATCAAACCAAACAATATTCTCTGCAGATAAACCCATCAACCTTTCTGACCATTCTGACGTACTGGCAGTGGCAACAAATGGACCCGTCTTGGGTAGATGACTACAAAACCCCCCCACAACTATAAACGGCATCCAATTTCGGATGAGTACCCCTAACAGCTCAGAATATTCCTTTAGTGTAGGAGCCAAGATATAGTCAGGAAAGACGAAGCATCTCAACTGGGCATCATAAAACTGTAAGAGAGCATAGACACCATTAATCTCATATTCAGAAGGCTTGCGGACATATCTCAATAATCTCGCATAAGACTTTCTGAAATCTTCCATTACTGCTTTCTCATCCAAGGCAATCAAACTCAACAAAGTATTGACATCCGGTGCTGGAAACTTGTAGGCCATTGTGCTCTTCAAGGGCTCCATAGCAAGGTTACTAGAATTGGGAGGGAAACAAACACCTGCGACACAAATACATGTTAATGCAATGCAGATGAAAATGCAAATGCAAATGCAAATGCAAACAAGAGATCAAGATTGTTGTGCTGTTGTTTGAGAAGGTCAGCGCTTCACTTTAGTCACAACCAAACACTGACATTAGAGCCCCTTGATATCAAAATCCAAACTGTAAAGAACCGGGTAGTCTGAAAGCTAAAGTTTCCTGCACAACCCCCATCCCTCTCACAGGTAAGGACCTATCCACTGACAAATTTTGGCATCCTATGCATTCATCAGCGTCACAGACTTTCTAGAAATGATGATACGTTCACCATTTCTGGTTTGGCATCATCATCTCCTGAAGAGGCCTCACTTAGCTGAGTCACAAATGATCGGTTCCTAGAGTCGACAATTCTTAAATCCAAAATCCCAACCGATCGTAAGGATCTGAAGGAAAATCATCAAAGAAAATCTCGTCCGAGTGTGAATTTCATGGGGAACTGTATCTGCTAAGCAAACAGGCCCCCCCACTAATCTCCACTACTAAAGCTAGGTTCATACTCAAGCCTGGATCTGGCTTATCACCCATCGGAACTACCCTCCCCACAGCACAGCAATAATGATATATGATGCAGAAAATAAAATGCGGAAAGCAAATAAAGATAAAGCACAATATGTACACACCCCCAAAAATAAACAAACAAGCGCTAGGATTGACTCGCATAGGGGATATTCCAGTTCCCTTCATGAGTCATCTTCAAAGACTCAAACAAATCAAATGTTGTTTCTCTGTTGGTAATCTTCTCATACTCAGTATGAGATATAGCATTTGATAAGATTGCTCTTGCTTTGTGATGATTTCTGAACTCCTTCTTTTGAGCTTCAGTCTAGATTTTCTATCAATTTTCTTGCCATCCCCATCAGTGGGGTGAACATAACCATCAATGACTAAGTCCCAAAGATCAACATCATAACCAAGGAAGAAACTTTCTATTCTGTCCTTCCAATAGTCAAACTTCTCCCCATCAAACATAGGGGGTTTTGTGTTAATTCTATGCCTTTCTTCATATCTGTTGTTACTGTTGGATGTTGAAGCTTCAACCATAATATCAACCAAGAATATATATCAAGAGTTTTCTCACTAGATCTTTTTTGTTCACGGTGAAGTGATAGCACACACAGAACCGGAGCTCTGATGCCAACTGAAGGTGAGAAAATACTTAGAGGGGGGTTGAATAAGGATTTGAAAATATTATGGCAATAAAAACACAAATATTTTTATCCTGGTTCGTTGAACTCAACTACTCCAGTCCACCCTATCAAGAGTGATTTGCCTTTCTCCTCAAGGACTTAATCCACTATAATTAAACTGATTACAATATCAACCACTAAGAACAACTGTCTTAGTCTTCTCAAGAACTACTGACCACAACTTGGTCTTCTCAAGGAACTTTTACAATCAAATGTAAAACTAAACAAGTGTTTAAATGCTTCTAAGTAAGCTATATCACAATTGTGATTTACACTTAAGTTTAAGAACTTATGAAACTATTCAATCAAAGAATAAATAATTTGTATGAGAGCTTTGAGAGAGTTTTCAATGAATTGTTCAATTTGTGTCAATGTTCGTCAACGGAAGAAAGTTGTTGAAGGCTTGCTTTTATAGGCACAGAAGTCCAAGACGTTGCAAGCTTGAAGATCGTGTACTGCAAAGTAGTTGTAACCTTTGTCTTTACATCACTTGACCTTTCGTAGAAGTAGAACGTTCAGAGAAATCCTTTTTTGCCTGAGTTCTTGTGTCTAGCATGAAAGAAGAAAGAGTTGTTTGGCATAAACAACGGATATAACTTTGAATAATCTTCTTCAACAAGTTTCTAAATTACAACAATTAACATCAGAGCCTTGAGTGATCAGAGTCTTGATGTGTTCAGAGTTTGCTGTATTAGAGTGTTGCAGCAAGTGTGCTTCAGCGTGTAATTAATAAGAGCAGAGTTTGAAGATCAGATCCTCAGTACTTGGAGCGTATAGTACTATCAGAGTCTTATGAAAAACAATGCTTGAAACTCTTCATACAAAGTCTTCAGTTCTACGCTTCAGATGCTTCTGTAGCTTCTGCTTCAGATCCTTCTGTAGGCAGCACTCAGAGTCTTTTGTAGGCAGCGCTCAGAGTCTTCTAAGAGATGCTTCTGACGCTTCAGAGCCTTGTGTTGCAGTGAGAATCGTGATACCGAGCTATTGGTTAACTTGAATCTTTAATTCTTAGATTACAACCGGACTTTAATTTATCCAAAGGAAAGGTCTAAAGAAAGAAAAACCCTTTTCGCGATGTAACAACAACGCTAAGAGATTCAGGGATCGGGGGTTGGTTATGCATAGGGTAGGTATTTCACATCCTAAACATCTGTAGTACCCTACAGGAACCTTTTGTTTATTTGCATGCTAATTTTGGTAAATGTTTGCTAAGGATTGGGTTGGGTAAAGGGTGAAGGTTAAAACCTAAAGATAGTTTCTAAGTTTGCTAGCAAAGACATCGCGTCTTCTGCCTACGTATCCTAACTAGGATAGAATCAGAGCAATCGAGTTCACCTCACTAGGGTTAAAGAACACTTGATTATGATCAAGGTTCAAAGGGGGACAAACATAACAATGTTTGTATAGAGTTTCACAAAACTCTCTAGATCTATGTTGAACACTCAAGAAAGGGGAGTGAGTAATCATTTCCATGATTCTTACATAGAGTTAACCAAACTCTACCTAATGTTGTACGCTGTGAGACCAATTGGTTCTATCCAGACCAAAAGGTGGGAGAAAGGGGGAAGGTTGCTCGTCAAGATATCGCATCTTCTGCCTATGTATTCTCATTGTCCAATGAGAAATCAGACCGGTCGTAGTTCAGGCACGAACTACAGAATAAGGATCTATTGGTTCTTTCCAGACCACAAGAGGGTGAAGGTTCTATCCAGACCTATGAGTTTAAATCCTATTGGTTCTATCCAGACCAAAAGGAGGGGAAGGTTTTATCCAGACCTATGATGTTTAAGTCCTATTGGTTCTATCCAGACCAAAAGGGGGAGAAGGTTCTCTCCAGACCTATGAGTTTAATGAGCTATCTATGACCCAAGGGTCAATAGAGAGACTTTCCTTTGGAAGGGAAAAGATGACGCAAATTGGATGAGAACTAAAGAGTTCCATCACTTGGGGAAATTAAACTTAACAAAGCATAAACATTCACACATGATGAATATAAGGGATATGGTTACAACCAAGAATGATCAAGCATATTATAATAAGCAAGGATCTAAATCAGGATGAATGGTTACAACCAAAGCAAGCATTTAAGATATTACAATATTAATGATTTCAATCAAGATAGATGGTCACAACCAAAGCAAGTATCAAGATATTACAATATCAATAAGGGTAAGTTCTTACAAGACTTAAGCATAAGGAAGTCACAACCACAAACATATCTTAACAAAGATGGGGATATATCTTAACAAAGATGGCAGGGGATCTTAACAAAGATAAAGATGTATCTTGACAAAGAATGGTTTCTTAGAGCTTACAAGATGCCATATGTAATTACAATTATCAAGCGTAATCAAATAATGTCACAACAAATGTAAGTGAGAAGTTTAAAAACTTCACAGGGAAAACTTTCATGTTTTAAGAGAAGATCAAACACAAATGCTTACAAGCAAGAGTTTTAGTCAAACTCAAGTACAAAAGGATGCTAACAAGCCAAAATCATAACTTTAAAATAAAACTCAAAAGAGAATAAGATTAAAGTTTTGAAATGAATAAATGAGAGATAGAAAGGTGAAAACCCCAAAAAAATTCATGGTAGCATGTGAAATGCAAGTAGAAAGTTCACATTTATGAGTTTTAGGTTTACCTCTTGAAGCAAGCTTAAGCAATAAGAAAACCAGAGATATTGAGAGCTCTTAAAAGGTCTTCAAATGTTCCTAGGTTGATGAATAGATGCTCCAAACAACCTCCAAGCAAGCTAGTGGACGAAATGCCTTGTAAATGAAGGAAAAACTCTAAAGTCCAAAGGTTTCAAAGATCAACTCACTCAAACATTGTTACATAAGTGTGGAAGTGATTTGGATAGCTTCAATACATCATATTTGATGTGTTTGAAGTGTTTCTTGAGTTGGAAAAAGTTTGGAAATGGTTTCGGAAGGTGTTTTGCAAAAATAGATTTTGAGGGATTTTGGAGGCTTAGTGAGATTTTGCAAGAATTTGGTGATTGTGTAAGGGAGATAGTTCTAGATGGTTTCTAGCATAGAACTGGTGTGTTTGTGATGTAGGAAGTGAGTTCTATTTATAGTCAAAGGCCTTGGATCAAGGTATGGGCAAAAGTGAAGCAAATTGCCAATTTTAACCTTCCATCATGAAAATCTGAGTTTTCCAATGCAATCTTCATACTTGTCTTTAAGCCACTCTACTAAGATATTCTCCATGCCCTATATATTTTTTTCATCATGCTTGATAGGTTAGGAGGTGACTTGTTGAAGTAAAGTTGATGATTTAACAAGGGTAGCCACCTTTTTTCTCTTTCTTCACTATTCACTTTTGCAACTTGCATTAAATAATGATTTCCTTTGATCTTTGTGCCATTTTCGTGTGAATTGATATTAAAATGTTAATTATCAATTCAAACATCATAAATGAGGTTTATCCTTTGATTAGCATCGATTTGGAGAGGTTTTATAATAAAAAAACTCATGCTGACCTAGTTTTGCGAATGTGAGTTTTTGCCAACTTGTGGATCTTGGTTCTCTCTAACCAGGAAGAGTTATGGAACCCACTTGTACTTTTTAAAAATCCCCAATTATGTACTACAATATTTATGCTTATTTTAGGAACTCATTCCCCTTAAAACTAGGTCAAAAACCCTTGTGTGGTTAAGGAGTTATGGCTTTTCCCTTTTCAAAACCTTAATTTCCCAACTTTTCAATTACTTATCAATTCTTGATCCAATGGTCACAAAAATTCATGAATAGATGTGATATACCATTAGGAACATAATTGCATTCAATTTTGGGTCAAAACCATGTTGGTCAATGAGTTGACTTTTCAGTCAGACGAACCGATTGATTGAAGAATTCTGAATCGACTGTTGGTGTTCTGGGTATCTTGAAGCCATGAAGATTCTTTAGTAGACTTTACTAAGCCATAGGAACTTCATGGACCATGATCCCATCATTGGAACACTTTTTAAATCAAAATTCAAACTACGGTTGACTTTTCCTGATCGAAAACCCTAATCAGGTATCCTGAACTGCACCGTTCTCAATTCCTGGATGACAACCTCAAATTGGATTCATACTTGACCCCATGTAGTGTCCTTGATCTTGTTTATAGTTGAATCAATCCAACACATTGATTGATCAAACCACCGAAGCCTCGATTTTGACGGTACGAAACCCTAATTTATCTGCATCTTGATAAAGATAAACTTGAAATGGGTTAAGGTTAGTTAATCAAATGAATATGATCCTAAAATGATGATGAGGATCTAAGAGGTCAAAATTTGGGGTGCAACACCTTGGGTAATTCAATGTTCAGATCCATTTTTTCTTTCTGAGGAATATTTCATTTAATATCTATAGCAAAAATACTTGAACAAATTTAGAGTATATAATTTCTTAATACAAAATTTCATAAGTGTTATCATCAAAACATAGAGATATAACTAAGAACCAATCTGTGTTCTAACAATCCACGCTTGTTGTCTACTCTAAAAGGGTGTAAATCTATCTAACTACAGGCTTGAGGACAAAAGAAAAAGAAGTGACTCGGCAAAGCAATGGCGCTTTGTGCCTACGTATCTCATCTGGAATGAGAAGTCAGAGTCAACGTAGTTCGGATAACTACGGGTGAAAGAGGGGGAAGGTTGCTCGCCAAGACATCGCGTCTTGTGCCTACGTACTTTCATCTGATATGAAAGATTAGAGCAAACGTAGTTCGGGCTAAAGGGGAACACAGGTTTGTTCAACTTGTTTTTTAGGCCCGAGTAGGGTTAACAAGTAGTTCTAGCAGTTGGTGTATGCAGCTCGAGCATGAGAGACTTAGGCGTTACCGTTTGCGATAGAACTAAGAGTTAACAAAACTCTTTTTTCTAAAAAGATTTTCTGATTAAGATCCCGAAGGATGAAAAAGGTTTGAAATGTTTTTGTGTTTTTTAAAGAAGAAGTGTTTTGAAATTGAGTGTTCATAATGTATGTTGTACTAAAGTCTAGAACCTAGGATCGAATGTGTTGCATATCGCCCTAAGGACGTATACTAGACACTCTAGGAAATCGAGAGGTGGCCCCTCAATCACCATTTCCCAAGTATATGGCTCATGGCACAACATCCATTATCTTTATTAAGTGTTTTATGATTGTTTTGAGTTGAGAAGAGAAAGGACACTAAAAGGGGGACTAAATCAAACCTAAAGTTGTCATGCAATGGTGATCCTAAGATTGAGGTGAAAGGGAAAAACAAACCTAATGTTATCATGCATAGGATTGAACACCTAATGTCTCTCCTACTCCCATCCTAAACGGAGGGACTAGGAATCCTAGGGGGATCACAGCACAAGGACAAGTAAATAACAGATAATTCACTCACAAATGAAATGAGAAAGAAAATAAATTAAGATTCAAAAATAAAAATGATAAAATAAAATGAAAAATAAAATAAAAGGATGGAAAATAAAATAACACACTTAAAATAAAAGACAAATGATTTTTTTGGATTTTTGGATATTTAAAACTATTTTTAAAATAAATAAAACAAAAACAAGTAATAAAATAAAATAAAAGAAATGAAAACAAATGCTAAAAAGACAAAGAAATGCTTCCACAAGGGGTTGAACCCTTGACCTCAAAGTTGCAGGCCCAAGACATAACCACTCCAGCCAGCGCGGACGCGTGTGATAAGGAAAGGAAAAGAAATAATAAATATGAAACATGGAAAAACGAAAGAAAGAAAAGAGCAAAAACGCCCCAAGCTGAGCTCGAACCGAGGTTTCATGGCTTTATGAGTGACTTATGGCAAGGCTTTTAACCACTGGGGTGGCGATACATCCGTGTATCAATGCCACCCCATTAAAACATAACCTTCACAATGCATGTGGCTGGGCAAAAAAACACAGCAAACTATCCAAATGCGTTTCCAATCCAAACTTCACCAAAACTCCATCAATTTTCACAAAATAAAAGTCTAAATCACTTGAATTTTCAAGAGGAACATGATGATGCTGTCCAATTTTCCAAATGATGTCCACAATTCAAAACACGAATGGAAATGCAAGTGAGGCTTTCGAGATACACTTTGAAGTTCAACAGATAGAAACAGGTGCAATTAAAGGTGGAAAATGATTTGAGCAAGTTTCAAATATGGTATTAGGGGAGTTCTAACAGAAACAAACATTCAAAATACAAAGGATCAAAAACAAGCGTGTGAGTTGAAAGTGAGCACAATTAATTTAGCATGAAGACCAAGTTCGAACAACAATTAGACATTAACATTACAATTTCAAAACAGCAGGTTGAGGTATCCTATTCCAACCACATGATATGGTGAGTCTCAGCAACATGATAAAAGGCTCTAAAGGGCAGTCCCCAAAGTCTGGTGACAAATCTCACTTTTGATGCAAAATGAACCATACAAACCACACATCAACCTCAACGACCAATTCACACATCAGACTAGAAACTTAGCAGCAACAAACAGTTTTGTTAAGAATGAAAACAGTCAGTTCAAAGTCATACTCTTAAGGATGGTTAATATTTCAAAGTAAGCAAACACCAATCGAACCACTCAAGCTCAAAACAGTTTCAACAACAAAGTTATGACTCAAAACAATGAAAATGTCCAATCTTTCCAACAATCTGTTCAATGCATACTTCAAATGATAGTTACAACCTCAAGACAGAAAAAATACAACAAGTTATTGTTCACTATATCAAAGTTTCAAACAGCAATGCATGATCCTGTAGCAAAAGCAATATGCACACATACATGATTTCCACACCAAACTCAAAATGACATGATCAGTCCAGCAAAAATGTTCTCACTTATCATGAATTAGCAACTTTTAACAGAAAACAAAATTCTAAACATTAACATGATAAAGCTTTAACAGTTTTGACATAAATCACAGTTCGAAAATCAACCAACAACCAACATACCAAACCAAATACATGAGTTAACAGTAAAAGACAAGGCCAACTCACAACCACAACCTCAAGACAGTTCAGGTCCTCAACCTCAGCTAAGTCAAACACTGCAAATGAAAATCACAGCCACCAATTTCTAAATGATAAGCCAATTTAGCAGCAGCTGCATCTGAACATCTCTCCTAAAACACCAACAACAACCTAATGGCTAAAAGGATCTCAAACTGAACCGCACCAAACTGCCTTCATGGTTCTAAACAGAAGTGAGGCATACAACTGTCTTAGTAACCCTCCTACCAGTTACCCCTGGCCATCCAATCTTATTCTAACCAACTCTTTAGACCAACAAGAGGTCTTTCTCAAAAGGTTTCCTAACAGAATGTTGACACAGGGCTTCCAATCAAGTAGACAAATGACACTAATATGACAGATCTTCAAAACATACATAAAAAGGGCATTACTATATGCTCAAGAGAAAATTGACATTCAACAAATGCTGGACCTATTTTCAACTAAAGATATCAACATGCTCAAACTGCACAGTTCAAGCCTTGCCTTCCTTCCATCAAGCATCAGCTAAAACAAAGGAACCTAAACAAAGTTCTAATGGAAATCTGAGTTGGTTTTACTCTCAACAAGAACTGGACAGTGTGCTGAATGAGAAGCCAAGCACTTAAATACCATGCTGTCAATGTTTGAAAACTCAGTCTTGTTATGGTTTCAACAAGGAACCTCATAACAGCAAGCTAGAACAACAATACTCACACAAAGGAAACCTCTAAGCACTAAACAAGGCTCTACCTAGACTACTTAAAAACTGATATCAAGATTAGTAAACCCTGTTGCACATGACAGATCCACCAAGTGACAAAAATCCAACCACACATCTCAATGACAGTAACAGCTTGCTCAAACACCAAGTTAAAATCAAATGAAGTTCACCTCATCAAACAAACCAAAAACTAAATTTCAGTGCAAACAGTCCCAACATTTATCATGACAGTCTTCAAACATCAATTCAAAAACAGGTCTCACATGGCAAACAAAATCGTGACAGCAGCCCCAAAACATAAGTGATCCAAAGGCAACTGCTAAACAAAAGTGACATGAATTCCAAACTTGGCAGATTCACACATAGATTGTATTTGACTTTAAACACATTTCAAGCAAAGTAGATTAAACATGTTCATGACAACACCAATGTTCTTTTAAATTTGAATTCCAACAAAGCACACACTCAAATAGATAGTCCTAACAAACAGGCCAATAACAATTAGCAACTCATATCAATAGGGATAAGGCAGTTTGGAGTCACAACAGAAAAATCATGGTATGTTAATATAAACATCCAACTTATGGACCAAGGATGCTCACAAGAAATATTCAAAACAGAATGCAAACATGATTCAGAGAACAACAGAACATACATAAAGGCTTATTAAAAATGGCAATGCAAACAAGATATGGATATGCAAAAATTAAAAGGAAACCCTACTGCAATGCCTAATGCTGACAGAAACAGATGCACAAATGATAAAGTCACTTATTCAAGCAAAACATGATTCAAAGAGTACCACAATCTCACGTTGGCAAAACATAAACCAAACACACATCAATAATTCAAATTATCACAATAGGCATACAGCATGATGGTTACAAACATTAAGACAGGCATGTCATCATGAATTGACAGATCCAAATTCAAAACAAGCTTCAGCAACAAAAACCAAGACAATGATCACATAAAAAATCCAATTAGCATCAGTATGTCAAACCACTTTTAATCATGTTAAGGAAATTTGAACAAGGCAAAGACAAATGCACCATAATGCAAACACATATGCATCTATGAACATGTAGGTTGAACATACTCAAAACAAACGCAGCAAAAGCAAGCCAGTACTTGGCATTTCTGACAGTTCTTGTTGATGAATCTTGATATAACAAAACAACATAAACCAGTCTAAAGTACCACTTAAACATCAGAGGCCACACAAGCCAAAACCAACTCATGAACCTCACTTGCCTAGCAAGTTGCCAATCACACCATCATAGTTCCAACAAGGATATTAAGCTAAACCTAGGCAGCTCCACAAACTGTCATTACAATGCCACAACACAATGACCCATCCACTCTACACATCTTAAACATGCTGACAGGTCTAAACTCCACACACAACCCAAAAGCAGCCCTCAAGCAAACTTAAATGACAGTTTTCAAAATAGTTTGATGGTTCCAAAATCATTTTTAAAGTTGAATGCAAAACTAAAATATTTGTGAGTTCAAAGACATAACAAAGTTCAAACAAAACAGAGGCAAACTTAACAATGAGAATACCAAGAATCAATCAAACAAGCCCAAAGTGTATCTTCCAATGATAACAGCTAGCAAACTCTTGCAGCAGCACAGGTGCAAAACCAAACATGACATGTTGTAACAAGAGCAAGCTTTACATAATAATGTTAAATCCGAACTGAAAGTTTACCAACTTCAAACAACCCTCTGACATCATGATTGACAACAGATTTCCCATGATATTGTACAAACAATATTCATCCAACACTAACCAAAACATGATGCATAATGAAGAAAGAGATTAGAAAACACTTACCTCTTGTAGACCTCCTTAAGCAAATTAGCTTTGCAGTATCCTTTTCCAACAACAAGTGATTTTTTGAGGCAGCTTTGAAGCAGAGTATCAACAACCTCCTTTTCTTTTTGCACACAGTTTGTGGGTTAGATTATGGAGGGTATGGAATGGCAACACACTTGAGAAAAAGGGTTCAATATGGAGAGGGATTCACAGGTTTTGATCAAAGAAAAGCTAAGAACTCAATTTCAGATTTTTTGCACAAAGTGGCTGCTAGGGTTTGTGTGAACTAAAGCTTAGGTTAAATACATTAATGAAATCAGGTTTAGGGTTTGACCAAGGCAGGAAGGTGAAGGGACAGATTTTCATCTCCTTGACCACTTTTTGAATCAAGGGTGGATGCTGAAATGGTGTTAAAGCTATTGCATCAATTGCTTTCCTTGTAACAGTGTGGGAAGACTTTGGGCAGTGCAGATTTTGGCTCATAGCTCATTTGGGCAATTATTTGAAAATGATCAAAATGCCACAAAAAGGGATTATGATGGTTCTGGAAAAACTTGGTAGCAACAAGAACAACTCCCCTTGCGCATGGGAGAGTGTTAAGGCTGATAGAACTAAAGCAAAACAACAAGAACCAACTTTCATTCTTTGGCCAAGAATGCTCAAAGTACCAACTTTGATCAATGATAACTTTGTGCTCACAAATCCAATTACTTTGATCTTAGACTCTTTGGAAAGAGGGCATGGAGTAGAACAACTTTCATGTTGGAGTTGTCTTGATTTGAGAATTGGAAGATCATGAAATTTGTGGTTCAAAATCGTGGCAAGCAAACTGCTCATGAATAACTTAAAAAAAAATTCTAAGTTATGAAATTGACTTATTTTTTCCCAACTTTGCACATCCATAACTTGAGCTTCTCAAATCCAATTGAGGACTTCTTGGAATCTTTGGAAAGCTTGGAACATACTCTACAACTTTCATTTGGGTCAAAGTTTCATTTGACATCAAGAAGGTGGTGAAAATTGACTTGCAAAGTAGGACCAAAAACCTGTCCCATTTGCCAACTTTTGAAATCATTCAAATCACCAACTTTGATCGATCATAACTTGAGCTCCAAATATCATATGATTATGAATTGGTACTCAAACGAAAGCTTGAGATACAAGGAACAACTTTTATGTTTTCCAAAAGTTCATTTGAAACCATTATCATGAATAAAAATGGCCTTGAAAATGGCTATTCCAAACACAAAACTTTCCAAAAATGGAAAGTTTCTAAAACCCTAAATCCCAAAATAGCAACTTTCAACAACTTTTGATTTTTCATGATTTCCTTGACTTTTCTTGATCAAACTCCACCCATTGGTCATATTTAAATTGAGGATCATGATCTTGACCTTAAAAATTTAGGAGTTGACTTTTTCACTTCACAGTTGACTTTTCCCCAAATCTCCCGATTTTCAATCAACTGATCAATTTGAGCCCTTCTGATTAAAATTTATGATTGATCTCTCATCCTCAAACATCTTAGGACATGTGGAGGGCAATGGAAACAAGTTTGCTTCAAGAAACAAACTTTATCCTGATTAAAATTGAAACCCTAATTCCAACCCTTTTGGCCCGGGCATTGTTTAGATGAACTGAGTAGCCATTCCACTTCACTATAACCTCTGAGGTATTCCATAAGCTTATACCTTGTGTTAACACTAGTGATAAGACCCTATGGACTCCTTGATAGTCTTATGATGGTTCGTACCAGTGCCTTTGCTCGAGCTTGAAACCAATAAAGACTTTCCTCTTAGGTGGTATACAGAGAAACACTTGATCCCCTGTAAATGCAAAAATGCTATGCAATGCAACATGCTAGAACAATGAAATGAAACATAAACCAAGTAAAGGAAAGGTTGGGAAAATTTTAGGGTGCAACAGCTGCCCTATTCAAGCGACTTAGACCAGAATGAGTGAAAAGCGAACGACTTTCAGACATTCAAGGTAAAAGACGGTTGAATACCAAAGAACCCGGAAATTTGACAACCATAGAATGAAACAGTAACCGAATAAACTTGTTCACTGGAATAAAGTCCCCGGAAATAACTGTATCTGATGGTTGTAAGGACAATGAGCTAACTCATAACCCAAATAGGAAGCATCGACGTCAAGTCGGTAAGAACATCTGACCTCGCCGTCAATCATTAACATCAAATTGGTAAAAGCATCGGACAACATCGTCAGGCCTCGACATCAAGTCGGTAAAAGATCTGACCTCGCCATCAATCCTCAATCAAATAAACATCTGACCTCGTCGTAAGTCATCAACACTATCTAAATTCGTCGTCAATTTTCAATCATAATCCGACTTCACCGTCAGCCCTCAAAACACTCTGACTTTGCCATCAACCCTTAATAATAATCTGACTTCGCCGTCAACTCAAAACAGTATGACTTCACCGTCAAGTCTCTGCCGTGGATAAACATGTTCTGACCTCACCATCAGACCCATCATCTGATTCCGCCATCAGAAACCAAACATCTGCGGGGGATAAAAAAATTCTGACATCACAGCCAGCAAATCAAACATCTGACTTCGTCGTCAAGTAACCAAACATCTGATTTCGTCATCAAAATCCAACCATCTGACTCCGCCATCAGAGAACAAACATCTGACTTCACTGTCAGAGAACAAACATCTGACTTCACCATCAGAGGACAAACATCTAACTTCACCGTCAGAGAACAAACATCTAACTTCACCGTCAGAGAACAAACATCTAACTTCACCGTCAAAAGACAAACATCTAACTTCACTGTCAGAAGACAAATATCTAACTTCACCGTCAGAAGACAAATATCTAACTTCACCGTTAGAAAACAAACATCCAACTTCACTGTCAGAGAACAAATATCTAACTTCACCGTCAGAGACAACAAACATCTAACTTCACCGTCAGAGAACAAACATCTAACTTCACCGTCAGAGAACAAATATCTAACTTCACCGTCAGAGACAACAAACTTCTAACTTCACCGTCAGAGAACAAACATCTAACTTCAGCATCAGAGAAAAAACATCTAACTTCACCGTCAGAGAACAAATATATAACTTCACCGTCAGAGACAACAAACATCTAACTTCACCGTCAGAGAACAAATATCTAACTTCACCGTCAGAGAACAACAAACATCTAACTTCACCGTTAGAGAACAAACATCTAACTTCACCGTCAGAGACAAACATCTAAATTCGTCGTCAGAAGACCAACGTCTAGAGAGAAGAGCTTCAAAAAAAACGCAGTCCGCAGAGGCAGGGATGATAATCACCTGCGGGATATACTTGAAAGCAAAGAGGTAACAACCTGGTTTATGTTTCAAAATGCATATGTTAGAAAATGGTGTAATGCTCCATACGAAATGGAAATGCTACGCGTTTGGGAGGATGCTCTGCACGATGCAAATGCGAAAGAACCACTTCAACAAAATAAATGTTGAAGAGAGGAAAAAAACTCCGCTGGGGGGAAAACTAGGCACGTCTAGTGCCTACGGACTCAAGCTGGGGAATATAAGCCTTAGATGGCCTCCGAGAAAAGATTTCTGGGTAAAATTGCTATGATAAGCACAAATCCACTCCGCTGGGAATCAAAATCAAACTCTGCTGCGGAAAGCACCCTGGATGGCCTGCCAGAATATAACATTCTGGGAAAAACAACTCTGTTGGGAATCAAGGCAGACTACTGAAGATTTAATCCAGTATCTGTTAGGGATTATGAATAAGATCTACTGGGGAATCATCCCAAGTTTTCTCTCTGCTGAGGATGGAGAATAAATAATCTCGGGGGAGAAAACCACTCCACTGACTTGACTGGGGATTAGGTAAGGAGGGAATCAACATCGACCACTGCTTGGGGAAAATGAGCACAACACTCAACAATATCGACCTCGGCTTAGGGAAATGAAACAACGTCCCGGACTCTGAAGGGAAAGGAGCTAATCGTTCAGACTCTGTGGGGGAAAACGAAATTCTGCATTCATGCCACTGCTGGGGATAAACCCACATCTACCTGTTGGAAATGATCCTACTCTGCTGGAGGCATCAATCTTGACCTACTGAGGATAACCTTAACTGTATGCAGTTTCAAACTGCTGGGGATGTGAGCACGCTTAGCTTGCGCATTTCCTTTAGATGAGGGACTTCTGGAAAAGTTCCGAGGGTGGGTGTCCTGCAAATAGCAAACAAACAAAATATGTTCGGTGCAGCAGACGTCATCTTACTTATCACCTGTGACCTTATTCAAGCAAAAGCATTGTTTCGATTATGGTTGGCAGAGCCCACAAAATTATGTATGCAAAGTTTTATCAAAAACATCATGCGTCTTTTGCAAACAAAACGGTAAAAGTTGAATCAAAAACAAAAGTTTTCTGAATAGTATGTGGCGTACCTCGAAAAATACGATCCTCGCGATGGACGCAAAAAATACGTTCGAAACAGAGTCGCCACCGAACTTTATTCATTCCAAGGATGGAATAGGAAAATATCGATAAAACCTTTAAGAGAGATAAGAACATGGTCATCGCAACAAATATTCTAGGTTCGGGAGTCGATTACATGAGGGGAAGGTATTAGCACCCCTCATGTCTATTGTACTCAACGGGAACCTCTTGATTTGATTCGAGAGTAAAGTTAGCTACGCTTGTTGGTTTTGTTCTAAGGTTTCTCCTATAGGGGGAAATAGGTGGTTTTATATTAGTTTGCTTGCCAAGGATTGGGGCCCTTGTGCCTACGTATCTTCACTTGTAAGAAGTGGAAAATCAGAGTATTCGTAGTTCGTGGGACTACGGGAAAAAAAAAGGGGATTGTGCTCGCCAAGATCATCGCAATCTTGTGCCTACGTATTCTCATTTGGGAATAAGAAATCAGAGCAGTCGTAATTCGGCTAACTACGGTAAAAGGTTTGGAACCGAACGAGTGTTTAGGTCGTTTTTCTAACTGCTAAACATTGGCTTGTCTGCTCGCTAGGGGAGGCTGAAGCACTAGTTTGTTATGCGCGGAAGAAGGGACTAAATAATGTTCTTGGTAAAAGGTATTTGAGTTGAGCTAAAGTTTAGGTCACATTCTAACTACTAAACGTTGGCTTGTCTGCTCGCTAGGGGAGGCTGAAGCACGAGTTTGTTATGCGCGGAAGAAAGGACTAAACAATGTTCTTTGAGAAGAGTTGTTTGAGTTGTGGGCCGCACGGGGCGGGGAATTTAGTGTTTGGAGAAGTTTCAATTGCACAGGGGCAAGAAAAGAGAGTTGGAATGGTTGAAAATTTATCTAGGGTTTCGATCGTGAAAAAGCGAGAAAGAGGAGTTTGGTTAGGTAATTTGATGGAGAATGACGACTATTCGATAAACGAGACGGCGACCTCGCAATCAATTAATCGGGATGTTATTGGAATGCTAGATCCCAATAACACCTTTTCATTCGAATAATTACGAAATATGTTTGAGAAAGTTTCAATCGCACGAGGGCGAGAGAAGAGAGTTGGATTGAATATTTTAAGGGAGAATGACGACTACTCGATAAACGAGACGTCGGCCTCGCAATCAATTAATCGGGATATTGTTGGAATGCTAGATCCCAACAACACCTTTTTCATTCAATTAATTATGAAATTGTATTTGAATGGACAGTGGCGATATTTATCCAAATAGTTAGGGCATGTATTTTATAGACGACAGGTTGAGTAATCCACAACCTAAAGCGTAGGCCCCAAGAGCGGTTGGTTACTCAAGAATTCAAGGATTGCGAGACTCCAAGAACTCAGTTCTTTCGCAATTTACTTAAGAAAATAGTTTGGATTTGACGTATGGTTTAGAGACATACTAGGGTTTAGACTCGATCGCACGAAGGTGAGGAACAATGGTTAGACGGGTTGAAAATTTGAGAGGAATGACGACTATTCGATAAGCGAGACGCCGGCCTCGTAACCAATTAATCGGGATATCGTTGGAATGCTAGATCCCAACGATACCTTTTTCATTCCATTAATTATAAAATATGTTTGTTGGACAGTGAATACTTGTCCAAATAATTAAAGGAGGTATTTTAGAAACGAAAGTTCGAACAACACACCATTCAAGGCGTACGCCTCAATAGTAGTCACTCTCGAATTCGAGGAATGCGCGACTCCAAGAACTTGATTCTTTCGTGATTTAATTTAGAAAAAAATAATTTGAATGGATTAGCGTACTCGAACTAGGCGTGCTAGGTATTCTAAAAATGTATGATCAAAAGGATCACAACTCAAGGTGTGCACCTTGAGAGTAATCATTCGACAACTCAAGAAGTGCTAGACCTCCAGAGCTCGATATCTACATTGTTTAATCGAAAATAATAGTTTGTTTTGAAGAAAAGTACTCAAGATGAGTCGAGGTTTGAATTTAATTTTAAACGTGTGCACTAGCAAAGTGGGCTAGTCTTCTAAGTGACCAACTAGAAATAATTGATCAAATAGGTATCACTGTAAGAAAGCCCAGGATTAAAAATGTTGTGTCGGTGACCAAAAGGTTGATGGCGAGGCTTTGAAAGCACTCGACTTACAGTGGTAGAAAATGGCTCGATAAATCGAGAATTTATTTTTAAAAAGTATTTAAAGTATTAAAGTATAAATAAGGCAAAAGTTATAAAGTTATTACATTTTGTGGGAGTTGGGATACATTTGATCAAATGGGATGTAATATAATGAAACAGATAAACCGAATCCAATAGTGGCATAAAACCGTCAAGCCCAAAAGATTTAGATCCAATTAATCGAGAAAATTCATTCGATGTTAATTGAAGTTTTTATATTCACGTTTAATGACAAATAATTTGAGATAAAGTCTAATTAAAAAAACAACCTTATAATTAATATATCATTAATATTATAATGGAAAAAAAAAACTAAGGTGATTAATTCCAACCAACATCACGTAAGAAACTTTTCTAGTTTAGAAATTAAACCAAAATTTCAAGAATAATCGGGACTAACTATTAATACTAATTATAAAGATAATAACAAAAAAAAAAGAGTTAAGTTGGTTTTTATTTCTAAACTTTAATACATGAAAATGAGAATTAAATGATACAAAATTGTCCCTAAAATATCTTTTTTCAACAACTTTCTTTCAACACAAAACAAAGTCACACACATACAATATATACATGTTTTAAATCTAGAAACTTTTATGAACTATATAAACTACATGAATCACAAGAATCATAAAGACTGTAATTATATAAATTAATTAGTGTAAAGTCATGTCTACAACTATAATCATTTTACAACCATAAGTTATTTCACAAAATGATGCAATGGAAAAAACTGCACTATAAATATCCAGAACTTTTCATCCACAAATCGAGGAAAGCACTAATACTTTCCTCAACAGCCCCTTTTTTACACTCTACAATAAATTAAAACTATAACTTGGAATATGCATAAAGTAAACAATAGAAAAATAATTCGATTTCAATAAGACAAAAACAAATATATCTATCTAGCTTTAATGCATAAAGTAATAATTTGATTTCAGTAAGATAAACCGAATACATTTCAGCAAAGACACTGCTAAGCAATATTCATATAAAGCATACACGTAATTATTATTATTATTGATAGTTTAAGAGCTTCAAAAAAATGGTTATCTTTCATATTTCATTAACGAATTCAGATCTAAAATGAAAATGGAGTTACCTTTCTGAAGACAGGGGTAAGCATATTCACCTTCGAAAACAAACAGGAACATTAACCTTCAAATTTTTTTCATCTTCAAACCAAACAAAACACCAAGTTTATTGTATACACGTTGAAGCTACGGATGATGTCTAGTTCGTAGCGACGTGTGATGTTGTTGTTGCAACTCGAAGAGATTCTTATGGTGACTGTTGTATGGTTATGGTGTGGTTGATAAGGATGGGAATGATATTATTGAATGGATGTTTGTTCGAATGGAAGGATTTGGATAGTCGAAACCGACGATGGAGGAAAATGCGAGTGAAGCGCGGTTTGGTTTGAGTTCAGATGTGGCCGTCTGAGCTGATAGCATTGTGGGCGGTTGGAAATGGAAGGGTGAAGGGAGGTTGAAGAAGATGATGGAGGCCGTTGGGGGGAGAAGAAATGAGATGGAGTAGGGTTTGGCGGCTGGTTTTTTAGGTTCTTCCCATCCTCCTCTAAACAGTAACAAAAATCCCAATTTATATCCAATTTCTCAAAACCCTAAATGCCAACTCCTCATCCGTGTCTTTTTTTATTTTCTTTTGCTTAATCTTTTAATTCATTTTAATTCTAATAAAGAAACAATTCTAACTAAATTCCAATTAATTAATTTTAATTAAAAAAAAAAGTTAATTCTATTTTAGTTTTTAAATCTATTTTCTAACTTAAATTAAATTAAATTATATTCTAATCTAAATTAATTAATTAATTAATATTAAAATTATTTAAAATATATATATATATATACAAAAATAAATGTCACGTGGCACGTTTTTATTGAGCTAAAAAGGTAAAAAAATATTTTTGCCAAAAAAAATGTTAGGTCGTACAAGCGATGCGAATTTAAAAATAAGGTCGGGCGAATGAAAATTTTTAAAACAGGTAGGATAAATTTGGGGTATGACAGATGCCCCTATCTAATTGTCTTGAACCCGAGAAAATGAACAGCTGCATGGCGTTCATTTTAGGGTGGAAGTCAATTAGATACAAGAAGACCCCAAAATTTGTCCGACAAGGGAAAAAGTGCAAATGCAAAAAGATATAGAAATAACAACGGGGAAAAGATCACAAGAAACTCTTAAAATAAAACTCTGCTTTGGGAGAGATTAGAGTAATAGTTACTGGGGATCATTATCAACTGCATGGTTGATGAATGACTTGCTGGGGAATAAAAAATTCCACAAGCACGCGGGAGTATTAACTCTTTTTAGAGCCATACTGCCGACTTTGATGGAAGACTGACCAAGATGCTTGTGAATCGATCTTGGATCCTGCTATGCTATGCTGATGAGTAGCAATGATATGTGTTATGATGCACAAATATGTAAGTGATGCAACTGTAGGGAAATAAGATGCATATGAAAATGCAAATGATTGAAATGCAATGCGCATGAGAATGCAACGGGGTAATCGAATTTTGGTAAGGCTTTATTTCTGGTTTTCATCAAGGGATTATTTAGGGTATTAGATGAAGCAATGGTGAAAATATTTACGAGGTATATTGGTTTATCAACTCGGGGGTTGAGAAAAACAAATATGTTATCGACTCGGGGGTCGAGGATAAATCAAAACAACAAGTCAACTTGAGGGTTGAATAATAAGGATATCGACTCGGTGGTCGAGAAAAGCAAATAAAATATTGACTCGGGGGTCGAGAAAAACAAAACAATATCGACTCGGGGGTCGAGAAAAACAAAACAATATCGACTTGGGGGTCGAGAAAAAACAAGACAATATCGACTCGGGGTTCGGAAGTTAAAGTAAGGTATCAACGTGGGGGTTGAGGAAAACAAAACAATATCGACTCGGGGGTCGCGAAAAAACAAGACAATATCGACTCGGGGGTCGATAAAAACAAAATATCAACGCGGGGGTTGAGAATATAAAGAACAATATCGACTCGGGGGTCGAAGGAAATAAAGGCATATCAACGCGGGGGTTGAAGAAAGTAAAGGCAAAAACATCGACTCGGGGGTCGAGAAAATAAAGACATATCAACTCGGGGGTTGAAAGAGGAAATGATCGTGTTATGTATGCGTATGATACATGTCAATTATATGATGCATATGTGAATGCAAGCAGGAGATTGGTTTTATGAAGGTGCTAACAGGGGTGGACTTTGGTAGTTGCCAATAAAGGATTGGACTTTAAGAGATGCCAAGCGGGGTTGGACTTTTAATGGTCGCCAATATAAATTGGACTTTAGGAGATGCCAAGCAGGGTTGGACTTTTAATGGTTGCCAATACAAATTGGACTTTAGGAGATGCCAAGCGGGGTTGGACTTTTAAGGGTTGCCAATACAAATGGACTTTTTGAGATATGCCAAGCAGGGTTGGACTTTTGGGGTTTTAAGGGATGCCAACAGAAGTGGACTTTATTTGGTGAAAGTATTTGACTTCCCGACACACGGTATTTGATAATGATATGCTCAGAAGACAAATGTGGATGTTCTCGGTGCCCCAAGTTAGATCCTTGCAGAAGTTGGCTGCTTATTCCTAGGAGAACCTTAACTTCTAGCCAATGTGCCATGACGGCTTGCAAATGTTGAGCGCAGCGACGTAACCAAAGCATGTTGAATATGTGAGCGTAGCGACTTAACCAATGCATGTTGATCGTGCTTTTGCTCTGCCCCAAGGCTCTTGACGCTTGTTGTGAACTCAACAGTTACTGATGTCTGGCATGGTTTGCTTAAACAACCTGAAAGCAAGGAGGAAAACTGCCCGTGTTCAACTAGTCTACCTCAGTCCGCCAGGTATTTGAATATTTTTTCTTAAATATTTATACCATGGCATGGTCTGTGATGATTGCCTTAGTGTCTGGATTTTGCAACAATATGTCCCTGTTTGAAACTCGGAAGAACTTGCCCCAGTCTGCAGGGTTATGAGAAATTCTTGATTCAGGTCAACACCAATGAGTGATCAAGTTCCTCTTTGATTGTTCTTTTGTTGTAATTTCCATAATGCCAAGTACTGACTTACAGTTAAAACTGTTCATTCAAAAAAATGGTAATTTTAATGCGACATTTATGCAAAATTTGAAAGGATCATTTATTTGAATGATGTGACAGTATGTGACGAGTGGACCATTAGTCCAAATGCAGTGCTAATTTATCTGGTGCGAAAGATATAGCAAGAATATGACACCAATACAGAAGATTAGCAATCATGTGAGGAGTCAGGTTACGTAACCTTGCTGTAGTTATGCTTTCAGAATAAACCTCCGCCTCAATTAGGTCTTTTGAGGGTTGTATCATGGTCTGGTTCACGGTTATAGAAACAAAGGATATAAAGCTCCAAATTTGATTTTAACCCACCCCTTCTTCGTGATGATCTCCATACCTACGTTCAGTTAATTTTGCACCTGCTTGACGGTGTAAACTTGATGGTTCAAAGTTTGCTCGAAATGGCTGTCACCTTTATTTTGTTTTTTTGATGGATGCCAGTGACCCTTTGATTTGGGTGGCCACTGAATCTTATTTTGTTTTTGTCGAGGGTTTGAGTACCTCTTTTGGGTTTTGTTCTGATCCCTAACTTTTGCATGGACTAACTTTGCTTGTCAGATCCATCGGGATTGCCTTGATTTTTGCCTAAGTCTCCTTTTGAGGTGTTCGACTTAGCAGGCTTTTGAATTTTTTTGAAGGGTTTGTGACTGCCAAGTCATTGGTCTTTGATGAACCATCATGACTTTTGGATTTTTCCTCGTGATTCGAGTGCGTAATCATGTTAACTGAACACTACCCTGCCCCAGGTTAAGCGTAAGGGTTTAGCGATCCGAAGGAAACTCCTACTTCTAGGCTCGAAGTGGTTGACTAGGGACTAACACCTTATCTCTCCAGTGTATGAGGGGTTGAAACAATGCTTGTACATCATCAGCAGGACTTTATCCAAAAGCATACTATCAGCAATTATGGGTATTTAGCTTTCGTCATCCTCCCTCAAATCTTTGCTAAATAGCAGTGCGATAAAGGAAGTGGAGTGAAAAACAATTTTGTGATTTTTTGCAATAAGTGAGAAAATGTGAGTGAATACGAATGGATTTGATCAAAAACATGCATAATTATCACATTAACAATACCATTAATAAGAAACAATGTCTAAAAGCAAGTAGCATTATAACAGAAAAGAAACTACAAATGCGTAAAAACAATATGGAAATTGCCAGTATTGGGGAACTGGGCTTTTCTCTCTTGCATCACAATTGATCTACCCTTCTTGCTCATCGAGACCAGTATGATAACCTTCTTCATATCTACTCTCTGCAGCTTCTTCCATGTCATGGACTGATGAACTTAATTGACCAGATGAAGGTTTGATGTTGATATGAAGTCCTTGAGGTGTGAACGAGATTAGCTTGGACTCGATCAGATCTTGAACCTTTTTTTGAGTTGTTTGCAATCGTCTGTTGAATGCCCCATTGCGCCGGCATGGTAGCCGCATCGTGCATTGGTGTCAAAGCCTAGTGGGTATGGAGGAATCATAGGATCCAAGCCCTTTGGCACTATCAGTCCACTACTAATCAAACGTGGTAGCACGTGATTGTATGGCATTGGTAATGGATCAAAGTGTCTCTTTGGTCTTTGATTATAGTAATGTCGTCGTTGCAGAGCATGTTGATGTGCAGCCTGCTGTTGATAATGGGGACCTCTATTGATAGGAGGATATTGACCATGTGAAGAGACCGGAGTCCTACAGGTAGACCCATAGGATTGCTGACTTTTAACAGTTGAGATGCTTGGGTACTGAAGGTAAGGTACCGAGAATGGAGCCTGTGGAGTGTCCCAAATCGCATTGATCTCATCCTTTTCTTCCTCTTCGAAGCTGACAACTGATTCACTTTCACTGGCTGGGATGTTCGAGGCGTCTTGGAACTTTCCCTTCTTGAGATGACTCTCGATACGTTCTCCTATTGAAACTAAGTCAGAGAAGTTTGATGTCCCATTACCCATCATCTTTTCCAAATAGGGTTCTTGCAAAGACTCTATGAACATGTCAACCAATTCCCTGTCCAAGAGCGGTGGTTGGACGCGAGCAGCTACCTCTCTCCATCTCTGAGCATACCCTCTGAAAGACTCGTTTTCCTCTTGAGATAGGCCTTGCAACTGTATGCGGTTGGGAGCCACATCAAGATTGTATTGGTATTGTTTCACAAAGGCGTTGGCTAAGTCCGACCACGACTGGATATGGCCACTCTCTAGCTGCATGTACCAATTCAGCGATGCCCCACTCAAACTGTCTTGGAAACAGTGAATCATGAGTTTATCGTTGTGAGCATATGAGGTCATTTTTCTGCAAAACATTACCAAATGTTGCTTTCGACAACTATCTCCTTTGTATTTCTCAAAATTTGGCATCTTGAACTTTTGAGGTACTACAAGTCCGGGTACCAAGCACATATTCAAAGCATTCAGATCAGAAGTATCACGCCCCATCACGGCTTCAACTTTCTCTTCCAACACACGACATCTTTCAGCAAACTCAACATCCTGAGGTCGTTCAACATTCCCCCTCAAGCTTGCCACTTGGGAATTCGGTGTAGTGAATGCGAAACTATGGTACTCAACAGCATCAAGAGACGAGGTATGTTCATCCTGAATAGTGTGACGCTCTTGTATAACATGGTTCTCAACAGGAATCCGCACAGGCTGAGGTATGACGTTCTCAGTGACTATAGGCCGTTGAGGGTTGTTCTCTCTCCTTTCCAAGGCTAACATAGCATCCACAAGCTGGTCAAACTGGTTCTTCATTAAGTCAACATCTGCTCTTGATGCAAACTGGTTTTGCTCTTCTGAACTCATGATTCTTCCCAAAGTTGCTTCAAGTCCGATACGGGTGTCGGGAAATCAACTGCGGATTATGTACAAAGGATGGATGAGCTTTCTGGTTTTCGGAAAATATGCCATGCAAATGAAATGCGAATGCGATGATATGCAAATGCAATGCAGGCACAAACGAGATCCAGGATAACATAAGTAGGTCAAAGCTCCTAACCAGTAGATTATACTAGGCAAGTTCTAGATTCTTTACCCACAGACCCACTCACAGGATAGATTCTATGTTGACGGATAAGGTTCCCAGGATCATGGACACCAATCGCATCAACATCATGCAACAGGCTAGCTGCATTATGACGGTAATACAAAAAGGTATCTCCTGAGCGGAGTCCTCATGCTAGGCACACGAGGAGCGAGTCCTCGGAGACTAACACTACACGACCACCAATATAGGAACTGGTTCTAAAAAAGGTTCCCAGAGTCACGGACCCTTCATGAATCAAATCGTGCAACAGGCTAGCTGCGTTACGACAGGATCTACGAAAAGATCTATTCTGGAGGAGCTTTCATGCTAGGCACACAAGGAGCGAGTCCTTGGGGACTAACAGTAATCGACTACCAATTCTAAACTATGTTTTCTCTCTTCTTTTTCCAAAGCTCGGGTGTAGAACTTTACTTGTGATATTTTCCCAAAATCCAACAAGCAAATATAATACAGAGCATATAATAGAAAGAGAAAACAATAAATAAACAATAGGAGAAAATAAATATAAGAAAACAATTAAACGAAATTAGCACTCTCGAATTGAGTCAAGTTAGGCTTGACTCTCTCTTGCATAGGGCAATGCGGATCCCCAGCAGAGTCGCCATCTGTCGTACCTCGAAAAATACGATCCTCGCGATGGACGCGGAAAATATGTTCGAAACAGAGTCGCCACCGAACTTTATTCATTCCAAGGATGGAATAGGAAAATATCGATAAAACCTTTAAGAGAGATAATAACATGGTCATCGCAACCAATATTCTAGGTTCGGGAGTCGATTACATGAGGGGAAGGTATTAGCACCCCTCATGTCCGTTGTACTCAATGGGAACCTCTTGATTCGATTCGAGAGTAAAGTTAGCTACGCTTGTTGGTTTTCTTCTAAGGTTTCTCCTATAGGGGGAAATGGGTGGTTTTATATTAGTTTGCTCGCCAAGGATTGAGGCCCTTGTGCCTACGTATCTTCACTTGTAAGAAGTGGAAAATCAGAGCATTCGTAGTTCGTGGGACTACGGGAAAAAAAAGGGGGATTGTGCTCGCCAAGATCATCGCAATCTTGTGCCTACATATTCTCATTTGGGAATAAGAAATCAGAGCATCCGTAGTTCGGCTAACTACGGTAAAAGGTTTGGAACCGAACGAGTGTTTAGGTCGCATTCTAACTGCTAAACATTGGCTTGTCTGCTCGCTAGGGGAGGCTGAAGCACTAGTTTGTTATGCGCGGAAGAAGGGACTAAACAATGTTCTTGGTAAAAGGTATTTGAGTTGAGCAAAAGTTTAGGTCACATTCTAACTGTTAAACGTTGGCTTGTCTGCTCGCTAGGGGAGGCTAAAGCACGAGTTTGTTATGCGCGAAAGAAAGGACTAAACAATGTTCTTTGAGAAGAGTTGTTTGAGTTGTGGGCCGCACGGGGCGGGGAATTTAGTGTTTGGAGAAGTTTCAATTGCACAGGGGCAAGAAAAGAGAGTTGGAATGGTTGAATATTTATCTAGGGTTTTGATCGTGAAAGAGAGAGAAAGAGGAGTTTGGTTAGGTAATTTGATGGAGAATGACGACTATTCGATAAACGAGACGTCGACCTCGCAATCAATTAATCAGGATGTTATTGGAATGCTAGATCCCAATAACACCTTTTCATTCGAATAATTACGAAATATGTTTGACAAAGTTTCAATCGCACGAGGGCGAGAGAAGAGAGTTGGATTGAATATTTTAAGGGAAAATGACGACTACTCGATAAACGAGACGTCGGCCTCGCAATCAATTAATCGGGATATTGTTGGAATGCTAGATCCCAACAACACCTTTTTCATTCAATTAATTATGAAATTGTATTTGAATGGACAGTGGCGATATTTATCCAAATAGTTAGGGCATGTATTTTATAGACGAAAGTTTGAGTAATCCACAACCTAAAGCGTACGCCCCAAGAGCGGTTACTCAAGAATTCAAGGATTGCGAGACTCCAAGAACTCAGTTCTTTCGCAATTTACTTAAGAAAATAGTTTGGATTTGGCGTATGGTTTAGAGACACACTAGGGTTTAGACTCGATCGCACGAAGGTGAGGAACGAGGTTAGACGGGTTGAAAATTTGAGAGGAATGACGACTATTCGATAAGCGAGATGCCGGTCTCGTAACCAATTAATCGGGATATCGTTGGAATGCTAGATCCCAACGATACCTTTTTCATTCTATTAATTATAAAATATGTTTGTTGGACAGTGAATACTTGTCCAAATAATTAAAGGAGGTATTTTAGAAACGAAAGTTCGAACAACACACCATTCAAGGCGTACGCCTCAATAGTAGTCACTCTCGAATTCGAGGAATGCGCGACTCCAAGAACTTGATTCTTTCGTGATTTAATTTAGAAAAAAATAATTTGAATGGATTAGCGTACTCGAACTAGGCATGCTAGGTATTCTAAAAATGTATGATCAAAAGGATCACAACTCAAGGTGTGCACCTTGAGAGTAATCATTCGAGAACTCAAGAAGTGCTAGACCTCCAGAGCTCGATATCTACATTGTTTAATCGAAAATAATAGTTTGTTTTGAAGAAAAGTACTCAAGATGAGTCGAGGTTTGAATTTAATTTTAAACGTGTGCACTAGCAAAGTGGGCTAGTCTTCTAAGTGACCAACTAGAAATAATTGATCAAATAGGTATCACTGTAAGAAAGCCCAGGATTAAAAATGTTGTGTCGGTGACCAAAAGGTTGATGGCGAGGCTTTGAAGGCACTCGACTTACAATGGTAGAAAATGGCTCGATAAATCGAGAATTTATTTTTAAAAAGTATTTAAAGTATTAAAGCATAAATAAGGCAAAAGTTATAGTTATTACATTTTGTGGGAGTTGGGATACATTTGATCAAATGGGATGTAATATAATGAAACAGATAAACCGAATCCAATAGTGGCATAAAACCGTCAAGCCCAAAAGATTTAGATCCAATTAATCGAGAAAATTCATTCGATGTTAATTGAAGTTTTTATATTCACGTTTAATGACAAATAATTTGAGATAAAGTCTAATTAAAAAAACAACCTTATAATTAATATATCATTAATATTATAATGGAAAAAAAAACTAAGGTGATTAATTCCAACCAACATCACGTAAGAAACTTTTCTAGTTTAGAAATTAAACCAAAATTTCAAGAATAATCGGGACTAACTATTAATACTAATTATAAAGATAATAACAAAAAAAAAAGAGTTAAGTTGGTTTTTATTTCTAAACTTTAATACATGAAAATGAGAATTAAATGATACCAAATTGTCCCTAAAATATCTTTTTTCAACAACTTTCTTTCAACACAAAACAAAGTCACACACATACAATATATACATGTTTTAAATCTAGAAACTTTTATGAACTATATAAACTACATGAATCACAAGAATCATAAAGACTGTAATTATATAAATTAATTAGTGTAAAGTCATGTCTACAACTATAATCATTTTACAACCATAAGTTATTTCACAAAATGATGCAATGGAAAAAACTGCACTATAAATATCCAGAACTTTTCATCCACAAATCGAGGAAAGCACTAATACTTTCCTCAACAGCCCCTTTTTTACACTCTACAATAAATTAAAACTATAACTTGGAATATGCATAAAGTAAACAATAGAAAAATAATTCGATTTCAATAAGACAAAAACAAATATATCTATCTAGCTTTAATGCATAAAGTAATAATTTGATTTCAGTAAGATAAACCGAATACATTTCAGCAAAGACACTGCTAAGCAATATTCATATAAAGCATACACGTAATTATTATTATTATTGATAGTTTAAGAGCTTCAAAAAAATGGTTATCTTTCATATTTCATTAACGAATTCAGATCTAAAATGAAAATGGAGTTACCTTTCTGAAGACAGGGGTAAGCATATTCACCTTCGAAAACAAACAGGAACATTAACCTTCAAATTTTTTTCATCTTCAAACCAAACAAAACACCAAGTTTATTGTATACACGTTGAAGCTACGGATGATGTCTAGTTCGTAGCGACGTGTGATGTTGTTGTTGCAACTCGAAGAGATTCTTATGGTGACTGTTGTATGGTTATGGTGTGGTTGATAAGGATGGGAATGATATTATTGAATGGATGTTTGTTCGAATGGAAGGATTTGGATAGTCGAAACCGACGATGGAGGAAAATGCGAGTGAAGCGCGGTTTGGTTTGAGTTCAGATGTGGACGTCTGAGCTGATAGCATGGTGGGCGGTTGGAAATGGAAGGGTGAAGGGAGGTTGAAGAAGATGATGGAGGTCGTTGGGGGGAGAAGAAATGAGATGGAGTAGGGTTTGGCGGCTGGTTTTTTAGGTTCTTCCCATCCTCCTCTGAACAGTAACAAAAATCCCAATTTATATCCAATTTCTCAAAACCCTAAATGCCAACTCCTCATCCGTGTCTTTTTTTATTTTCTTTTGCTTAATCTTTTATTTTCATTTTAATTCTAATAAAGAAACAATTCTAACTAAATTCCAATTAATTAATTTTAATTAAAAAAAAAGTTAATTCTATTTTAGTTTTTAAATCTATTTTCTAACTTAAATTAAATTATATTATATTCTAATCTAAATTAATTAATTAATTAATATTAAAATTATTTAATATATATATATATATATATATATATATATATATATATATATATATATATATATATATATATATATATATATATATATATATATATATATATATATATATATATATATATATATATATATACAAAAATAAATGTCACGTGGCACGTTTTTATTGAGCTAAAAAGGTAAAAAAATAATATTTTTGCCAAAAAAAATGTTACGTCGTACAAGCGATGCGAATTTAAAAATAAGGTCGGGCAAATGAAAATTTTTAAAACAGGTAGGACAAATTTGGGGTATGATAGTATGTTCTATTGATGAATAGCCTGTAAATAGGCAAATTTACAAAGGGACGCAAGTCCTGAAATGAGAAAGATGCGTAAGCAAAATACAGAAATGCACAAGAATATACAAAAATGTCGGCAATGTGGCACATACACCACCATAGAACGACTCAACTATGACTCGCATGACTTCGACGCCTTTCCGATGCTTCGTCTTCTGAAGAGATTGGTTTGGACGGATGACTCTTGGGTTTTCCATAACCCACTATGCTTTGAAGATCTACACGTGGACCGCAGTCGTTTGCTTTTTAAATCCATAACATTTTCCTGAATCGCCCTTGCGGGTTTTCAATTCACTAGGATACCCATTTTTGCCAAAGTCGCCCTTTCAGGTTTTCAACTTTGCGGGTTTACACATTTTTTCTTTTTATCCCTAATTTTTGCCCGAACCTATCCTTTTATGGTTCACCGGGATGCCCCATTCTTGCCTGGATTTTCTTTTTTTTTTCCAGCGGGTCTATTTTAAGCAAAGTATTTTTTTACTGCGTCCGCATTCACGGGGGACATAAAATCTTCACCATCCATGGTTGAAAGTAGCAAGGCTCCTTCGGAGAAGACTTTGCTCACAACATACGGACCTTCATAATTGGGAGTCCATTTTCCCCTGTGATTGTTCTGTGGTGGGAGAATCTGTTTCAACACCAAATCACCTGCTTGAAAGCTTCGAGGACGTATCTTCTTATCGAAGGCTTTCTTCATCCTGCTTTGGTATAGACGACCGTACGCGATGGACGCTAACCTTTTCTCATCCATCAAACTGAGTTGATTCAACTTATTCTTCACCCATTCTGCTTCATCTAGTTTGACGTCAGCCAGAACTCTCAAGGAAGGTATCTTGACCTCTAATGGCATGATAGCTTCCATGCCATATACCAACGAGAAAGGAGTTGCCCCAGTTAAAGTACGCACCGAGGTACGATATCCATGTAGAGCAAAAGGCAATATCTCGTGCCAATCCTTATAGGTCACCACCATCTTCTGCACTATCTTCTTTATGTTTTTGTTGGCCGCTTCCACAGCGCCATTCATCTTCGGACGATAAGGAGATGAGTTGTGATGCTCAATCTTAAAGTTCTGGCACAACTCCTTCATCATCTTGTTATTCAGATTGGAACCATTATCGGTAATGATCCTCCCAAGTACCCCATAGCGGCAGATGATGTCCCTTTTGATGAACCAGGCTACAACTTGCTTGGTGACATTGGCATAAGAAGTTGCTTCGACCCATTTGGTGAAATATTCGATGGCCACTAAGATGAAACGATGCCCATTAGATGCAGTCGGCTCGATCTTACCAATCATATCAATTCCCCACATGAAGAAAGGTCACGGAGATGACATGACATTCAAAGGACACGGCGGCACATGAATCTTGTCGGCATAGATCTGACATTTGTGGCATTTCTGGGCGTACTTGAAGCAATCAGACTCCATAGTTAACCAATAATACCCTGCTCTCAATAGCTTTCTAAACATGGCATGCCCCCTGCATGTGTTCCAAATGCCCCTTCGTGGACCTCTTCCATGAGCATATTCGCTTCTTTTTCGTCCACACATCTTAGCAGCACTAAGTCAAAGTTCCTTCGATAGAGTACGCCATCTGGATTCAGATAAAAGTTACCAGATAACCTCTTCAAGGTCTTCTTATCCCGGGCCGATGCCCCAGGCGGATACTCTTGATTCTTAAGAAAGTTCTAGATGTCGTAATACCAGGGCTTTCCATCAGAAGCTTCTTCTATTGCAAAAACAAATGCCGGCCTATCGAGGTGCGAGATAACAATTCTTGGTGCATCGTTCCAGAAGTTCACTTTGTACATTGAAGACAGTGTAGCCAAGGCATCTGCCATCTGATTTTCTGCTCTCGGCACATGGTGAAACTCTACACGATTAAAGAAAGGTAGCAATCTTCTTGCGTAGTTCATATAAGGGATTAGATTTGGTTGGCGAGTCTCCCACTCTCCTTTGATCTGGTTGACCACTAAAGCTGAATAACCGTAGACATCAAGGTTCTTTATTCTCAAATCGATTTCTTCCTCGATACCCATGATACACGCTTCATATTCGGCCTCGTTGTTTGTACAGGGAAAAGTCAACTTGGAAGTGAAAGGTATATGCGTCCCATGGGGGTTGTAATAATTGCCCCAATTCCACTTCCATAGGAGTTAACAGCACCATCAAAGATCAATTTCCACTGGGAACCTAAATCAGGACCTTCGTCCGGCAACGGCTCATTACAACCTTTCATCTTCAAGTACATAATGTCTTCGTCAGGAAAATCAAACTTCATTGGCTGATAGTCGTCAATTGGTTGCTCTGCGAGATACTCTGACAGAACACACCCTTTAATAGCTTTCTGAGACACGTACTGAATGTCGTATTCTATCAGAACCATCTGCCATCTAGAAATCCTTCCTGACAGTGCTTGATTTTCAAATACGTACTTGATCATATCCATCTTTGAGATTAACATGGTTGTATGGTTTAGCATATATTGCCTTAGGGGTTTGGCAGCCCAAGCCAGTGCGCAACAAGTTTTCTCCAACATTGAGTATCTGGACTCACAGTCTGTGAACTTTTTACTCAAGTAATAAATTGCATGCTCTTTTCTTCCAGTCTCGTCATGTTGACCGAGAACACAACCCATGGAATTCTCAAGAACTGTTAAGTACATTATCAACGGTCTTCCGGCCACTAGGGGCATCAGTATTGGAGGTTCCTGCAGATACTCTTTTATTTTTTCAAACGCTTTCTGACAATTCTCATTCCAAACGACCGCCTGATCTTTCTTTAATAACTTAAATAATGGCTCACAAGTGGTTGTGAGGTGAGATATGAACTGAGCGATGTATTTCAATCTACCTAAGAAACCACGAACTTGTTTCTTGGTCTTTGGTGATGGCATTTCTTGAATTGCTTTGATCTTTGCAGGATCAACCTCTATACCTTTCTCACTAACGATGAACCCTAATAACTTTCCTGACCGCACGCCGAAAGTAAACTTGTTTGGATTCAGCCAAAGTTTGAACTTCCTCAATCTCTCAAACAGCTTTAGAAGATTCACCAGATGCCCCTCCTCTGTTTGGGACTTCTAAATCATATCATCAACATATACCTCAATCTCATGATGAATCATATCATGAAAGAGAGTCACCATAGCTCGTTGATAAGTTGCCCTTGCATTCTTCAAACCAAAAGGCATCACTTTATAGCAGAACGTCCCCCGTGGCGTGATGAAAGTCATCTTCTCCATGTCCTCCGGCGCCATCTTAATCTGATTGTAGCCCGAAAAACCGTCCATGAAGGAAAACACTGAGAATTGTGCGGTGTTATCAACAAGCACGTCAATATGAGGGAGCGGAAAATCATCCTTTGGGCTTGCTCTATTCAGGTCCCTATTGTTGCGGTTAGAATATGATATCAAATTATTAATTAATTTGAATCACATCTTTAGTTCACAACCGCTCTTTGATTTATCCGAAGGAAGAGGTCAAAAGAGGAAAACCTAATTTTGCATCGTAAATCTAATACGAGGAGAGATCTAGGTAAGGGGTTGGTTAAGCTTAGGGAAGGTACTAGCACCCTAAACTTCTGTAGTACTCTACAGGAACCTTTTGTTTATTGTATGCTTTTTTATTTTATTATCTGTTTGAAATATATTGCTAAGGGATAGAGTGACCTAAAGACCTAAGGGTTAGTTCTAAGTTTACTCGGCAAGACGTCGCATCTTGTGCCTACGTATCCTGGATAGGGAATGGAATCAGAGTAATCGTAGTTCCCCTTGAAAGGGAGGTTAGAAACTTCTTGACTGTGGTCAAGGTTTCAATGGGGAATAAACGTATCTTAAGGACACGCTTACGTGGAGTCTTAAAACTCCTATTTCTATGTTGAATTTGTTAAATGAAATTAGGGTTAAATTAGGGATTCCACGGCGGGAAACCCTAAACAGAGTACGGCGACTGTTTGACCTAATGCTATGGTAAAGGGCATTTTCGTCCACGGCGGGACACCTAGGCTATTAGGGTTTTTGAAACGGTCAAAAATTAGGGTTATTGACTCGGCAGTCAAACGGCTAGACCTAATTCCTTTGGAGGGAATCCTAACAGCAAATCATGCAAACAGACAAAATATCGTATGGCAAAATTAAAGTGCGGAAAGTAAAGAAAACGGTAAAGAAAGCGTCGCGACGATCACTCGCGTAAATTACAAGTCCCCAAAAAATGCAAAATAAAATAAACCGCGACCATGGCCTCGTGTAAATTACATCCATGGAACAAAATAAACTGAATAAATATTAATCGGAATTTAAGGATAATCTGAGGAGAGAAACAGAGAACATTAGTGAAAGGTTAGACGAAATTCAATGGCAAATAAAAAAATAGTGAAAAAGAAAAAAATACGAATTTGGACATTGTTATTGTTCTTAATACTTTTTGAAAAAAGATCTTAATTTTAATTTTTGAAAAAAAGACGAATTTTAATGTTAATATCAAAAGGTTTTTTAGTTTTCATTATATTTAAAAAAAAATAGTTAGTGTTGATTATTTAAAAAGTTTTAAAGATAAAAAAATGTTTTAATTTTAAAAGGTTTTACTATATATAAAAAAAAAGTTTTAATATATATAAAAAAAGTTTTAATAAAAGAAAGTTTTAATAATAAAAAAAAAGTTTTAATAAAAAGAAAATTTTAGTAAAAAGAAAAGGTTTTAATAAAAAAAAAAAGAAGTGTAAGTAATAAATTAAAACCTAATGTGATTACTAATTACAGTTAAAAAAAGAAATAATAAGATAATATAATAAAAAAACGAAATAGAAATAGAAATAAAAGGAGTGAAGATAGGTGGATGGTGTTGTTGTGTTGTTTTGGGGGTTTGGGAAAAAACCTTTTCCCTTTTTTTAGGGTTTGGGAAAAACCTTTTCCCTTTTTTTGGGTTTGAAAAAACCTTTCCTTTTTTATTCCCAACCGGCGGCGGCTGTCCTCCATGGTTCAGAGTCTTTTCTCCTTGTCTTCCCTTTAATCTATAACCAATGAACAAAATAACATAGAAAAATAGTAAAATTATGTAAATCAAAGGAAAAAGAAAGGTAACGGTAACGACGATGATGTTGAATGAACTGATCATCTGCCGTTGGAACTTTTTTGTTCGCTGGTAGCGCTTGGCCGATGACGAATTCAAGCCTTTTAGGGTTCTTTCGAAAAAATTCCCTCTTCCTCTGATGACCTGCTCTTGATTTTCTGATGTTCCCCTAGTTTTCTCCCCTCACTTATGTTTATATAGGTAACAAACTTAGGGTTAACTCTAACCTAATGCCTATTTTAAAACCCAACTTAAATAATTAATCAAAGCTAAAAAAACAAACTAAAACAAACTTAAAAGAATAAAATCTTTTCTAATATTTTTAATTTTATGATTTTTGGATGTTTTTATGAATAATATGGAAAAAAGTGAAAAAATAATATTTTTTAAAAAATAATTTAAATAAAATATGAAAATAATAATTAAATAATAAAAAAACTATTTTTTTTTATGAAAATAGAAAAGTTAGAATAAAAATAAAAGAAACAAAACAAAAAGTGAAGAAGGTGGGATTCGAACTCTCGACCTCTCACACTCACAACTCCTTACACACGGTCTCTTGCCAATTGTACCATTTTATTCATTCGAAATAAAGTGGCACTAGAAACTATGTAAAGGTAGGACAAATTTGGGGTGCAACACCTATAATCAACACACATCCTGACTTTTTCGTCCTTCTTAGGCACTGGCACGATGTTTGCAACCCACGGAGGATAGTTTATCACAACAAGAAATCCGATGTCTAACTGCTTCTGGACTTCTTCTTTGATCTTCACTGCCATATCAGGCTTGGTTCTTCTCAATTTCTGTTTAACAGGAGAACAACCTTCTCGAAGAGGCAGACGATGAACTACAATATCCGTGTCGAGTCCAGGCATATCTTCATATGACCAAGCAAAAACATCCTTGTACTCTTGGAGTAACTCAACCAGTCTTCACTTGACATCACTTTGCAACGCGGCCCCTATTCTGACTTCCTTCTTATCTTCCTCAGTTCCTAGGTTGATGACTTCAACTTCCTCCTGATGAGGCAGGATGACCTTCTCCTCTTGTCTTAACAATCTGGCGAGCTCTTCGGGCAGGTCTTCGTCTTCTTCAATCTCTTCTTCTGCTTGAAAGATCGAATTGTCAAAGTCACACCGAGTCATAGACGAGTCTGAATCGGTGGTATCTGTAATGTGTAACCTGCAATGATGATGATTTTATGCTTAAATGATATGTAAACAAACAAACACAAACCACATTGCCATTTTATTGTTAGAAAATAAAAACAAGAAAAACAAGGATCACAAAATATTGAATGAAAAGACGCCTTTTTGATTGATAATGATAAAAGATTGTTCGTACACATAACAGATAGAGCCCTACAAAATAAAGACCATTATGCTCCAGGCAGAGCGTAGGGCAATACATTAATCAAAACAAAGCAATTACTCTTCATAGGTCACCGAGATAACTTCTTCCACGGTCCAATTCTTCAAACCCTAGCCAGGGATACATGGCTTGATCCACGCATCCATGTCGCAGTCGTTGTCTCCTTCCTCGTCAGATACAACATTGATCCTCTCGAATATCACCCCACCATTGGTGAACTGAACAGGTCCTTTGCAACGCAGAGCGTTTTATGAAGAAGATGCATACGGGATGTATCCTAATCCAAACATATCTTGTTTGTTGGGGACGCTTACCACTTGCCCCCATCCTTGTGTTGATCCGGATTCCACTACGGCTTGGGCTTCCCTGTATGACGACATGGCAACTTCTGGAGCTTTGACCTTGACCGACGCCTTTTCCTTGATTTGGACAGTCTCAAAGGCCTGGCACAGTGTTTCTTGAATTTCACCATCGACTTCCACATACTTGAATGAAGACAGATGGCTCACCATGATGTCTTCCTCTCCACAAACAGTCACAATATTTCCATCCACCATGTACTTCAACTTCTGGTGCAAAGTCGATGTCACAGCTCTTATTGAGTGTATCCAAGGCCGACCCAAAAGGCAGCTATAAGCAGGCTAGATATCTATGATGTAAAAAACTGCTTCAAACACCTCCGGGCCTACTTGGATAGGCAGAGTTATCTCCCCAAAAACAGATCTTCGGGTTCCATCAAAAGCTCGCACAGCCAAATCACTAGGCATACAACAAAGACCCTGATGATCAATCTTCATCAACGCTTTCTTTGGCAACATATTCAAGGACGGCCATGTATCAACGAGAACGTGTGACATCACTGTTCCTCGGCATTCAAGTGAAATATGCAAAGCCTAGTTGTGGTTTCTTCCCTTTGGTGTCAAATCACGATCAGTGAATCCCAACCCGTTACCTGCATTGACATGGGCCACCACTCCTTCCAACTGATTCACGGATATCTCTTGAGGTACATAAGCATTATTCAAAACCCTGAGCAAAGCATTCCTGTGAGCTTCAGAACATAATAGCAACGACAAGATGGAAATCTTTGAAGGCGTCTGTTGCAAGTGATCCACAATTTTGTAGTCACTCTTTCTTATCAAACGCATGAATTCCTCTGCGTCCTTCAGCAAAGTTTCCTTTTCTCTGGTCTGAAAGCTTTCTTCTGCCACTACCTTCCCTTTACCTTTATCGGTCCTTTCTGCATTTACTTTGGGAGGTGTAAACACTCTCCCACTTCGAGTCATTCCTCCAGTTCCCACTAAATTATCAACAGAATCCAACGGCGAACCCTTCAAATCCTGCTTTTGACCATTGTAGTAGACCTCGGCCCCATAGTTCCAAGGGATCGCGTTAGAGCTCTCATAGGGTACAGCCCCTGCCTTTGTGAATATAATAGTTGGCCTTGCTGGAGGTGCAGAAATTGTAATCGTTTTGTACGTGATGGAGATGGTGGCCACCTCGTCCTTATCTTTAATGACTACCTCTTCAACATTCTTCTCACAGATTCTATCAAATTGCAATAGACTGTCATCCATCATGCGTTATATATGGTTCTTCAGATTTTGACATCCTTCGGGACAAATCAAACAGTCTTCACAATCCTCTCCATAGCCCAGGAACACCCCTCCTTCTAACAACTTTCTCTTCACAAAACCTAACGGCGTCTTCAGATTCTCCATATTCGACACTAAGTTCAAGTCTTCTTCACTGTCAATAGCATTCACACCACCACCCCTACCATGGTTAGGCATGGGATTTTGATCCACATTTGGCGCATCCTGATTAAAGTTGATAGCCTTACTATCAACAAGGTCTTGTACCTTGTGTTTGAAGGATTTACAATTGTCGATGTTGTGGTCGGGGGCGCCAGAGTTGAATTCACACCTAGCGTTGGCGTCATACCCGGGAGGTGGTTGGCCAGTTAGAGGTGCCATTGTCCTTTTCTGGACCAACTGCAGTTGAATTAAGTGTTGTAATAACTGAGCGTAGGGCATTGGTGGTGTGTCAAAGTGCCTATCCATCAACCTTCTCCGATCTTGGAACTGCCTCGGTGCATAATTTTGTTGTTGAGGTCGTTGTTATTGTTGCTAACGTGGTTGTTGTTGCTGAGGCTGTACCGCCGGGATGGAAATACTAGCTACTTGTGGTGGTTGCTTATAATACGGTTGTTGTCGAGGTTGATTCAGATATCTATTTTGATTGTTAAAGTCGGACACTGCATTTGTCTCGTTATCTTTCTTCTTCGCACCAAAAATCTTTCTTCCACCTCCAGATGAGGTCCCTTCCCCTGGCTGTATCTTTCCCATCTTAATACCATTTTCGACCCTCTCGCCGGTAATAATCAGGTCCAAAAAGCTCCCAAACATGTTACTCACTAACTTATCATAGTAAATTCCTGGTAATGTGGCCACAAACAGATCAATTAGTTCTCTCTTCACCATGGGAGGTTGAACTCTAGCAGCAAGCTCTCTCCATCTCTGTGTGTATTCCTTGAAGCATTCGTTACTCCTCTGTGATAAACTCTGAAGCTGCACTCAGTTTGGCGCTAAGTCACTATTGTATTGGTAGTCCTTAACGAAAGCCTCTGCTAAATCCCTCCAACTTCTGACATTAACTGGCTCTAAGCCTATATACCATTCGAGGGATGGTCCCGACAGACTATCTTGAAAAAAGTGCATCAGGAACTTCTCATCATTGGAGTACGCAGACATCTTTCAGAAATAGGAGCCAAGATGCACCCTTGGACATGTTGTTCCTTTGTATTTATCAAAATCTGGAACCTTGAACTTTGGAGGAATCCTAAGTCTCGGAATCAATCCTAGGTTCGACATATCCAGACCCATAGCATTTTGGTTTTCAAGGCTTCTCATCTTTTCCTCAATCACCTTGAATCTTCTATCAGCGTCGGGTTGCAATCCTGCCCCAATATCTCCCAGGGAGAAGATGTCCTCTTGATCATCTTGTTCCTACTAGGGACCATTGTTACCTTGTACAGGGCCTATCGGGACTGGGATAGGAATTCCAGTCTGGTTTCCGCCGCCCGGAGGGACAACCGTTGGGGTAGCATCTGCCTGTGGCGTACTGTTTTCTAGAGGAGGTGGTATAGCAGTGGTTCCACCATGTAGGACCCCACTTCCATCAACTCTTGATACTAGAGGTTGCACCAATGTTCTCAACTGTTCTTGGCCGTTGGCTACACCCTGCATCATGTCCATAAACTGCACCATCCTCTCGCGAAATTCCTGAAGCTCGATCTGAACTTGCTTCATAATCCTTTGTTGATTCCCCCTCGTAGAGTACCTGTGGAATGTCGGGTCTGCTATCCTGTGAACTCTAGAAGAAAACCACATAGAGATAAGAATAATGGTCCCTAGAACACCTGCTATGCAAAATGATGCAAAAGATGCAGAATGCAGACATGTAAATATGTTTCAGGGAAATTTCCCCCTCGATTCTAGTTCCCAAAAGAAGAAACTACCATGAACAATCCCACAGACAAGTGAATAGAATAACAACTCCTTATATAATAACAAATCAACCAACAGTGTGTATACATCAGCTGAGTACAAAATAAAGATGAACTCAATCAACAAGCCTGATGATGGTCGATACAAGAGCAAAACAACAAGATACAAAGAAAGATAATCAGGCTGAGTGCCGAGACCGGAAATCCTCTAGCAGCTTCCGTGTCTCAGGATGATTTGGTCGGGTGAGCAGACCCTGTATGAGTTACTCTCGCCGAATGATGGTGTGCTGTATACTATCAACTGGTCGTCCCAGGCTCCTTCTCCGAAGCATGCTTCAAGTCTGCTTCTCTTGGTATCTGCCCTCAATCTACACTCCTACAGGTCTGTGATAGCTTGGCGTAATCTATGCTCACTGTGATATCTGAGAGCTTCTTCCGCTGAGATCTTCTCGTCTTTTACTCTGAGTTGACTCTTCAACTTGGTGATCTATTGTTTCAGCTTATCCTCTCGCTCCTTGTTGTTAGTGAGTGTGGCTTTCCATACTGTTTCAAACTTGGAGATCCTCAAGTAAGCCTTATTCAACTCTTCCTTCTTAGTGGCAAGAACACTGTAGGCGGCGTTCAAATCTCGGCATGTGCGCTCTTTGTCACTAGTCTCCTTAGTCAGGTCCGTAACCAGTTTGTTCACAAGCTCGGTTTGTCTCTTGAAGGAATTAACTGCATCAATCTTCTCACTTCGAAGTTGGATGATCTCTTTCTCCAATTCTTCATTTGCTTTCTTCAACTCTTCCTTCTCTGCCAATACCTGATTATATTTCTGGATATCTATAGTAGTGGGTTCTTCTATCATAAGAGGATATAGAAGTGCAACTGAAGGATATGGCATCAGAAACTGCACAGCCCTAACACGAATCCAAGTCAAGTAAGGGTCATACGCTCGGCTGTTACTCTTCCCCAAAGCTAACTTCCCTTTACGATGAATGTTATTCCATGCATGCTCAAGTCTGCCCAGAGCCTCACCCTCCAATAAACCAGTAAGATACAGAGATTCATGTATCTCTTCTTCTCTAGGAGGCTCTCTCAAAGCGTACCCGAACTGTCTCACCAATAAAGAAGGGTTATAGTTGATGCAACATTTCCTTCCGATCACAGGAACATTAGGAAAACCCCCACAACTATAAACAATATCCTTACCAAGCAAGTCTCGATCAAACCAAACAATATTCTCTGCAGATAAACCCATTAACCTTTCTGACCATTCTGACGTACTGGTAGTGGCAACAAACAGACCTGTCTTGGGTAGATGACTAAAAAAACCCCCACAACTATAAACGACATCCGATTCCAGATGAGTACCCCTAACAGCTCAGAATATTCCTCTAGTGTAGGAGCCAAGACATAGTCAGGAAAGACGAAGCATCTCAACTGGGCATCATAAAATTGTAAGAGAGCATAGACACCACTAATCTCATATTCAGAAGGCTTGCGGACATATCTTAATAATCTCCCATAAGACTTTCTGAAATCTTTCATTACTGCTTTCTCACCCAAGGCAATCAAACTCAACAAAGTACTGACATCCGGTGCTGGAAACTTGTAGGCCACTGTGCTCTTCAAGGGCTCCATAGCAAGGTTACTAGAATCGGGAGGGAAACAAACACCTGCGACACAAGTACATGTTAATGCAATGCAGATGAAAATGCGAATGCAAATGCAAACAAGGGATCAAGATTGTTGTGCTGTTGTTTGAGAAGGTCGGCGCTTCGCTTTAGTCACAACCAAACATTGACATTAGGGCCCCTTGATATCAAAATCTAAACTGTAAAGAACCGGGTAGTCTGAAAGCTAAAGTTTCCTGCACAACCCCCATCCCTCTCACAAGTAAGGACCTATCCACTAACAAGGTTTGGCATTATATGCGTTCATCAGCATCACAGACTTCCTAGAAATGATGATACGTTCACCATTTCTGGTTTGGCATCATCATCTCCTGAAGAGGCCTCACTTAGCTGACTCACAAATGATCGGTTCCCAGAGTCGACAATTCTCAAATCCAAAATCCCAATCGATCCTAAGGATCTGAAGGAAAATCATCAAATAAAATCTCGTCTAAGTGTGAATTTCATGGGGAACTGTATCTGCTAAGCAAACAGGCCCCCCACTAATCTCCACTACTAAAGCTAGGTTCATACTCAAGCCTGGGTCTGGCGTATCACTCATCGGAACTACCCTCCCCACAGCACAGCAATAATGATATATGATGGGGAAAATAAAATGCGGAAATCAAATAAAGATAAAGCACAACATGTACACACCCCCAAAAATAAACAAACAAGCAGAATTTGGAGATCAGATCCTCAGTACTTGCAGCGTATAGTACTATCAGAGTCTTGTAAAAAACAATGCTTGAAACTCTTCATACAAAGTCTTCAGTTCTACGCTTCAGATGCTTCTGTAGCTTCTGCTTCAAATCCTTCTGTAGGCAGCGCTCAGAGTCTTCTGTAGGCAGCGCTCAGAGTCTTCTAAGAGATGCTTCTGACGCTTCAGAGCCTTGCGTAGTTCAACGTGCAGATCCATTTTTGCTTTCAGAGGAATATTTCATTTAATATCTGCAGCAAAAATACTTGAACAAATTTAGAGTATATAATTTCTTAATACAAAATTTCAAAAGTGTTATCATCAAAACATAGAGATATAACTAAGAACCAATATGTGTTCTAATAATCCGCACTTGTTGTCTAGTCTAAAAGGATGTAAATCTATCTAACTACAGGCTTGAGGACAAAAGAAAAAGAAGTGACTCGGCAAAGCAATGGCGCTTTGTGCCTACGTATCTCATCTGGAATGAGAAGTCAGAGTCGACGTAGTTCGGCTAACTACGGGTGAAAGAGGGGGAAGGTTGCTCGCCAAGACATCGCGTCTTGTGCCTACATACTTTCATCTGGTATGAAAGATTATAGCAAACGTAGTTCAGGCTAAAGGGGAACACAGGTTTGTTCAACTTGTTTTTTAGGCCCGAGTATGGTTAACAAGTAGTTCTAGCAGTTGGTGTATGCAGCTCGAGCATGGGAGACTTAGGCGTTACCATTTGCGATAGAACTAAGAGTTAACAACACTCTTTTTTCTGAAAAGATTTTCTGATTAAGATCCCGAAGGATGAAAAAGGTTTGAAATGTTGTTGTGTTTTTTAAAGAAGAAGTGTTTTGAATTTGAGTGTTCATAATGTATGTTGTACTAAAGTCTAGAACCTAGGATCGAATGCGTTGCATATCGCCCTAAGGACGTATACTAGACACTCTAGGAAATCGAGAGGTGGCCCCTCAATCACCATTTCCCAAGTATAAGGCTCATGGCACAACATCTATTATCTTTATTAAGTGTTTTATGATTGTTTTGAGTTGAGAAGAGAAAGGACACTAAAAGGGGGACTAAATCAAACCTAAAGTTGTCATGCAATGGTGATCCTAAGATTGAGGTGAAAGGGAAAAACTAACCTAATGTTATCATGCATAGGATTGAACACCTAATGTCTCTCCTACTCCCATCCTAAACGGAAGGACTAGGAATCCTAGGGGGATCATGGCACAAGGACAAGTAAATAACAGATAATTCACTCACAAATGAAATGAGAAAGAAAATAAATTAAGATTCAAAAATAAAAATGATAAAATAAAATGAAAAATAAAATAAAAGGATGGAAAATAAAATAACACACTTAAAATAAAAGACAAATGATTTTTTTGGATTTTTAGATATTTAAAACAATTTTTAAAATAAATAAAACAAAAACAAGTAATAAAATAAAATAAAATAAAAGAAATGAAAACAAATGCTGAAAAGACAAAGAAATGCTTCCACAAGGGGTTGAACCCTTGACCTCAAAGCTGCAGGCCCAAGACATAACCACTCCAGCCAGCGCGGACGCATGTGATAAGGAAAGGAAAAGAAACAATAAATATGAAACATGGAAAAAAGAAAGAAAGAAAAGAGCAAAAACGCCCCAAGCTGGGCTCGAACCGAGGTTTTATGGCATTATGAGTGACTTATGGCAAGACTTTTAACCACTGGGGTGGCGATACATTCGTGTATCAATGCCACCCCATTAAAACATAACCTTCACAACGCATGTGGCTGGGCAAAAAAACACAGCAAACTATCCAAATGCGTTTCCAATCCAAACTTCACCAAAACTCCATCAATTTTCACAAAATAAAAGTCTAAATCACTTGAATTTTCAAGAGGAACATGATGATGTTGTCCAATTTTCCAAATGATGTCCACAATTCAAAACACGAATGGAAACACAAGTGAGGCTTTCGAGATACACTTTGAAGTTCAACAGATAGAAACAGGTGCAATTAAAGGTGGAAAATGATTTGAGCAAGTTTCAAATATGGTATTAGGGGAGTTCTAACAGAAACAAACATTCAAAATACAAAGGATCAAAAACAAGCATGTGAGTTGAAAGTGAGCACAATCAATTTAGCATGAAGACCAAGTTTGAACAATAATTGGACATTAACATTACAATTTCAAAACAGCAGGCTGAGGTATCCTATTCCAACCACATGATATGGTGAGTCTTAGCAACATGATAAAAGGCTCTAAAGGGCAGTCCCCAAAGTCTGGTGACAGATCTCACTTTTGATGCAAAATGAACCATACAAACCACACATCAACCTCAATGACCAATTCACACATCAGACTAGAAACTTAGCAGTAACAAAAAGTTTTGTTAAGAATGAAAACAGTCAGTTCAAAGTCATACTCTTAAGGATGGTTAATATTTCAAAGTAAGCAAACACCAATCGAACCACTCAAGCTCAAAACAATTTCAACAACAAAGCTATGACTTAAAACAATGACAATGTCTAATCTATCCAACAATCTGTTCAATGCATACTTCAAATGATAGTTACAACCTCAAGACAGAAAAAATACAACAAGTTATTGTTCACTATATCAAGGTTTCAAACAGCAATGTATGATCCTGTAGCAAAAGCAATATGCACACATACATGATTTCCACACCAAACTCAAAATGACATGATCAGTCCAGCAAAAATGTTCTCACTTATCATGAATTAGCAACTTTTGACAGAAAACAAAATTCTAAACATGAACATGATAAAGCTTTAACAGTTTTGACATAAATCACAGTTCGAACATCAACCAACAACCAACATACCAAACCAAATACATGAGTTAACAGTAAAAGACAAGGCCAGCTCACAACCAAAACCTCAAGACAGTTCATGTCCTCAACCTCAGCTAAGTCAAACACTGCAAATGAAAATCACAGCCACCAATTTCTAAATGATAAGCCAATTTAGCAGTAGTTGCATCTGAACTTCTCTCCTAAAACACTAACAACAACCTAATGGCTAAAAGGATCTCAACCTGAACCGCACCAAACTACCTTCATGGTTCTAAACAGAAGTGAGGCATACAACAGTCTTAGAAACCCTCCTACCAGTTACCCCTGGCCATCCAATTTTATTCTAACCAACTCTCTAGACCAACAAGAGGTCTTTCTCAAAAGGTTTCCTAACAAAATGTTGACACAAGGCTTCCAATCAAGTAGACAAATGACACTAATAAGACAGATCTTCAAAACATACATAAAAAGGGCATTATTGTATGCTCAAGAGAAAATTGTCAGTTAAGAAATGCTGGACCTATTTTCAACTAAAGATATCAACATGCTCAAACTGCATAATTCAAGCCTTGCCTTCCTTCCATCAAGCATCAGCTAAAACAAAGGAACCTAAACAAAGTTCTAATGGAAATATGAGTTGGTTTTACTCTCCATAAGAACGGAACAGTGTACTGAATGAGAAGCCAAGCACTTAAATACCATGTTGTCAATGTTTGAAAACTCAGTCTTGTTATGGTTTCAACAAGGCACCTCATAACAACTAGCTAGAACAACAATACTCACACAAAGGATACCTCTAAGCACTAAACAAGGCTCTACCTAGACTACTTAAAAACTGATATCAAGATTAGTAAACCCTGCTGCACATGACAGATCCACCAAGTGACAAAAATCCAACCACACATCTCAATGACAGTAACAGCTTGCTCAAATACCAAGTTAAAATCAAATGAAGTTCACCTCATCAAACAAACCAAAAACTAAATTTCAGTGCAAACAGTCCCAACATTTATCATGACAGTCTTCAAACATCAATTCAAAAACAGGTCTCACATGGAAAACAAAATCATGACAGCAGCCCCAAAACATAAGTGATCCAAAGGCAACTGTTCAACAAAAGTGACATGAATTCCAAACTTGGCAGATTCACACATAGACAGTATTTGACTTTAAACACATTTCAAGCAAAGTAGATTCAACATGTTCATGATAGCACCAATGTTCTTTTAAATTTGAATTCCAACAAAGCACACACTCAAATAGATAGTCCTAACAAACAGGCCAATGACAATTAGCAACTTATAGGGCTAAGGCAGTTTGGAGACACAACAGAAAAATCATGGAATGTTGATGCAAACATCCAACTTATGGACCAAGGATGCTCACAAGCAATATTCAAAACAGAATGCAAACATGATTCAGAGAACAACAGAACATACATAAAGGCTTATTAAAAATGGTAATGCAAACAAGATATGGATATGCAAAAATTAAAAGGAAACCCTACTGCAATGCCTAATGCTGACAGCAACAGATGCACAAATGATAAAGTCACTTATTCAAGCAAAACGTGATTCAAAGAGTACCACAATCTCATGTTGGCAAAACATAAACCATACACACAACAATAATTCAAATTATCACAATAGGCATACAAAATGATGGTTACAAACATTAAGACAGGCATGTCATCATGAATTGACAGATCCAAATTCAAAACAAGCTTCAGCAACAAAAACCAAGACAATGATCACAACAAAAATCCAATTAGCATCAGTATGTCAAACCACTTTTAATCATGTTAAGGCAATTTGAACAAGGCAAAGACAAATGCACCATAATGCAAACACATATGCATCTATGAATATGTAGGTTAAACATACTCAAAACAAACACAGTAAAAGCAAGCCAGTACTTGGCATTTCTGACAGTTCTTGTAGATGAATCTTGATATAACAAAACAACATAAACCAGTCTAAAGTACCACTTAAACATCAGAGGCCACACAAGCCAAAACCAACTCATGAACCTCACTTGCCTAGCAAGTTGCCAATCACACCATCATAGTTCCAACAAGGATATTAAGCTAAACCTAGGCAGCTCCACAAACTGTCATTACAATGCCACAACACAATGACCCATCCATTCTACACATCTTAAACATGCTGACAGGTCTAAACTCCACACACAACCCAAAAGCAGCCCTCAAGCAAACTTAAATGACAGTTTTCAAAACAGTTTGATGGTTCCAAAATCATTTTTAAAGTTGAATGCAAAACTAAAATATTTGTAAGTTCAAAGACATAACAAAGTTCAAACAAAACAGAGGCAAACTTAACAATGAGAATACCAAGCATCAATCAAACAAGCCCAAAGTGTATCTTCCAATGATAACAGCTAGCAAACTCTTGCAGCAGCACAGGTGCAAAACCAAACATGACATGTTGTAACAAGAGCAAGCTTTACATAATAATGTTAAATCCGAACTGAAAGTTTACCAACTTCAAAACAACCCTCTGACAGCATGATTGACAACAGATTTCCATGATATTGTACAAACAATATTCATCCAACACTAACCAAAACATGATGCATAATGAAGAAAGAGGTTAGAAAACACTTACCGCTTAAGAAAATTAGCTTTGCAGTCTCCTTTTCCAACAGCAAGTGATTTTTTGAGGCAGCTTTGAAGTAGAGTATCAACAACCTCCTTTTCTTTTTGCACACAGTTTATGGGTTAGATTATGGAGGGTATGGAATGGCAACACACTTGAGAAAAGGGTTCAATATGGAGAGGGATTCGCAGGTTTTGATCAAAGAAAAGCTAAGAACTCAATTTCTGATTTTTTGCACAAAGTGGTTGCTAGGGTTTGTGTGAACTAAAGCTTAGCTTAAATACATGAATGAAATCAGGTTTAGGGTTTGACCAATGCAAGAAGGTGAAGGGACAGATTTTCATCTCCATGACCACTTTTTAAATTAAGGGTGGATGCTAAAATGGTGTTGCAGCTGTTGCATCAGTTGCTTTCCTTGCAACAGTGTGGGAAGACTTTAGGCAGTGCAGATTTTGGCTCATAGCTCATTTGGGCAATTATTTAAAAATGAACAAAATGGCACAAAGAGGGATTATGATGGTTTTGGGAAAACTTGGTAGCAACAAGAACAGATCCCCATGTGCATGGGAGAGTGTGAAGGCTGATAGAACCAAAGCAAAATAACAAGAACCAACTTTCATTCTTTGGTCAAAAATGCTAAAGTACCAACTTTGATCAACGATAACTTTGTGCTCACAAATCCAATTACTTTGGTCTTTGACTCTTTGGATAGAGGGCATGGAGTAGAACGACTTTCATGTTGGAGTTGTATTGATTTGAGAATTGGAAGATCATGAAATTTGTGGTTGAAAATCGTGGCAAGCAAACTGCTCATGAATAACTTAGAAAAAAAATTCTAAGTTATGAAATTGGCTTATTTTTTCCCAACTTTGCACATCCATAACTTGAGCTTCTCAAATCCAATTGAGGACTTCTTGGACTCTTTGGAAAGCTTGGAACACACTCTACAACTTTCATTTGGGACAAAGTTTCATTTGACATCAAGAAGGTGATGAAAATTGGCTTGCAAAGTAGGTCCAAAAATCTGTCCCATTTGCCAACTTTTGAAATCATTGAAATCTCCAACTTTGATCGATCATAACTTGAGCTCCAAATATCATATGATTATGAATTGGTACTCAAAAGAAAGCTTGAGATACAAGGAACAAATTTGATGTTTTCCAGAAGTTCATTTGAAACATTTATCATGAATAAAAATGGCCTTTAAAATGGTTGTTCCAAACACAAAACTTTCCAAAAATGGAAAGTTTCTAAAACACTAAATCTCAAAATAGCAACTTTCAACAACTTTTGATTTTTCATGATTTCCTTGACTTTTTTTATAAAACTCCACCCATTGGTCATATTGAAATTGAGGATCATGATCTTGATCTCAAAAAGTCAGGAGTTGCCGTTTTCACTACACAGTTGACTTTTCTCTAAATCTCCTGATTTTCAATCAACTGATCAATTTGAGCCCTTTTGATTAAAATTTATGATTGATCTATCATCCTCAAACATATTAGGACATGTGGAGGGCCATGGAAACATGTTTTCTTCAAGAAACAAATTTTATCCTGATTAAAATTGAAACCCTAATTCCAACCCTTTTGGTTCGGGCATTGTTTAGATGAACTGAGTAACCATTCCACTTCACTATAACCTCTGAGGTATTCCACAAGCTTCTACCTTGTGTTCACACTAGTGATAAGACCCTATGGAATCCTTGACAGTCTTCTGATGGTTCGTACCAGTGCCTTTGCTCGAGCTTGAAACCAATAAAGACTTTCCTCTTAGGTGGTACACAGACAGACACTTGATCCCCTGTAAAAGCAAAAATGCTATGCAGTGCAATATGCTAGAACAATGAAATGAAACATAAACCAAGTAAAGGAAAGGTTGGGCAAATTTTGGGGTGCAACATTATCCTAGATAGAAGTATATCTCCCCATATCAAGGGTAACCAGTGCACATGAATGGAAAACATAAGACGCATATTCATGTCTTTAAGAACTCATTATCTATTCAACGCACATGTTGAACGCATTCACTTACTGCTTGAACCACAAGCAAGTAGTATACCCCTCAAACAAAAGCTCTCCCCCTATCTTTGACAACAGATGCTCCAAGATCACCATAGTATATCTCAAGACTCCCTTCAAGCTCATACTGCTCCACTTCTTTCTGGAGTTACCACTCCTCCACAAGACTTCTGGACTGAACACCTCATAATCCAAGATATTTTTTCCTCGTCATTCTCCCATATGATAAGTTAGAACACTTCTGGTTTAACTGATGAATATTCACATCCATATAAATCATCATAGTCCAGATGCAATGAACCACTCTAGTCTTGTACAAAACCTTCACACCATACTCCAAGACAGTCCTTCTACCTCATCATTCTCCCGTATGACTAGATAGAGTACTTCTTAGTCAGAATGTGAATCATGAGTTCCACAACAGATCTTCAAGTCCAGCAACCAAAGTAATTTTCTGACAGACATCATACTTTAACCACTAAGCAGTAATCCAATCTGAGGATCTTCAGAGAGCACAGCTCCACCAGCTTGATCAAATACCTCTCCAAACGAACGTAAACTTCCATACACAACTTAGGGCTTCTACCACAAGCTCTAATAAATGAACAAAACCAGATCCTCCTTTGGTCTTCAACCAACTACCCTTCTGCCCAAGAATAATTAATTCCAAGCATGAACAGACCCAGAACCTTCTGTGGTCTTCAAATAACTACCCTTCTGCACAAGAATAGTTCTCTAAAGGCACACTGCTTAAATAACCAAATGCCACTGTTTGGTTATTCAGCATCTTTCAGAGCTCTAGAGAATCTGCTAATCTACCAGGCCATTTTGATCTTCAAATTCTTCTTGCTCCAAAGCAAGGCATCTACTCCTTCACACAGCTCCCGCAAGCTACATAATATGAAGCATTAATTCCATTCATACCTGAGAAGATCAACTTATCTTCAAATGATGTGCCACAACATCACTTGAGGCCTTGAAGTTTCTGCTTGATGTCACAACTTTGGTTAAGACATTCAGCTGGAGAGTTCAGGCTTTCATTCTTCCACTTAGAAGATTCTCTTTGCTCAATTAGAACAAGAGTACATAGGCTTGATATCCAGTTGGAGTAGACAACCTCAATCCTACTTTGTTGTACCACAACAATTACCTTGAAGTGCATTTGCTTCATGAACTCCTCTTAAGAGAGACCAAACGTGCCAAGGCTTGACTCTTTAATGAGGAAGGGTCACAAAAGAAATCTTTACACAAGGATTCCCGCTTTCCTTAACTAGAGACTTCTTTAGAAAGTCAGAGATAACTGTCACTTATCCTTGACCTCCAATATGACCAAGGTCATATGCTCCTATGCACTTAGATCAGAAATAAACTGACCTAAGCAGTGCTATCACCAACACCATCTTCTTGACGAGTTTCTTTCCAGGAAACTCTCTAGCTAATAGATCAGGTGCTTCTAGTATAAACTAGAACACAACTGCTGCACTCTAATACTCTTATAGAGCATATTGTCTTCATCTTCAGCACTCCATTCTAGCCTTAGTTTCTTGCCAAGAACCTTACTAGAATGAGTAAAGATCCAACTATATCTCCTTTGACCTATGGATCAACCGAATTCTGCACAATCTCTGCATCAGAACCAAGCATATCAGGGCCTGATACTTGTGCAACCACTGATGAGACAACTTGATCATCAACTAAGGATAATTCATTAAATATTTGAGAATATCTCACATAGCAATACATCTTAAATCCTTATTAGGATCCCTTCTTTCAGAAGCCAATCATGGATCATCCACTTGTTGAGAAGACCATCTGATAAATACTTCACTAATACCAAAAGTATTATTTAGTAAAAGTATCTTTAATGTTGAAACATCAAGGATGACACCCTTGACTCAACCTGCATATGAGTGGTGAAAATAAATCACCTCCCACTATCTTCCCTCAGGCAGCCTTCAGTAATCTGCCACAGCCATACATCAAACTGTATATGGACTAGTCTTCTCCCAGGGGCATCAGAGTTCTTTTATCAGAGAAATATGCAGCGGAACCACCAAAAGAACATGCCCTAAACAAGATGTCTGATCATTCAACAGATCATTGGACAGAAGTAGCCACTCCTTCTTTGGCATAACATACAGCAGGTCATAGAAGCTCCTATATCAAAGGGCACAACAGCAGATACAAGCTTCTCTTTAGCTCCATGAGTAGTAGCTCAAACATTCAGCAAGATCAGCAACTCAGCTACAGCTTCTCCTTGTTCTAAAACACCAGAAAGTATCTCCCAAGATCTCGTCCAGAACAGACAGGATGTCTGCTCTGATACCAATTGAAATTCTGGCTATGCAGATCTCATATGTCCCAAGAACATTGGTCTCTGCTTAACAAGGACGAGGACAGACCATGATCAATTTAAATTTCTTTAAATTGTACCAATGTCATGGCGTCTGTTGTGACATCTGTAGTCTGACAGACTATTTATCTAACCATTTAAAATGCAGAAAGATAAATAACACAGTAATTGTTCACCCAGTTCAGTGTCAACAACACCTACATCTGGGGGCTACCAAGCCAGGGAGGAAATTCACTATTAGTAGAATCAATTCAGAGTTAAACCTCCAGTTTACACTCCTCACTTAATCCCTACCCAATGACACTTCAGCCTAGAGACACTCTAGTACCTGAGTATACCCACTCACTCCCCCTCAATCACACAACAATGATTTCAATACACAATAGTTATGAAGATACACTCCAAACACACACCATGATCTGGCTTCACAACTTTGATCAAGTGAGACACACTCTTGCTTAAAAGCTTTGAGTGACACAGCCTAGAATCTACCTATCAAATGCAATCATCCACCAAACAATTACTTGGAGTACAAGTATTCCTAAACAGAATTGACACATGAAGACTAGCCTTCTTCACTTACAAATATGTCTACCACAATGTATCAAAAGATACAAAGGGTGACTTACACACAAGGGACTCTCAAACCCTAGACCTTTATTTTACACTCTGGTTTTTCTTGATCTGAGGGATTAATTTCTTCTGCTTCTGCTCCTCCTTTTATAGCAGTGCAGACTGGGCTTGGGCTGCTCCAAAGTAACAAACATTAGTTTTAACAAAGTAAAACTAATTTCCACAGTTCAAGGTGCTGTTAAATTAGGTCATGATACCTGCCTAGAATCTCGTCTGAAATGACTAAGGAGTCATAACAGGTTTCCTAAAGTATAGTATGAGTTTCCTCTTGTAATATAACAGAAAACCAACATGCCTGTTGTGCACGTCTGATGTCATACGCTCAATGTCATATGACATCCACTCTTCTGCTGATTTTTCTTTACACTAGACCTGGCTTCACCCAATCTTCTGCAGAATAACATTAGAAACAAGTATATTAAAGTTTCCTAAAAGGTCTTCAAGATCCTTTTATGAATACCAATACAATCTATTCTTGTTCCTAATAAATCTCCTTGACATATTTACTGATGAGGTATTTTTCACATGGTCTCATCAATCCAAACCAATTATGTCAAGATATATACATTAGCAGCTCCTTCTATTGTCATGCAGCGATGTCCTGCTTAAGACACATGACAGCACACCCCACTCCCTACTTGTGAGGAACTTCATCACAACTCAACTTGTTGTGGCCACTGCTAACACATAGCAGCTACTGATGTACTAGACATTGATGCATGACACTCAGCTCCTGCTAGCTCCTTCTGCATCCATACCAGCAGTTATGTCATCAGCTCCTGCTGCACCAGTAGCAATGTCATGAGTCATCAGCCCCTGCTACACCACTACTCCTGCTATTTCTCATACAAGACAATAGTTCTGTCATGATAGCAGATGGATGTCGTGATGGATGTCACGATATTCAGCATGACATTCATGTTAAAACACTCCACAGCAATTCTGTCACCATAGCATATGGAGATGTCATAATATCCTACTTCACATCAGTGCAGGATCATGTTTTACCAAAATTTAGCCAATCATAGAACCATGGACAATTTAGCCAATCATAGAACCATGGACAATTCTATACCATAGAACCATGGGACTAACATCATATATAAATTGGATCGATACTGAACATGGTGAAGTGTTGATAAAAGATTTATCACAATCAGAATCGGAGTTCTAATGCCAATTGAAGGTGTGAAAAACACAAGAAATGGGGGGGTTAAATTGGGTTTTAAAAGCAAAAGCTTTTTACGAACTCAAAAATCCAAAAGTTAAAAGTTTGAATAATGAGAAATGTACAAGTATTTTTATCCTGGTTCGCCTGTAAATCAAAGCTAATCCATTCCACCCGCCAAGGTAATTTTGCCTTATACACAAGGACTTAATCCACTATAATCAACTGATTAAAAATGCACTAGTAACAGATGGTGAATAACCAACCACAATGACAAATTTTTAAAGTCCTCTTAAGGATTCTGACCTAACTGGTCCCTTAAGAAATACAAATAACAAGTTTGGATAAAGATTGTGTTACAAGTTTCTTCTATACGAGCAGATTTTACACAAATGAAATACAAACACTTAAAGAAAATAAGCACAAAGTTGTAAGCTTTTCACGTAGAAACAATCTTGTAAAACTTGGACCTTTCTTTAAGTCCCCAAGTCCTCTTTATATAGCATAAAAAAGGAATCGTTGGAGGGAAAATTAGGAATACGAGAAATGCAGCTACCTACTAATGGAATAGTAACAGGTGTGAAGAACAGTATAATCCTTTTGCCCACAAAATCAGGTAGTGGGAGGAATATTTCATTTTTTACCATGTACTATTTTGCTCAGGTATCCTTTTATCCTTATCTTCAAATTCATAGGCTTTTGGTATAAAGTTGATAAAACATGAAAAGAAGAAACATGTAGTTGGAATCAGAATCTTCAGAATCACCAATCAGAACCTTGACAGCATTAGGGTCTGACTTGAGATCTTCAAAAACTTCAGCTAGGAACAAAAACTTCAAAAGTTTTCCGTTCTTTAGAAGCCTGATGGTTAAAGTCACATCTAGAAGCAGAAACAGAGAGAACATTGCAACACCAACATAACATCTTCTCAGAAGCTTCATAGAAGTGAATTATCGTAGAAGCGAATTTTGTAACACAAAGTTCAAAAACTGATGAGGTTGCACGTCATATTCTCAGAATCAGAACTTCCAGTTAAAGCTACACCATAACAAATTGTTAGGGTACAAAAATTATTCTCACATAATAACTACCTTGTTACCATTGAAACTTAAAGGTATAGATGCAGAACCAAATCATGTTCTAGCATAGACATCTGACATCATTTCCTATGAGATCATATTCTTAAAGGAGATATTTATGTTACATCTGTGGGTTCATATGATCAATTGGCATATATCTTCAAAAACCTATACCAAAGGAGACATTTTACAAGATTAGGAGAGAACTTGGTGTTGCTACTGCGAAAATTAGCGTCGGCTATGACAGAAGAGTCGTCACCGTGCGTTATTTATCCCACAAGAGGGAAAGGAAACGCTCAGAGTAAACCTAACGCAAAGAGGGAAAGGAATGGTCATTGTAACACCCTTCTAACCCCGCAGAATAAATATAAATAGATCAGAGTAATTATCATGCATTCCACAAAAAGGGTGTCACATAAATCTTCAAAACATCACACAACACCTGTCATGCTCAATAATATTAAAATAACTTCCTGCTTTTCATACATTTTCACATTAGCATGTAGCAGCGAGTTTGCTTTAATCATGATAGACATAATAAAAGTATTATGCTCATCTCATTTTTAATACTTAGGCTTAAAAGCCAATACTTCATATAATTCAAAATAACAATAACAGAATGAAGTAGAGTACATAGAGTATCTCTTAAAACATAAAATCAAAATATTCCCCCGGTGTTACATAATCAGAGCATGACTCGACCCTAAATAAATAAAGACACAACTCAAGCTACTCCAACGGCTACCTCGTGCTAGAAGCAACTCTACTCCTCAGTACCTGAGCGATGTCGTATAAAACATCATTCCAACAGAAGGGTGAGAATTCACATAATTATTGAAATTATAAGATAATATATAATTTAAGGCATACAAACATAATCACTATTATTCTCACACTTCAAAAGTTTCATCAACACAATATTATTCAAGTAACTATACTATTCACAAGTATATACACACAACTCCATAATTCACCAGTTTATCAGTTCCGCATATCACACATAATCTCATAGCACATAAATATACATAATGAGACTCAATGCAAAACTCAATGCAACTCATGCCATGTGGTACCAACACTCGTTATTATTTTTCGGTTTTTACACTTAAACCGGGTCCGTTCCCTAGACCAATAACACACAAAAAGCCCATTCCCTAAGCTTTCAAACCCCGCTCTAGGTTTGGGACAAGTCACTAGCTCCCACGGAACTAACAAACATTGCCTCTTGACACAAATGATGCGTATGCAAATTCAACAATCATATGCAATTAAGATCATTCCCTAATCTTAACATCCATGCATATCTTCAATAATTCACCACACTTGAGTTACCACACGTTTGCACATACAAACACCTTTTCAAAAATCATGACATTTTTACTTCAAACATCTTCACCATAATTAACAAGTAATCCACAAGTATCAATACAATTCAACCTCAATTCCCAAAATACACATCACTATTTAAATATAAAATAATTAGTCATCATCAATAATTAAAAATTCGATACTCAATAAAATAGTCAATATTCAATAAATAATTTAATATTTTAAATAAATATTCAATATTTAATAAACATTCAATAATTTAATATATATTCAGTATTTAATAACTATTTTGTAATTTAATAAATATTTCAATTTATAATTATTTTGCTACATGAAGTGGATAAGGGTTCACATTATCCTTCTAGTTTATGCAGTGCAAGACATGATAAGAAAAAGTCACATTCCAATCTCTAGTTTAAGCGTTACAGTAACAGGAGATGGAAAGAAGTTCACATTTCACTTCACTGGATAATTCAATTAAGTATTTCACTAACCCATTCAACATACACCAACATGATTCCATCAATTATTTAATATAATTCCCAACTTTGATGAAATATCATGCTTGTGAAATCCAAGTGGTATATGGTGCTACTGCTCACAATTGTAAGAGGTGGTTACTTCCATGTAACTTAATCCTACGCTACAGGGTGATGTTTTACAAAAACTAACTACTAAGCAACATCATGTTTTATTATATACCAAGTGATTATGCACGGTACTGTACAATTAAAAAAAAACTCTCAAATTAGTTTGATCCCTAAGTGTGTGTATATATATCGCTACAGTGATATGGAAGATGACTAATAACTATGACTCTCACAATTCATTTCCTTTAAATCCCACTATACAGTATTATATGGAACATCACTTTTTCATCTTAGCATAGAAAGGATGTGCTACCTTATTAATGTATATAATATGTTCTCATTACTACCTAATTAATTAATATAGTTTCCTCTACCATGCCAGTATTTCACAAAATTAAAACAGCCCCAATTAAAATGTAAAACATTTACAAGATTAATGAATATTTGTATCTCACTGTCGACAATACCATCATAGCAGCAACAACAGAGCACAAAATGGATGACAATAAGAAAATGAAAAAATGAAAATGATTCCAATTAACATACCCATTATATATATATATATATATATATATATAACAATTTCAAACAAAGATAATCATTCACATATCATGGATTTTCATCAAAACCTAACAATTATAAATTCATGAAAATTAGGGGTTTACTCCTAAACATGTTTCTACTCATGATACACTACCAAATAACCCCAATAATCATATAAAAACTCACCCTTACCTTGATTTTCTTGGTGTTCTTGAGCTCTCTCTTGAATCTTCTTCTTCTTCTCAACTCTATTCTTATTGCCTCCTTTTTCCTCTTTTTCTTACTAACATTTCTATTCTCTTCTATCTCTTGTTTTTATAAAATTCTCAAAATTCATTAACCTAATAATTTTTTAATGGGCTTAGTAACTCATATCTATTCACACCCCCAAATAGGCCCAATCAATTAATCTAACAATTCTATATAATTCTACAAATTAGAATATATCATATAAGTTAAATAATAAAATTAAATCAATTATTTCGAATATGTCCAATAATTCATTTAATCCAAACAACTCAAATAAATCAAATAATTTATATAAATTCAATAAATCAACTAATTCAATTATATCAAATAAATCACATAAATTAGTTAATTCAATTAGGCCTAAAATCACATAATTAATCAATTAATTTAATTAATAAATAATTACTAAAAATTGGGGTGTTACAACCCTCCCCCACTTAAAAGATTTTCGCCCTCGAAAATTACCTCTAACGAATAACTCAGGGTAAGACTCACGCATCTGACTCTCAAGCTCCCAAGTCGCGTTCCCACCAGCCGGTCCTCCCCAAGCGACCTTCACCAAAGAAATCTCTTTGCCTCGAAGTTGCTTCAACTTCCGATCCTCTATTCGTATAGGTGATGCCTCCACAGTTAGGTTATCTCTCACCTGCACATCATCTACTTGGACTACATGAGACGGATCCGCAATGTATTTCCTCAACTGAGATACATGGAACACATCATGAAGATTAGCAAGCGACGGAGGTAAAGCCACACGATAGGCCACTTCTCCTATCCTCTGCAAAATCTGATAAGGACCAATGAAACGCGGCGTCAACTTACGCGACTTCAATGCCCTACCAACACCAGTCATCGGAGTGACTCGAAGAAACACATGATCTCCCTCTTGAAATTCAAGTGTCTTCCTCTTCTTGTCATGATAACTCTTCTGACGACTTTGAGAAATTCTCATCTCCTCTTGAATCATCTTAATCTTGTCCGTAGTCTGCTGAACTATCTCGGGTCCAACTACCGAACTCTCTCCGGACTCATACCAACACAGTGGCGTCCTACACCGCCTACCATACAAAGCTTCGAACGGTGCCATACCAATACTCGAATGAAAGCTGTTGTTGTAAGTAAATTCAATCAAAGGCAAGTAGCTATCCCAAGCTCCTCCTTTCTCCAATACACAAGCCCTCAACAGATCCTCGAGTGATTGGATAGTCCTTTCGGTCTGACCGTCTGTCTGAGGATGATAAGCTGAGCTCAAACGCAACTTCGTACCCAAAGCACTTTGCAAACTCTCCCAAAATCTCGAAGTGAACCTCGGATCCCGATCCGACACAACACTGGATGGAATACCGTGCAAACTGACAATCCTCTCGATGTACAGTTTTGCTAACTTCTCCAACGGGTAATCCATTCGCATTGGAATAAAGTGAGCAGATTTAGTCAATCTATCCACAATAACCCAAATAGCTTCAAAATTACCTGGCGTCCTCGGTAATCCAGACACAAAATCCATAGAAATGCTATCCCATTTCCACTCAGGAATAAACAACGGTTGCATCAAACCCGACGGTTTCTGATGCTCAATCTTCGACTTCTGGCAAGTCAAACAAGAATACACAAATTCGGCAATGTCCTTCTTCATACGAGGCCACCAAAATATCTTCCTCAAATCTTGATACATCTTAGTAGCACCCGGATGAATACTCAATCCGCTACGATGTCCCTCCTCAAGAATACTCTTTTTCAATCCATCCAAATCCGGAACACAAACTCTATCCCGACACCTCATAATACCATTCTCGTCAATCCGAAAATCACCACCTTGGCCTTGGCTGATCAAAGTCAAACGATCAACTAAACTCAAATCAGATTTTTGACCTTCTCGTATCTCGTCAAGAATTCCACTAGTAAGTTTCAACATGCCCAACTTAACACCATAAGATGTCCCTTCACAAACCAAACTCATATCTCGAAATTGTTCAATCATTTCCAACTCTTTTATCATCATCATCGACATATGCAAAGATTTCCTACTCAATGCATCGGCTACCACGTTTGCTTTACCCGGATGGTAATTCAAACCAAAGTCATAATCCTTAAGAAGTTCCAACCATCTCCTCTGCCTTGCATTCAATTCTTTCTGATCAAATAGATACTTCAAACTCTTATGATCACTAAATACCTCAAATCTCGAACCAAACAAATAATGCCTCCAAAGCTTCAACACAAATACAACAGCGGCCAACTCTAAGTCATGCGTCGGATAATTCCTCTCATGCACTTTAAGTTGCCTTGAAGCATAAGCTACAACTTGCTGATGTTGCATCAACACACCTCCCAAACCCATCAAGGAAGCATCACAATACACAACAAATGGTTCTTCTGAATTCGGCAAAATCAAAACAGGAGATGTCGTCAATCTTCTCTTAAGTTCTTGAAAACTTTCTTCACATTTTGCATCCCAAACAAAAGCTTGGCCTTTCCTAGTTAACTGTGTCAACGGCAAAGATAACTTGGCAAATCCTTCAATGAATTTCCGATAATAACCTGCCAACCCAAGAAAACTTCTAATCTCAAAAACTGATTTTGGAGCTTCCCATTGTGATACAGCTTCTACCTTCGATGGATCAACTGCAATACCTCTACTCGAAATCACATGGCCAAGGAAACTCACCTCTTTCAACCAAAACTCACACTTAGAAAGTTTAGCATACAACTGCTTCTCTTTCAACACAGACAACACAATTCTCAGATGCTCAGCATGATCCTCTTCACTCTTCGAGTATATCAAAATATCATCAATGAACACAACCACAAACTTGTCCAAATAAGGATGAAAGATCCTGTTCATGTACTCCATAAATACACCTGGTGCATTAGTTACACCAAATGGCATTACAGAATACTCATAATGCCCATACCTTGTTCTAAAAGCAGTCTTTTGAATATCTTCAGCCTTCACACGAATCTGATGATACCCAGATCTCAAATCTATCTTACTGAACACACTTGCACCAACCAACTGATCCATCAAATCATCAATCCTTGGAAGTGGATACTTATTCTTGATAGTCACCTTGTTCAATTGTCTATAATCCACACAAAGCCTCATAGTACCTTCTTTCTTCTTAACCAACAAAACTGGTGCACCCCATGGTGACACACTCGGACGAATAAACCTCTTCTCAAGTAGGTCCTCAAGTTGACTCTTTAGCTCTTTCAATTCCGATGCGGACATACGATATGGAGCCATCGACATCGGACTAGTTCCAGGAACTAAGTCAATCGAAAACTCCACTTCTCGTTCCGGCGGTAAATCTCTTATCTCCTCGGGAAAAACTTCCGGAAAATCACGGACAATTGGTAAAGCATCAATTACTTCACTTTCGCCAATATTCAAAGTTGCCATCAACATGAATACCTTCGCACCATCTTGCACTGATTCCTTCACTTGCTTTGCAGTCATAAATAAGTCTCCTTCATCATCAGTTTCAAGAAAAATAACTGTTTTGTCAAAACAGTTAATATAGACACGATTGAATTCTAACCAATTCATCCCAAGAATAACATCAAGTTGGTCTAAGTAAAGACACACTAAATCAACTCCAAAGTCTTTACCAAAAATACTCAACGGGCAATTCAAACACACATATGGGGTAGTTACTGAACCCGTAGCAGGAGTATCAATAACCATACCCCCACTCATAACAGACAACTCGAGATTTAATCTCTTAACACAATTCAAAGAAATAAAAGAATGTGTAGCTCCAGTGTCAATTATAGCAACCAAAGGTATACCATTAATGAAGCACGTACCTCGAATCAACCGATCTTCACTAGTAGTCTCAGATCCTGATAGAGCAAATACTTTCCCTTTTGCTTGAGCCTTCTTTGGTTTGTCACACTTGGTACTAATGTGCCCTTGCTCACCACAATTGTAGCAAGTCACATTCGCACCGCTTCTGCACTCCAAAGCCTTGTGGCCTGGCTTGCCACACTTGAAACACTTTTGCTCGACACTTGTGCACTCAGGAGCACGATGTCCTTCAACACCACATCTAAAACACTTAACTGGATTAGGAGCTCCTCCCCCACTCGGCTTCCTTCCATTACCAGCTTTCTGTTTCCCTTTATCAGCAGGAGTCACATACGGCTTCCCTCTGAATTGACCTTTTCCCCTCTTATCATTTAAACTCTTGTAGTGACTAGACCGAGCTCTGCTATCTTCATCATAGATTCTACTTTTGTTCACCAACTCAGAAAATCGCCTAATCTCCTGATAACCAATAGCTTGTTTGATTTCAGGCCTCAAACCATTCACAAACTTAAGGCACTTGGATCTCTCAGCATTAGTAGTATTGTAATGAGGACAAAACTTAATTAACTCCTCAAATCTTGCTGCATACTCGGCCACAGTTGAGTTACCCTGCTTCAGCTCAAGGAATTCAATTTCCTTCTTTCCACGCACATCTTCTGGAAAATACTTCTCCAAAAACGCCTCTCTGAAAACATCCCAAGTAACCTCAACTTCATCTTCTTCAAACCTTTGACGAGTGTTACCCCACCAGTCCTCAGCTTCCTCTTCAAGCATATGAGTGCCAAACTGCACCTTCTGCGCATCTGAACAATTCATGACTCGAAATATCTTCTCAATTGCTTTCAGCCATACTTGTGCTTTGTCAGGATCATGCGTTCCCTTGAAGATTGGTGGATTGTTCCTCTGAAACTTCCCCAAGGCACGAAACTCATCATCATTGTTGTTTCCAGCATTCACATTGACTTGCGGATTCTGTCCAATCGCTCCAGCCAACATCGCCAAAGCCTCAGCAATTGCTTCATCATTCCTACCTGCAACCATTGTTCTTGATTCCAACAACAAATCTTCGTTAGAACAACCAATATCGATAGTGCTACACACACATATCAAATACAAAAGGGATTAAACACACTAACAACTTGGTCAACTGACCGACTTTGCTCTGATACCACTAATGTAACACCCTTCTAACCCCGCAGAATAAATATAAATAGATCAGAGTAATTATCATGCATTCCACAAAAAGGGTGTCACATAAATCTTCAAAACATCACACAACACCTGTCATGCTCAATAATATTAAAATAACTTCCTGCTTTTCATACATTTTCACATTAGCATGTAGCAGCGAGTTTGCTTTAATCATGATAGACATAATAAAAGTATTATGCTCATCTCATTTTTAATACTTAGGCTTAAAAGCCAATACTTCATATAATTCAAAATAACAATAACAGAATGAAGTAGAGTACATAGAGTATCTCTTAAAACATAAAATCAAAATATTCCCCCGGTGTTACATAATCAGAGCATGACTCGACCCTAAATAAATAAAGACACAACTCAAGCTACTCCAACGGCTACCTCGTGCTAGAAGCAACTCTACTCCTCAGTACCTGAGCGATGTCGTATAAAACATCATTCCAACAGAAGGGTGAGAATTCACATAATTATTGAAATTATAAGATAATATATAATTTAAGGCATACAAACATAATCACTATTATTCTCACACTTCAAAAGTTTCATCAACACAATATTATTCAAGTAACTATACTATTCACAAGTATATACACACAACTCCATAATTCACCAGTTTATCAGTTCCGCATATCACACATAATCTCATAGCACATAAATATACATAATGAGACTCAATGCAAAACTCAATGCAACTCATGCCATGTGGTACCAACACTCGTTATTATTTTTCGGTTTTTACACTTAAACCGGGTCCGTTCCCTAGACCAATAACACACAAAAAGCCCATTCCCTAAGCTTTCAAACCCCGCTCTAGGTTTGGGACAAGTCACTAGCTCCCACGGAACTAACAAACATTGCCTCTTGACACAAATGATGCGTATGCAAATTCAACAATCATATGCAATTAAGATCATTCCCTAATCTTAACATCCATGCATATCTTCAATAATTCACCACACTTGAGTTACCACACGTTTGCACATACAAACACCTTTTCAAAAATCATGACATTTTTACTTCAAACATCTTCACCATAATTAACAAGTAATCCACAAGTATCAATACAATTCAACCTCAATTCCCAAAATACACATCACTATTTAAATATAAAATAATTAGTCATCATCAATAATTAAAAATTCGATACTCAATAAAATAGTCAATATTCAATAAATAATTTAATATTTTAAATAAATATTCAATATTTAATAAACATTCAATAATTTAATATATATTCAGTATTTAATAACTATTTTGTAATTTAATAAATATTTCAATTTATAATTATTTTGCTACATGAAGTGGATAAGGGTTCACATTATCCTTCTAGTTTATGCAGTGCAAGACATGATAAGAAAAAGTCACATTCCAATCTCTAGTTTAAGCGTTACAGTAACAGGAGATGGAAAGAAGTTCACATTTCACTTCACTGGATAATTCAATTAAGTATTTCACTAACCCATTCAACATACACCAACATGATTCCATCAATTATTTAATATAATTCCCAACTTTGATGAAATATCATGCTTGTGAAATCCAAGTGGTATATGGTGCTACTGCTCACAATTGTAAGAGGTGGTTACTTCCATGTAACTTAATCCTACGCTACAGGGTGATGTTTTACAAAAACTAACTACTAAGCAACATCATGTTTTATTATATACCAAGTGATTATGCACGGTACTGTACAATTAAAAAAAAACTCTCAAATTAGTTTGATCCCTAAGTGTGTGTATATATATCGCTACAGTGATATGGAAGATGACTAATAACTATGACTCTCACAATTCATTTCCTTTAAATCCCACTATACAGTATTATATGGAACATCACTTTTTCATCTTAGCATAGAAAGGATGTGCTACCTTATTAATGTATATAATATGTTCTCATTACTACCTAATTAATTAATATAGTTTCCTCTACCATGCCAGTATTTCACAAAATTAAAACAGCCCCAATTAAAATGTAAAACATTTACAAGATTAATGAATATTTGTATCTCACTGTCGACAATACCATCATAGCAGCAACAACAGAGCACAAAATGGATGACAATAAGAAAATGAAAAAATGAAAATGATTCCAATTAACATACCCATTATATATATATATATATATATATATATAACAATTTCAAACAAAGATAATCATTCACATATCATGGATTTTCATCAAAACCTAACAATTATAAATTCATGAAAATTAGGGGTTTACTCCTAAACATGTTTCTACTCATGATACACTACCAAATAACCCCAATAATCATATAAAAACTCACCCTTACCTTGATTTTCTTGGTGTTCTTGAGCTCTCTCTTGAATCTTCTTCTTCTTCTCAACTCTATTCTTATTGCCTCCTTTTTCCTCTTTTTCTTACTAACATTTCTATTCTCTTCTATCTCTTGTTTTTATAAAATTCTCAAAATTCATTAACCTAATAATTTTTTAATGGGCTTAGTAACTCATATCTATTCACACCCCCAAATAGGCCCAATCAATTAATCTAACAATTCTATATAATTCTACAAATTAGAATATATCATATAAGTTAAATAATAAAATTAAATCAATTATTTCGAATATGTCCAATAATTCATTTAATCCAAACAACTCAAATAAATCAAATAATTTATATAAATTCAATAAATCAACTAATTCAATTATATCAAATAAATCACATAAATTAGTTAATTCAATTAGGCCTAAAATCACATAATTAATCAATTAATTTAATTAATAAATAATTACTAAAAATTGGGGTGTTACAGTCATCGCAACCAAATCCTGGATTCGGGAGTCGGTTACGCAAGGGGATGGTATTAGCACCCCTCACGTCCGTCGTACTCGACGGGATCCACGCTTGTTTTCTATCTAAGGGTGTGTTATTCTATCTACTCTACAGGTCTGGGTTAAAAAGAAAAGAAAATGACTCGGCAAAGTATCGCACTTTATGCCTACGTATTCCCGTCTGGAACGAGAAATCAGAGTCAACGTAGTTTGCCTACCTACGGGAAAGGAGGGGAAGGTTGCTCGCTAGGATATCACATCTTATGCCTACGTACTTTCATACAGCATGAAAGATCAGAGCAAACGTAGTTCGGGCTACGGAAGACACAAGCTTGTCTGACAGTTTTTATCTCCTTCTGAAAAGGGTTTTCCTGATTAAAGGTCCAAGAGGACAAAAGCAGAGTTTGAATGTTTGTTTGAGTTTTTTACGAAAGAAATGTTTTTTAGTTTGTTTGTAACTTGTACGGCACTAAAGACTTGTGATTTGAGAGTGACTACGTCGCATGTCACCCTAAGCGTACCATACTAAGCAGCCAGATTACTGAAGAGTGACCCTCCAGCAACCTTTCCTCAAATAGCTTAAGGCTCGTAACGTACAGCACGCGTTATCCTTATTACTGTGTTTTTGAATTGTTTTGAGATGAGAAGAGAAAGACCCTAAAACTATGGTTGAAAGGGAAACTAGCCTAATGTTATCATGCATGGGTCAGAACCTAATGTCTGTCATAATTCCCTCTTGCACAGAGGAAATCAGAGATCCTAGGGGAAACAGCAAAAGAAAGCAAGCAACAAACAATAAACAGTAAACATGTATGTTATGCAACAGTACCAGAGAGGCAATAGAGAGAACAATAGGCAAGAGGAGATAAGCTCCACCTTAAACCTAGAGGTAATCAGCATAATTAAACAGACAATACAAAGGAAAACAAAAGACACAGAGGAGGTAGCTCAGGCAGCAGTACTAGACTCCTACAGCAACAGCAACTCTAAACAGCAAAGTTGAATAGACAACAAAGTTGACAACAAATGCCTCATCTTCAAGCAAGCTTCTATCTTCAATCTTCATCAATCTTCAATCTCCAACAAGCACACTCCAAGATGAGGATCAATCATCAAGATCAAGTTATAATGTTAAGAAACTTAATGACAACCAAAGGAAATCACTAAGAACTCAACATTGCAAATGAAAGGTATCCTCAAAGTTCTACTCACTTGGGTATACCACTGATCCCTCCTAAGGAGATATAGAGCTTCCCAATAAGGAATTTGTGTCATTGGATATAATAGAGGCAAACAATGCACTCTATGTTTGAAGAAAGAATCAAAACTAGGTCTAAGGCATTTCCTAAAACCCTAGTTTCCGAAGCCCCTAAAAAGAACCTCCACAAGAGGAAAAGCCTTCAACTCCAAGCTCTAATCCTCAATCCCAAGCATCTTCAATGAATCCAAAAGATCCAACAAAAAGAACTCAAGCTCAAACCAACTCCAAGGCAGCCAACCAAGCCAAACAAACAAAGGTACTCAAGAGAGAACAACACAAACACAAGCAATTTGAAAAATACAACTAAAATAGAAAATGAAATTTAAAAATTCTAATAAAATTCCTAGGGTAATATACAAGTTTGAAGAAACTAATGTAAAAATATTGAAGCCTAAATCAACTTCTAAGTCATCTAAACAATTCCTACATTGAGATACGTCAAGGGAATCCACAAGTTTGGGAGAGTCCTAATCTCAATACATAAACAGATCCTAATATTGTTCTAAAAATCCACCAAATATTCTAAGAGAACATACATGTCTACCCTAACACATACTAAAAAATCAAATCCAAACTCAAAACCAATTGTAAGAACTAAATTCAACAAAACAGATAGCCAATTATGCAAAAATAAAGAACAAAATAAAATGTGAAAAATCAAATAAAAATTGAAAAATGCATGAAATTGTATTTTGTTAATCCCAGAAAATCATAAATTCCATAAGGATCATGAGGATATTTTTAAAATAATTTTGTGATCAAAATTGGAATTTATATGATTTTTGGAATAACAATGCAATTAAAATAAAACAAAATGAAATAAAAATGAATTAAAAACAGAAATAAACAAGAGCCAATGGATCAGGAGACCAGTCAATCCATCCAACGCGCCAGAGCTTGCCACCTCATTTATTTAAACGCAGCGTTTTGAATTAATCTGGAGTCAACAAAAAAAACAAGTCCCAGCCACACGATCTGGTGGTCAGTCAATGGTTCAAGGTTGATCTAATGGCTCTCACATCATCTTCTTCATTTTTCAGGTCATCTGAGTAGAGACACATGGCGGTGGTGCATGGTGGCCGGAGAAGACTCCAGTTGTCTTCTCCGGCATGAGTCCAGTTTCAGGCAACCAAAAATGACAAACTAAATACCAAATCAACTCAGTTTTTCATGTACAATCCAAATCTCCACTCAAAATCCTCTAGATCTGGCTAGGTTTTAAAATTCGAAGGCAAACTCCAAAAGCACATCAATTTTGATCATCATCAAATCCTAAACTAAATACATAGAATTGTTCCTCATGCTTCCTAGGTCATCAACATCTATCCAATTCATGTCAATTCTTCAAGATCAAGTCAAATCGTGCCTCAACAGAATTCATACATGATCCTACATTGTCTCTAATTGTCCAAATTCCTATCCAGAAACGATCTACATCTCTTCCTGATTCTAAAAGCAAGCTCAAAACTAAATGAATCATGCTAAATCATGTAGAATATGGAGATTTACTAACCTGCTCTAGATCTGTTGACAGAGGTACTTAGAGCTCGTGATTTGCTTCCAAATGCTCCAGAAACTTTCAATGATCTACCAGAAAGAGATTGCACACCTCAATTTTGCTTGAATTGGCTCCAAACTCAGAATCCGATTTCAAGTTGCAGCTGTGAAATTTCAATTTCTCTTGCTTGCTCTGGCGCGAAATGAAGCTCAAAATTGATCTGAACTCACTCTAATGAATATATAGAAGAGTTTCATGGGCCTTTGGATCCAAGTTGAAGCCCAAAATAGTGATTTGCATTTTCTGATTTTTCCTTCAAAGTTCACTATGACAGTCGTGTATTGCAAGCTTGGAATTGGTTCTAGAAGTTTCTAACACCTTGCACATGTCATTTAGAATGAGTTTAGATGGAGAAATTGGCCTGAATTGCCTTGTGTATGATTTGGCATATGTGACTTGTTCATGAAGTAACAACATTGAAAGTCATGGAATTATGCCTCAAATCAAAAATGTAAAAGTGTCAAAGTGTTCAAAATGAAATTTCCAGTCAGAAAATGTACTCATTTTCTTGGTTTTGGTCATCTAACTTAAAATCCCATTTTTCCCTCCTTTCCAAATTTGAAATTTCTTCATTTTCAAACCATTTCAAATGACTTTTTGACATGAGCCAAACCAAACTTTCATGACCACTTGGTTGCACTCAAAACATCATTTTAAGAAACTTTCATGTTGAACAATTTTCCATTTGAAGCATGCAAGTTGGAGATTTTGGCCCATGCTTGAAAATGACCTATAATATCACTTTCCCAAAATACCCCTGACTTGTAAACCTCATAACTTGAGTTCTACAAATCAAATGGATGACTTCTAGTACAATTTAGAAAGCTAAGAGCATGAGGAACAACTTTCATGTTGACCAAAAGTTCAGGTGAAACCTCCTTATAGGTCAAACATAGCCTTGAAGTCAGATGATTTTCACAGACAAATTTCAGAAGCATCTGAGGACTTGTAACTTGTTTGGACCATAACTTGAGTTCTATAAATCCCCTTGAGAACTTCTAGTACTCAAATTAAAGGTATTTATATGTTCTACAAGTTTAATGTTTGCCAAAAATCCATTTGAAACTTGTATCTTGACTTATGTGGTCTTGAATTTAGGCACTAAACATGGCAATTTGCACTAAAACCCTAATTTAGCAACTTCCCACATTCTTGACTCTTCTTGATTTTATCTTGGCACAACACCACAAATGTATTATCACATCATTCCATGAATTCCATTACCTCAAAGTAGGCTTGAATGCTTTTCAATTGCACAATTGACCCAGGGTTGATCCAGATGAAACCCTAATTGCTTGCACCTCAACTGTGGCTCTTGCACTTGAATCAATGACTTGGTTGAGCTCCAACATGGCCCTCTAGGAACTCCATGAGCTCTATACACATCTTCTATTCACAATCCAAGCTTTACATCTCACTGATGGACTTCAATTGATCAATACCTCTCACCACCTCCTGATGACTTGGATGACTTCTCAAGCTTGGATAAGATTTCTTGCTAGGCTTCTCTTGATAATAATCACACTTGATCTCCTGTTGGATGAATGATATGCCATGATATGAAAATGATAGAACTATGCAAATGATAATGCAATGAAACATAAACCAGGTAAAAGATGTAGAGCAAATTTTGGGGTGCAACAGCTGCCCCTATTCAAACGGCTTGGACCCGACTGGGTGAAGAGCGAACGGCCTTCAAGCAATCGAGGTAAAAGACGGTTGAATACCAAGAAACCCGGAAGTTTGCCAACCGCAGACACAAACTGTAAAAACTGCTTGGTGAACAACATCCGTTGTGCTGAACCCAGTTGTTACGGCAACAACTGATCAATGTTCTAATAAAACTTTTGATTTCAGCCTTAACTCCCTGTGTGACGCCACAGGCATCGAATTAACTTTACGAGAAACAATTCTGTCCACAATGGGACTAAACTTCGTCAACACGAGGAAGGACTCCATCCACCTGGGTACAATCCCATCTCTAATTGGAATAACGATCTCTGTCAGTCACTAGTAACAACTCCACTGGGGATAATCCATCTATTACGGATAATAACTCCGCCCACACGAGTAGCAATCCCTATCAACATATGTGCAAATCGCTGTCAATCACAGGTACGATCTTTACACGGATAATAATCACCATCAGCACGGGTAGCAATCACTGTCAACACAAGTGCAAATCACTGTCAATCACAGGTAACAATCTCTGTCAACACAGGCGCGATCTCTGTCCATCACAGGTAACAATCTTTTCTGACGCTCTTACTGGGGAAATAACTCTGCCAACAACACAGGAACTAACTCCGTCACCACTACGGGAAATAACTCTGCCAACGATACAGGAAAATAACTCTGCCAAATACAGGAAAATAACTTCGTCACCACTACGGGAAATAACTCTGCCGACGATACAGGAAAATAACTCTGTCACCACTACGGGAAAATAACTCCGTCACCACTACGGGAAAATAACTCTGTCCAATAATACAGGAAAATAACTTTGTCACCACTACGGGAAAATAACTCCGAATACAGCTTCTCTGCCTATCTTTACAGTAGCTAACTCCATCAATCAAATGGGTAACAAAATACTGGTCCCGTCTTCAAACTCTTGGGGCGGACATGGCAGCAAATCTGAGAAGGACTCTACTGGGGATTTTCTGAATCCAAATTGCCATACACCTACTTCGACATAGGTGGCAACTTCCAAAAAAAATGATTCACGAAATCTTTTGATACTGTCATAACATCAATTTTGAAGAAATACTCCGCTGGAGGGGTAAGAGAAACGAACATTATCATTACATGTCTCACGCCGAGACCTTGCTTATCTGGTAATTAATCTGAGCAGGAGCTCCCTCCGTCTGCAGGGAAAACAACACTTGAAAACAAAAAAGTTAACCAACCTGGCTCATGTTTCAAAATGCGTATGTTTGACAATGGTGTAATGCTCCATTCAACATGGAAATGTTACGCGTTTGGGTAGATGAAAATATGATGGTATATGCAAATGCTGATGCAGGCTCAAACTGCTGAGAAACACTCCGGTATGAAATGGCTAAGAACAAAACCAACTCCGCTGGGGATGAACGGGTATCACAAAGTATTCCGGAAAAATAAATGCCGGAGACAACAACCAATTCTACTGGGGAGAGATCAGACCCTTCTGGGGGAAGAAATACACTGTCGGGACACAGTCTACAAACTCGAAGCTATAAACTCTGCTGCGGATAACCATCCTGACGAAAGAATGAAAAACTTGCTTCAGGCGACATTCCTGGTGATACTCTCTCAAGGAGGACAATTCTACATCTGGTAGAAATAAGCGATGTCTCCACTCTCTGGGGATAAGATACGACTTGCTAAGGAACAACATCAACTAAAGTTAAGCCTTACGTCAAGAGACTTTGGTTAGGGAATACAATTCTTGACCGTTTGCTTCAAAGGTAAGGACCCTGCAAAACACAAACGATACAAAACAAATCTACACAACAAAATCTATCTGATTTAATATCCGTGACGTTCATTCAGTCAATTCGAAGTTTTAGCAATTATTGGCAAGGGCCAGTGAGTTTATGCAAGTGCAAGTTCATCAAAACATCAGCGTTTTTTACAAACAAAACAGTAAAGAACAAGCATCAAGTACTGAATAACATGCTTTATTGAATGGGCCTGTAAATAGGCAAAGCTTTGTACACTGGATGTAACTCCTGGAAAGAGGAAGTTACGCACAAGCAAAATACAATATATGCACAAGAAGTACAAAGAAAGATACAAAACAAATTTGATACATGCCGGGAACGTGGTACAGACAAGCACCATGAGCTGATTCTCCTATGACTCGCCTGACTCTGACACTTTCCCGGTACTCGATCTTCGGAATAGATTGTTTTGGATATACGACCCTCAGGTACTCCCAAACCACTTAAGCAATGTAATAACAAACTCGGACCGCAGTCATTTGCTTTTTTTTTAAATCCCTAACTTTTGCGTGAATCGCCCTTTGTGGGTTTTCAATTCACCGGGATACCCTTTTTTGCCGAAGTTGCCCTTTTCAGGTTTTCAACTTCGCGGGTGTACATTTTTTCAAGTTTATCCCTAACTTTTGCCCGAACCTTTTATTCCTTTTTATGGTTCGCCGGGATGCCCCATTTTTGCCTGGACTCTCTTTTCCTGTCCAGCGGGTCACTTTAAGCAAAGTATTTTTTAACTGCGTCCAAATTCACAGGAGACATAAAGTCCTCACCATCCATGGTGGATAACAACAAGGCTCCTCCAGAGAAAACCTTTCTGACGACATATGGACCCTCGTAGTTGGGCGTCCATTTGCCCCTGTGATTCGATTGTGGTGGGAGAATCTTTTTCAACACAAGGTCGCCCGTCTGAAAGCTTCAAGGGCATACCTTTTTATCATAAGCTTTCTTCATCCAGCTCTGATACAACCGACCATATGCGAGAGAAGCCAGTCTCTTCTCATCCATTAAACTGAGCTGGTTCAGTCTATCTTTTACCCATTCTGCCTCATCAAGTTGGACATCACGTAAAACCCTCAAAGAAGGAATCTCAACCTCCAATGGTAACATTGCCTCCATGCCATACACCAATGAGAAAGGGGTTGCCCCGGTTGATGTGCGTACCGTCGTACGATAACTGTGCAAAGCGAAAGGCAACATCTCATGCCAGTCCTTATAAGTCACAACCATCTTTTGAACAATTTTCTTTATGTTCTTATTGGCCGCTTCGACAGCGCCATTCATCTTGGGTCGATAGGGAGAAGAGTTGTGATGCTCGATCTTGAAATTCTGACACAGCTCTTTCATCATCTTGTTATTAAAGTTTGAGCCATTGTCGGTGATAATCCTCTCCGGGATTCCATATCTGCAGATAATATCTCTTTTAATAAATATGGCTACCACTTGTTTGGTGACATTAGCATATGACGTTGCTTCAACCCATTTGGTGAAGTAATCAATAGCTACCAAAATGAACCGGTGTCTGTTTGATGTCGTGGGTTCAATTTTCCCAATCACATCAATTCCCCACATCGAGAAAGGCCACGGTGATGACATAACATTCAAAGGGCTCGGAGGCACATGAATTTTATCCGCATAAATTTGACATTTATGACACTGCTTCGCAAATTTGAAACAATCTGTTTCCATCGCTAACCAATAGTAACCTGCCCGTAACAGTTTTCTCGTCATTGCATGTCCACCAGCATGCGTACCAAATGTACCTTCATGGATCTCTTCCATGAGCAGCTTAGCCTCTTTCTCGTCCACACATCGCAACAACACCAAGTCGTGGTTTCTCTTGTACAGGACGCCATCCGGATTCAAATAAAAATTTCTAGCCAATCTCCTAAGAGTCTTCTGATCACGACTGGATGCCCCAGCCAGATACTCTTTGGTCTTCAGAAAATGTTGGATATCAAAATACCACGGTTTGCCATCGGATGTTTCCTCAATGGCGAATATGAAGGCGGGCCTATCAAGGTGAGAGATAACAATCCTGGGAGCCTCATTCCAGAAGTTAACTTTATACATTGAAGACAACGTCGCAAGAGCGTCGGCCATCTGATTTTCTGCTCGTGGAACGTGATGCAATTTTACTTTGTCAAAGAAAGGCAACAATCTCCTTACATAATTCATATAGGGTATCAGATTGGGCTGCCACGTCTCCCATTCTCCTTTAATTTGGTTGACCACTAGAGCAGAGTCCCCGTATACATCAAGATATTTGATTCTCAAATCAATAGCCTCCTCCAGACCCATGATGCACGCCTCATATTCAGCCTCATTATTGGTAACTGGAAAGGTCAATCTGGCAGTAAAGGGAATGTGCGTCCCTTGAGGAGTGGTGATAATTGCCCCTATTCCACTACCATAGGAGTTAACAGTGCCATCAAATATCAACTGCCATTTGGAACCCAACTCTGGACCTTCATCCGGCAATGGCTCATCATAATCTTTCATTTTAAAGTACATGATATCCTCGTCAGGAAAATTAAACCTCATTGGTTGATAATCTTCAATTGGCTGCTCAGCTAGGTACTTTGATAAAACGCTACCTTTGATAGCCTTTTGAGAAACATATTGAATATCATATTCTGTCAGCACCATCTGCCATCGAGCAATCCTCCTAGAGAGTGCTTGCTTTTCAAATACGTATTTGATCGGATCCATCTTTGAAATTAGCATGGTTGTATGGTTTAACATGTATTGTCTCAAACGTTTGGCAGCCCAGGCTAGCGCACAACACGTCTTTTCAAGCATTGAGTAATGGGATTCACAATCTGTGAACTTTTTACTCAAGTAGTAAATCGCATGCTCTTTACGTCCGGTCTCATCATGTTGACCGAGAACACAACCCATACTTTCCTCAAGAACCGTCAAATACATAATCAATGGTCTCCCTGCTACTGGGGGTATCAATATTGGAGGTTCCTGCAAATATTCTTTTATTTTTTCAAACGCCCTTTGACAATCCTCATTCCAGGTCACAGCTTGATTCTTTTTCAATAATATGAATAATGGCTCGCATGTAGCGGTTAGGTGAGATATGAACCGAGCAATGTAGTTCAACCTCCCTAAAAACCCACGCACTTCTTTTTCTGTTTTAGGCGTTGGCATTTCTTGTATTGCTTTTATCTTAGCAGGATCAACCTCAATTCCTTTTTCGCTCATAATAAACCCCAATAGTTTACCGGATCTCACCCCGAAGGTGCACTTGTTAGGATTCAGCCTTAGCCTGAATTTCCTAAGCCTCTTGAACAATTTAAGCAGATTAACCAAATGCTCTTCCTCCGTCTGGGATTTGGCAATCATATCATCAACATAAACCTCGATCTCTTTATGCATCATGTCATGAAAGAGCATCGTCATAGCACGTTGATATGTTGCCTCAGCTTTCTTCAAACCAAAGGGCATCACTTTGTAGCAAAATGTTCCCCAGGGAGTAATGAAGGTTGTTTTCTCCATGTCTTCTGGCGCCATTTTTATCTGATTGTAACCCGAGAAGCCATCCATGAAGGAGAACACGGAGAATTGAGCAGTGTTATCGACCAGCACATCAATATGAGGAAGCGGAAAGTCGTCCTTTGGGCTCGCCCTATTCAAATCACGATAGTCTATGCACATCCGTACCTTACCATCTTTCTTTGGTATCGGTACTATATTGGCGACCCATGAGGGATAAGTTGTAACAGCAAGGAAACCAGCATCCCACTGTTTTTGAACTTCCTCCTTAATCTTCACAGACATATCTAGTCTGGTTCTTCTGAGTTTCTGCTTAACAGGCGGACATTCTTCTCGCAATGGTAGAAAATGCACAACCATGTCAGTATCCAATCCTGGAATATCCTCGTACGACCAAGCAAAGATATCACTGTACTCTTGCAACATCTCAATCAGACCCTGCTTGATGTCGCTTTACAATGCAGCCCCTATCCGGATGTTCCTGACAACTCCCTCGGACCCCACGTTGATAATCTCAATCTCTTCCTGATGAGGCAGAATGATTCTTTCTTCCTGTGTCAACAGTCGAGTCAGCTCTTCTGGCAAGTCGCTATCCTCAACAATCTCTTCCTCAGCTTGAAATACCGGGTGTTCAAAGTCAAAGCGAGTCATAGGAAGTTTGTGTTCGGTGTCATATGAAATATGAATCCTGCAAAGGAAATGGTTAAATGCTTCAAATGAGTGCAAACAAAGCTCATAACCACGTTGCCATTTATTGTTAAAATAAAAACAGGAAAAACAGGGAACACAAAATTTGTATGAGAAAAACGCCTTTATTCAATGATTAAACAGTGCATACACATAAGCAGGTGGCCCTAAAACAAAATCACTATGCCTCGGGTAGGACACAGGATTATACAATAATCAAGAAAACAAATCATTACTGTTTTGTAATCACTGGGACAATTTCCCGGATGGACCAGTTGCAGAGACTCTGTCCTGGCACGCTAGGCTTGATCCATGCGTCCATGTCACAATCACTATCTCCGTCTTCAGAGTCAGAAACAACATTAATCGTCTCAAAGCAGACTCCCTTTGGGGTGATCACCACCGGTCCCTTGAACTTGGGCGCGCTTGATGCGGAAGGTGACGATGTAGGGCGATACCCTAGTCCAAACTTGTCCATCTTGACAGGAATTTCCAGCACTTGACCCCAACCCTTGGTCTCACTAGTCTGAACCAACGCTTGAGCGTCTTTGTACGAAGCCACAGCAACCTCTGGCACTTTGCTGGGAACACTGGACTTGTCGTTGATTTGCAACCCTTCGAAGGCTTGGCAGGGCGTTTCGTAGATTTCTCCATCCACTTCAACGTACTTGAATGATGAGAGATGACTGACCAAGATGTCCTCTTCCCCACAAATAGTAACGATGCCACCACCGGCTTCAAACTTAAGCTTCTGATGCAACGTGGACATCACAGCTCCTGCAGAGTGTATCCACGGACGCCCAAGTAAAAAGCTATAAGTTGGATGAATATCCATGATATAAAATTCAGTGTCAAATATTTTCGGCCCAACCTGCAACGGCAACCTTATCGATCCAAACACCGACCTTCTCGTTCCATCAAACGCCTTCACAACCAAGTCACTTGGCGTGCAAATAATTCCCTGGATATCCAACTTCATCATAGCCTTCTTAGGAAATACATTCAGAGATGATCTGGTATCCACAAGAACATGCGACATTACGGTGCCCCGGCATTCCACCGATATGTGCAAAGCCATATTATGCTCTCGGCCTCTGGGTGTTAGATCAAAATCAGTGAAACCTACACTATGTCCAGCATTGACATGCGCCAGTACCCCCTCTAGCTGGTTGATAGAAACCTCCTGAGGTACAAATGATGTGTCCAATATCTTCAACAAAGCGTTTCGATGAGCCTCAGAACAAAGCAACAAAGATAGGATTGAAATTTTTGAGGGTGTCTATTGTAAGTGCTCAACAATCTTATAATCGCTCTTGCAAATTAGCCTCATGAACTCTTCTACGTCCTTGAGCGACGTGTCTTTCTCTTTCAACTGGGATGGTCCACTTTCATTCACCTTGGCCTTGCCTTTAGCAATCCTCTCTGCTTCAACTTCAGGTGCGGTGAATATTCTTCCACTACGGGTCATGCCTCCCGTTCCAACATTGTCAACTGCCCCTGCCGGCCGACTATTCACCTCAATCTTTTCTCCATTACAGTATGCTTCTAACCCATATGTCCAGGGAACAGCTTTTGTACTCTCAAAAGGAACAGGTCCTGCTTTTTTTATTGTGATAGTCGGCCGCTTGGCAGGCGCCGATATCGTAATAGTCTTCCTTGGGATTGTAACCATTGCAACCTCATCCTGCTTTTCAAACAATGCCTCAATAGGCTTCTCGACAGCAGTCCGATCAAATTGCAAAACCCCCTCATCTATCATGGCTTGGATACCTCTTTTCAAATCAACGCAACCCTTTGGTTGGGTCCAGCAATCCAGACAATATTCATCACATCCGGGGAATACACCCCCTTTCAACAATCTTCTTTTGACACAACTTAACGGCGTCTTCAATTCATTCACATCCATAACCAAGTTCAAATTCTCTTCCGTTATGATAGCATTCGCTCCATGATTCGGCATGGGTTGTTGTACAATATTCGGACCGTCCTGACCAAAGTTAATAGCCTTACTATCAAGAAAATCTTGAACCTTATGTTTGAAAGCATGGCAACCTTCAATATCATGTCCGGACGCCCCGGAATGAAAATCACAATGTTTACCAGCGTCAAAACCAAATGGAGTTCCCGTCAACGGGGCCATCATTCTCTTTTCAACCAGATTCAAACCCAACAGTGTTTGAAGCAGTTCAGCATAAGTTGAAGGAGGTGCTTCGAATACTCTCTTTGGCCTACCCTCTTGAATTCTACGCTGAGCAAGGTGCATTCTCTGTTGCTGCGGCTGTTGTTGCCGTTGCTGTTGTTGTTGTTTTTGCTGAGGTATCGGGATAGTAACACTAGCAACTTGTTGTGGCTGATACTGATTCCTTCCTCTTCCACGACCTCGACCACCATATACCGCACTAGCGTCGCCTTGTCTCCTTCCACCAAAGGCTTTCCTTGCACCTCCAGCTGAGGTGGATTCACCTGCCTGAATCTTCCCAATCTTAATTCCGTTTTCAATTTGTTCTCCCATGAGAATCATGTCGGAGAAATTACCCATCGAGACATTAAGCAATTTGTCGTAGTACATTCTAGAGAATGTTCCAATAAACATATCAATCAACTCTCTTTCAACCAAAGGGGGATGAACCCTAGCCGCAATATCACGCCAGCTTTGCGCATACTCCTTGAAGCTCTCGCCATTCTTCTGAGACAAACTCTGCAGCTGGACCCTGTTCGGCGCCAAGTCACTATTATATTGGTAATGTTTAACAAAAGCATCAGCCAATTCTTTCCAGCTTCTAATTTGGGTGGGCTCCAGTCCCATATACCATTCCAGCGATGGCCCCGATAAACTGTCTTGAAAGAAATGCATGAGCATCTTCTCGTCGTCGGAGTATGCAGACATTCTTCTGTAATAAGAACGTACATGAACTCTAGGGCATGTATCCCCCTTATACTTGTCAAATGTTGGAGCTTTGAATTTCAAAGGCACCCTCAGCCCAGGCACTAGTCCCATGGTAGTCATATCTAACCCAGCCAAGTTCTGATTGGCTATCCCTTTGATCTGCTCTTCCAGTATTTTGAACCTCCTATCATTATCATTAGGCCTTTCAAATCCCACGCCTTGCCCGGAGAAGGCATCTTCCTGACGATCCTCGCCCCAGTTCAGATTCTCATTGCCACATCCCTCGTAACCAGCGTTACGGCCATATCCCTGTTGATTGAAAATAGGACCCCGTCCTCTGTTACCGAATCCTTGGTTGACCCCACCTAGTCCATAACCAGCGTTGAAAGACACCATCCCAGCACCGTTGTTGTTCATGTTACCAAAGCCAACATCACCGTTTCCATACCCTTGATTGTTGTTACCATAGCCATCGTAGCCAAAGCCTTGATTGTTGAAATCAAAATTACCATCACGATTACCATTGCCAAACCCTTGGTTATTGTTTCCAAAACCAGTGTTGTCACCTAACCCTTGATCAGCATCTCCAGCATTGCCAGTATTGTTAACAACATTCCCATCACCATTTCCAGTGTTTCCAGTACCAGTGTTACCATTAACAGCACCAGCACCAGTATTTCCATTGCCATTGCCATCACCGGCACCAACTCCACCACTTGTAGGAACGACCACTGTAGGCATCCCATCTTCCCTGTGAGGAGTTCTAACAGAGTGATAATCAGTATTTCCATTCGCCCGCACCAGCAGCGGTTGCACCAGAGTCTGGAGATTCTCCTGGCCCTTGACCACGGTTTCCATTGCTTGCATGAAAAGTGCCAACTTCTCACGAATTTCCTGCATCTCGACTTGAACTTGATCCATGATTCTCTTGCAGTTGTTCCTGGTAGAATAACGGTGCATTCTCGGGTTGTCAATCCTGAAACCTGTGAGATGCAGGAAATAAGATACAGATTCAAAAACTAATCATGCAATATGAGTATGTAGATGCAAATGTATAAGTATGCCACAGGTTATATCCCCCCCCCCCCCCCCCGATTCTAGTTTTAGAGAGAAGGCCATCACGACAATGGAGTCCCAATCACGCAAGCAAGGAATCAGAAAATCCTCATACATAGACAAATGCCAAGAGGCAAAGTACAAGAGTACCACTGAATACAACTGAAAAGACCTCGGCCAACAAGCCTGGCGATGGTCAAAATACAAGTACAGATAACAAAAGCAAAGCAAAGATAAATCAGGCCAAATGGCGCGCTCTGACATCTTCCAATATCCCCAACGTCTCCGAATGACCTAGTCTGGAGATTAGCTCCTGTATCAGTAATGCATGTCGCTCAGCAGTGGATCTCAGCTTTTTAGCGTCATCCTTGCAGGTTCCTTCGCCAAAACACTCATCGAGTCTGCATCTCTTGGAGTCGGCCTTCAATTCACAACCCCTTAACTCCTTGCCAATGTCACTTACTCTAAGCTCGACAACCCTCCTAAGTGATGTCTCTTCAGCAATCTTCACATCCTGGGCTCTAATCTGCGCCTCTAGCATGGCAATCTGCAGCTTCAGCTCATCTTCACGCTCCTTCCTCTTGGTAAGTGTGGTATTCCACAATGTTTCCCACTTGCCGAGTCGGGAATAAGCTTTGTTTAAGAGTTCCTTCTTGGAAGCAAGCACCTTGCTAACACCGTTCAAGGCTACTCCCACTTTTTCCCTCTTGTTGGTCTCTTTAGTCAACTCTGAACCCAACCTATTAATCAACTCCGTCTGTTCCTTCACAGTGAAGGTAGCTTCATTCTTCTCATGACGCAACCGGAAGATCTCTTTTTCTAACTCATCATTGACTTTCTTCAATTCTTCGTTTTCAGCCAACAATTTGTTATACTTCTCAATCTCTACCGAAGTAGGTGCCTCAATCACCGGAATATACAGAGGTTCCACAGCAGGATACGGCGTCAAGGAAATCTTAGCTCTCTCGTGGATCCAAGCCAAATAAGGATCATAAGCTTTGTTGTTGCTCTTACCAAGCAAAGCTTTCCCTCTCCTATGGATGTTAGCTCATGCATGTCTCAACCTGATCAAAACGGCCTCGTCTAATAAGCCCGTGAGATACAGAGATTCCTGTATCTCAACCTCAATAGGAGTATCTCTCAAGGCATAACCAAACTGTCTCACCAGCAGAGAAGGGTTATAGTTAATACAGCATTTCCGTCCAATCAAAGGGACATTCGGAAAGCCACTGCAACTATATACAATATCAGTGCCAAGCATACTCCGATCAAACCAAATGATGTTCTCAGCAGACAGCCCCATCAACCGGGAAGACCAATCCGAAGTATCAATAGCATCAACAAAAGGTCTTGTCTTCGGAAGATGTCCCTGGAACCACCTGTACAAAAGAGGAAGACAGCAGGACACATTCTTGCCACGGCGTTTCTCATTTTTATAGTGAATAGAATGATAAACATTGCCCAAGAGAATAGGAACTGGATTCTTCGAGGCAAGAATCAAGAAAGCATATGAGTCAATAAAGTCTGGCACATTGGGAAACAAGACAATCCCATAGATGCAGACAGCTAGAATGGCACTGAAGGCAACCCAACATCCACTCTTCGCGCACTGTGTTGCCTTCTCAACCAGGACAGACAAGTGAAAACCATAGGCTCCGTTCAGCTTGACCAAACTTCCAGGGAACTCAGAAGCGTCTAAACTGACAATCTCAGCAAGTGTAGCTAACTCAGGCTCAGCATCAACATGTATAAAGGGCATCTGGTCTAACACAGGAACTCCCAACATAGCAGAATACTCCTCCAAAGTGGGTGCCAGAATATAGTCGGGGAACAGGAAGCATCTCAGCTGAGGCTCATAAAACTGCATCAAAGTATACACCCCAGTCGTCTCAAATGCTGAAGGTCTGTATAACAAACTAAGCAACCTCCCATAAGATACTCTAAAATCAGCCCTCACTCTCTCATCTGCTAGGGCAACTAACCCCAGCAAGGAACTGATATTTGGCGAATGCAACCGGTAAGCAACTGTCCTCTTCATGGACTCCATGTCTGGCCAGAAGATACACTAGAATCAGAGGGGAATGATCACACCTGCAACATAAATACACGTTAATGAAATGAAAACATGAAAATGCACATGCATATGCAAACAGGAGATCAAGTGCAATGCTGATGAACTGTGTTGCTCTGTACTGAAGCCTGAGAACCATCAAAACTTCTCCTCAAACCAAACCAACCACTCAAATGACCCCTGTAACCACATCTCACTGACAGAGATAAACCAGGTACTCTGAGGTCAAAGGTTTCCTGCAAACAGACCTACCTACCCCTCACAGGTGTGTACTTAACTCGCAGACGAGGTACGACATCCTATGCGGGTTCAACATCACAGACTTTCAAGAGCGATGATACGATACCCAGAAGGTGTGGCATCATCGTCCCTTGAAGCGGCCTCACTTAGCTGAATCCCAATTGATAGGTCCCCAGAGTCGACAATCCTCGGGTCAGACAACTTGTCGAGCCCTAAGGGCCAGGCAAGAAGCATCAAAGAGAATCTCGTCCGAGCGCAGATTTTTCGGCTAGCTGGTGCAAGCTAAGCAAGCAGGCTAACCACTACTCTCTACTTCTAAGTCTATATGCAAACTCAAGCCCAGGTCCGACTTATCTCTCAATCTAACCCTCTACCCACAGCACAACAACAAAAATAATACTGAAAGTAAAGGCAGAAAGGTAAATACATACAAAACCCCCAGACGGGAAAACAAGCGCTAGGATTGACTCGCATAGGGAACCGCTAAGTCCCCAGCAGAGTCGCCAGCTGTCGCTACTGCAAAAATTGGCGCCGGCTATGACAGAAGAGTCGCCACCGTGCGTTATTTATCCCACAAGAGGGAAAGGAAATGCTCAGAGTAAACCTAACGCAAAGAGGGAAAGGAATGGTCATCGCAACCAAATCCTGGATTCGGGAGTCGGTTACGCAAGGGGAAGGTATTAGCACCCCTCACGTCTGTCGTACTCGACGGGATCCACGCTTGTTTTCTATCTAAGGGTGTGTTATTCTATCTACTCTACAGGTCTAGGTTAAAAAGAAAAGAAAATGACTCGGCAAAGTATCGCACTTTATGCCTACGTATTCCCGTCTGGAACGAGAAATCAGAGTCAACGTAGTTCGCCTACCTACGGGAAAGGATGGGAAGGTTGCTCGCTAGGATATCGCATCCTATGCCTACGTACTTTCATACAGCATGAAAGATCAGAGCAAACATAGTTCGGGCTACGGAAGACACAAGCTTGTCTGACAGTTTTTATCTCCTTCTGAAAAGGGTTTTCCTGATTAAAGGTCCAAGAGGACAAAAGCAGAGTTTGAATGTTTGTTTGAGTTTTTTACGAAAAAAATGTTTTTTAGTCTGTTTGTAACTTGTACGACACTAAAGACTTGTGATCTGAGAGTGACTACATCGCATGTCACCCTAAGGGTACCATACTAAGCAGCCAGATTACTGAAGAGTGACCCTCCAGCAACCTTTCCTCAAATATCTTAAGGCTCGTAACGTACAGCACGCGTTATCCTTATTACTGTGTTTTTGAATTGTTTTGAGATGAGAAGAGAAAGACCCTAAAACTATGGTTGAAAGGGAAACTAGCCTAATGTTATCATGCATGGGTCAGAACCTAATGTCTGTCATAATTCCCTCTTGCACAGAGGAAATCAGAGATCCTAGGGGAAACAGCAAAAGAAAGCAAGCAACAAACAGTAAACATGTATGCTATGCAAAAGTACCAGAGAGGCAATAGAGAGAACAATAGGCAAGAGGAGACAAGCTCCACCTCAAACCTAGAGGTAATCAGCACAATTAAACAGGCAATACAGAGGAAAACAAAAGACATAGAGGAGGTAGCTCAGGCAGCAGTACTAAACTCCTACAGCAACAGCAGCTCTAAACAGCAAAGTTGAATACACAACAAAGTTGACAACAAATGCCTCATCTTCAATCAAGCTTCTATCTTCAATCTTCATCAATCTTCATCAATCTTCAAGCTCCAACAAGCACACTCCAAGAGGAGGATCAATCATCAAGATCAAGTTATAATGTTAAGAAACTTAATGACAACCAAAGGAAATCACTAAGAACTCAACATTGCAAATGAAAGGTATCCTCAAAGTTCTACTCACTTGGGTATACCACTCATCCCTCCTAAGGAGAGATGGAGATTCCCAAGAAGGACTTTGTGTCATTGGATAGAATAGAGGTAAACAATGCACTCTATGTTTGAAGAAAGAATCAAAACTAGGTCTAAGGCATTTCCTAAAACTAGGTTCAAGGTTGATCTAATGGCTCTCACATCATCTTCTTCATTTTTCAGGTCATCTGAGTAGAGACACAGGGCGGTGGTGCGTGTTGGTCGGAGAAGACTCCGGTTGTCTTCTCCGGCGAGAGTCCAGTTTCATGCAACCAAAAATGACAAACCAAATACCAAATCAACTCAGTTTTTCATGTACAATCCAAATCTCCACTCAAAATCCTCTAGATCTGGTTAGGTTTTAAAATTCGAAGGCAAACTCCAAATGCACCTCAATTCTGATCATCATCAAATCCTAAACTAAATACACAGAATTGTTCCTCATGCTTCCTAGGTCATCATCATCTATCCAATTCATGTCAATTCTTCAAGATCAAGCCAAATCATGCCTCAACAGAATTCATACATGATCCTACATTGTCTCTAATTGTCCAAATTCCTATCCAAAAACGATCTACATCTCTTCCTGATTCTAAAAGCAAGCTCAAAACTAAATGAATCATGCTAAATCATGTAGAATATGGAGATTTACTAACCTGCTCTAGATCTGTTGACAGAGGTACTTAGAGCTCGTGATTTGTTTCCAAATGCTCCAGAAACTTTCAATGATCTACCAGAAAGAGATTGCACACCTCAATTTTGCTTGAATTGGCTCCAAACTCAGAATTCGATTTCAAGTTGCAGCTGTGAAATTTCAATTGCTCTTGCTTGCTCTGGCGCGAAATAAAGCTCAAAATTGATCTGAACTCACTCTAATGAATATATAGAAGAGTTTCATGGGCCTTTGGATCCAAGTTGAAGCCCAAAACAGTGATTTGCATTTTCTGATTTTTCCTTCAAAGTTCACTATGACAGTCGTGTATTGCAAGCTTGGCATTGGTTCTAGAAGTTTCTAACACCTTGCACATGTCATTTAGAATGAGTTTGGATGGAGAAATTGGCCTGAATTGCCTTGTGTATGATTTTGCATATGTGACTTGTTCATGAAGTAATAACATTGAAAGTCATGGAAGTATGTCTCAAATCAAAAATGTAAAAGTGTCAAAGTGTTCAAAATGAAATTTCCAGTCAAAAAATGTACTCATTTGCTTGGTTTAGGTCATCTAACTTAAAATCCCATTTTTCCCTCCTTTCCAAATTTGAAATTTCTTCATTTTCAAACCATTTCAAATGACTTTTTGACATGAGCCAAACCAAACTTTCATGACCACTTGGTTGCATTCAAAACATTATTTTAAGAAACTTTCATGTTGAACAATTTTCCATTTGAAGCTTGCAAGTTGGAGATTTTGGCCCATGCTTGAAAATGACCTATAATCTCACTTTCCCAAAATACCCCTGACTTGTAAACCTCATAACTTGAGTTCTACAAATCAGATGGATGACTTCTAGTACAATTTAGAAAGCTAAGATCATGAGAAACAACTTTCGTGTTGACCAAAAAGTCAGGTCAAACTTCCTTCTAGGTCAAACATATCCTTGAAGTCAGATGATTTTCACAGACAAATTTCAGAAGCATCTAAGGACTTGTAACTTGTTTGGACCATAACTTGAGTTCTATAAATTCCCTTGAGGACTTCTAGTACTCAAATTAAAGGTATTGAGATGTTATACAAGTTTCATGTTGGCCAAAAATCCATTTGAAACTTTTATCTTGACTTATGTGGTCTTGAAGTTAGGCACTAAATAGGGTAATTTGCACTAAAACCCTAATTTAGCAACTTCCCACATTCTTGACTCTTCTTGATTTTATCTTGGCACAACACCACAAATGTATTATCACATCATTCCATGAATTCCATGACCTCAAAGTAGGCTTGAATGCTTTTCAATTGCACAATTGACCCAGGGTTGATCCAGATGAAACCCTAATTGCTTGCACCTCAACTGTGGCTCTTGCACTTTAATCAATGACTTGGTTGAGCTCCAACATGGCCCTCTAGGCACTCCATGAGAGCTATACACATCTTCTATTCACAATCCAAGCTTCACATCTCACTGATGGACTTCAATTGATCAAGACCTCTCACCACCTCCTGATGACTTGGATGACTTCTTAAGCTTGGATAAGATTTCTTGCTAGGCTTCTCTTGATAATAATCACACTTGATCTCCTGTTGGATGAATGATATGCCATGATATGCAAATAATAGAACTATTCAAATGATAATGCAATGAAACATAAACCAGGTAAAAGATGTTGAGCAAATTTTGGGGTGCAACACTTGGTATTTTCGATGAACTTGATGTATATAAGATCACATATTCATCATTACTTATGGCATGATAGAATTATCTCTCATGATTCTCCAACAAAATCAAGGTACATAATATTCATACCTCAATATGCTAATATGATCATCACCTAATACTTGCTTAATTCACAATTTCATTTGTGAATTAATTCAATTTTGGATATGTATCATTTGTTCTCTTGATTATCCATTAATATTGTCCTTAATCCATGTTTATAAGTGTTGTATCATGTTTGTACCATGTTTTCATAAGCCATTTTTGCATAAAATAAAGTTTTTTTAAATTACACTACATGTAATCGGTTACATAAATGGTGTAACCGGTTACCATTATAAAAAAATTGTCAAATGCATTACAACCCCGACAGGTGACTGATTGCACCCAATACGTAACCGGTTACACACACAAAAATTTCATTTAAAATTAAAATCATTCATTTGGTCAAATCATTTCATTCTCTCCTATGAAAAATCTGATGTGCCCTTAAGTTCTAACTTGCCCAATCTTCAAAAGCGGATTCTCTCAAGGCTTCTTTTTGCCCTATTTTCTCTCAACATTAAAGGCTTCATCTTCATATTTTCTTTACTTACTACCTTCATGGATTCTCAAAAGGGGAAGAAGAATACTTCTACGGGGCCTTCAAGGACAAGAGAAAATCCTTTGGATGTATCAAGGTTGTTGAAATCATAAAAAAAAGGCTCACTTCTTGACATTTTCTGTGAAAGAAGTTGATATCTCCAAAATATGGTAACATTATGTCCTTCAGTACCTGTGGCTTTGAATTTCTTATGATGTATGAAACTCAAAACATAAAGGACTTGGTCACTAACTATGGGGCATATACTTTCTCGTTCTTATTATAGTATTTTATAGCAATCTGAGTTTTAAGAATTCTAGGTTATGTTCACATGTTAAAGGCAAAACAATCTCTTTGACCTCAAAGAATTTAGGACAATGTTTGAACATTCCATGTGTTGGTTCTGATATTCAGGATGATTTTGTGATTAATTGGGATGGATACACTAAGAAATCCTACTATTACTTTCGCAGTAAGTTCATTGAACAAGACATCTTTAACAAAAGGAAGCGTTCAAGTGGTATCGTACCTCATCGAAACCTCTATTCTGCTGGAAACCTATTTGTAGATGACAGGATGATACACTACTTTCTAACTTATGTGCTTTTTCCAAAATTCTAAACTCATTGTCAAATCACTGATGTGGATATGCAATTGATTTAAGCTATGAAAAACAACATACCAGTTGGCTAATGTTATTATGCATCATATGCTAGCCCATAATGAGAACTCGGGAGGACGCCCAATGCTAGATTCATATCCAAGATTTTCAAATTTTATGGTATTTATACTAAGGATAAACATTAGATTAAGATGGTGGAGAAAAAAATCGATATTGGTGTGCTTAATAACAAGATGGGATTCTATTATGATGCAAAGGTTGGCGTGTTCAAACACTTAGATGAATATATTTTTGAAACTTCTGTTCCTCCTTAAGATGCAAGCTCTACAAACCAAACGCTAATGGACTTCTGTCGTACCTCGAAAAATATGATCTTCATGATGCACAAAACAGGGTTGCATGATCACGGGTGGACTTAGGAGAGTCGCTATCAAACTTTATTTATTCACATGAGGGGAAAGGGAAAACATCAAGAAAACCCACTAGTGAAAGGATAGGGTATGGCCATCGTAACCATAATGGGTACAGAAGTCGGTTATGTAAGGGGAAGGTACTAGCACCCCTTACATCCATCGTACTTGATGGGAACTATCTAAGTTGTCTAGGCATGAGAGGGTATTTGATGTCTCAAAGCTTGCTAAAGGGAAAATGGATGTTTTATTTGGGAAAAAAAAGGTTTTCATTATTGAGCTCGTCTGAGTTTTGCAACCCAGTGCCTATGTATCCCAGAGGGAATTAGAACTCCAAATTTCTTGTTGAAAAAGTTGATTTGTTGGGTGTTTTTTATGGACGATGCTAAGTCCGTGTTCTAGCAGTTAGAGACATTTTTTGTTTGTGGTAGAACAAAAAAGCATGCCCTTTCTGAAAATTTTTTAAAGAGAAAATTCTGAAGGCAAAAGGTTGAACTTTGGTGATGTGTTTTATTAAGACTTGGAAAAAAGTGGATTGAGATATGTATTACACTAAAGTATATGATAATGAGAGCGAGTACTTCGTACAAATGATGCATAATACGTATCGTATTTGCTAAGTAAAACCCTCGCTCATCTTTTCCCATGTACTTAAGGCTCATGATGCATAATACGTATCGTATTTGCTAAGTATTTTTTTTTTTGTGTTTTTTTATTAAGAATTTTTTTTTTTGTTTTATATGAGAAAAGGGTGAAAAAAAGAACATTTCTATCCTAGTGTTATCATGCAAAAGTATACCTAAAATTAGGAATGAATGGAAATTATCCTAATATTATCATGTAAAAGGACCTAAAGTCAGGATCTAAGGGGAGTTATCCTAATGTTATCATGCAACAGTTGAGATCTAAAGGAAGGTTATGTCTTAATTCAATTTAACCAAGCAAAAAACTTAAATAAAATGGACCCAAAATCAATCCTAATGGAGTATGTAAATCAAAATCATGAAATCATCGAGAGCCCATATCAAGGTTAGTTAATAATCATCAAGAAAAAACCATCCAAACTTCACAAGAATTGACAAGAATGAGACAAAATTAACATCAAGATTAATTAAAATTAATTAGAATTTTAATCAAAATTAATATCTAAATCAAAATTAACCTAATAACTTTAACCAAGAATCCACATTTGAAAATTTGTTATAAAAAATAAAAGAAAGACAATAAAAATCTAAATCTAAAATATAAAAAATTAAGGTGCAAAATTATATTGAAGAGTGTACATAGAAGAAGGCCCATTGTTGATGGGCTCAAAAACATCATTCAACATTCCAAGGGGTGCAAAAAGAGTTGGGGTTTGTTGAAAAGAAAGAAAGACACGTTGGGCATATGTCTAGAGCCCACCCGAGTGGCTTTGAGGGATTACAATGAGAAACTCTTGCAACATTCAGCATAGCTCACTTTTTCTCTTGTTCTCTCCTTCACTCTCTCTTGTCTATTGCTCTCTTTCTCTCAATACCATGTCCCTCCTCTCTTTTCCTTCCTATTGCGGTGAGACAAATAAGAATTAAATGACGGTTAGATGAAAATTAACGGGAAGGTTATGAATTCTTTATTTTGGATGACGGTTGTCGCATCGCTGCGAAGAGGGGCCGGCAAAGACAGAACAGTCGCCACCGTTTGTTATTTATCCCAAAGAGAAGGAAAGGAAACGATCAGAGAAAACCTACGAAAATAGGAAAAGACATGTCATTGCAACCAAGTCTTGGGTTCGGGAGTCAGTTACGCAAGGGGAAGGTATGAGCACCCCTCACGTCTGTTGTACTCAACAGGATCCATGTTTGTTGTATATCTAAAAGGGTGTTAAACTATCTAAACTACAGGCTCACTAGGACAAAGGAAAAGAAAAGAGACTCGATAGAGCATCGTCGCTCTATGCCTACATATTCCCTCGTGCAATGGGAAAGTCATAGTCAACGTAGTTCGGAAAACTACAGGTGAAGGTGGGGGAAGGTTTCTCGCCAAGACATCATCGTCTTGTGCCTACGTATCCTCGTCTGGTACAAGAAATCAGGGAAAACGTAGTTCGGGATGGCACGACCACTGGTTGGTTCAAGTATTTTAACTGAGTAGGGTTAAATAGTGGTTCCAGCAGTTAGGGACGATCCCTGTTTGGTAGAGCCAAGACTTAACACACTCTTTCTGAAAATGGTTTTCAATTAATCCCAAAGGATAAAAAAGTTTGATGTTTTTGTTTTTGTGTTTTTTAAGCAAGAAGTGAATTGAGTTAAGTATGTAACTCATGTTGCACTAAAGACTATGACTTGAGAGTGAATGCGTCGCATATCGCCCAAAGGGAATATGCTAAACACTCTAGATAGATTGAGAAGAGGCCCCCCAACTATAATTCCTCAAGTACTTAAGGTTCATAGCATACAACATTTAATATCCTTTATTAGATGTTTTGAAGTGGTTAGGAGATGAGAAGAGAAAGACACAGACTAAGGGGAAACTGGACCTTAATGTTATCATGCACAATGCTCCTAAAATTGGGATCATGGGGGAAGAAACTATCCTAATGTTATCATACAAAGGATTGAACACCTAATGTCTCTCCTACTCCCATCTTAAACAGAGGGACTAGGAATCCTAAGGGGATCATGGAAAAAACCAAGTAAGCACAAGATAGTTCAATCACAGATGAAGTGGAAAATGGAAAGGACTTGACTTAAACAAGTCAAAAGGAATGCGAACATGAGATGTGAGATGAAAAGAAGAAATGAAAGACTCAAAAGATGCAACAAATATGAGGAAAAAGGTTCAAACAAAAGGACTTGAACAAGTCAAAAAGAGTGAGATGAAATGGGAGAAGTTACAACTCCTACAACCATTCAACCATCAATCACTAAAACCAAAGTTAAACACAAAGCAAGACCAAAAGGCCATGATCAAAAGGGAGGTGGCAGAGATAGGCTTGGGGAAGCAAGAAACATGCAAAACATCTCAACCAAACCACTCAAGTTGACCATGTAAAAGAAAGGGACAAAACAAGTGCTAAAAGAGATGCATCATTCAAGGAAAACTCAAAGTGTGAATATGAATACCAAATCACCTTGAATGATGATCAAACCTCAAAGGGAAGAAGTTAGACACAATGCAAATGATCCAAATTAAAGTTTAAAACAAAGCACAAGCATCAACCAAGTCATGGCAAGTGGTGGAAACAAAGTTTCATCACCAATTCAACACTTAGAAACAAGTGGAAATGCCTAACTTCTAGGCAACTTGTGAAACAAGTTAAACAAATGTATGACCTAACAAATGGAAAACCAGCACCTTGACCAAGTTATGAACATATAACAACACTCACAAGATGCATATGGGATCATTAGGAATCATTTCCCAAAGAAACTAAGTCAAGCTATCTTGTATGAACACCTTCAAAAGTGACTTGACTTGCAAGGTTCACTAAAAATGGAAGGATTTTTAAATAAATGTCAAATAAATTAAAAAAGGTAGCTAAAACCAAAGTCAAATAGAATCCAAAGTTTCAAAGTGAAACTCACCTCAAGGCATCACCAAACAAATTTCATTGTTAAGGGTGTTCCACCTTATCGAGGGTTTATCGGGGGACATAAAAAACCAACTCAAAGTCAACTATAAAACAATAAAACATGGACCAAAACCATCCTCAAAGATGCCTCAACCCCTCACCTAAGTGAAGGAGAAACCATGGCCATAGGGGATAAAAATTGGAGGCTCAAATGATCATGATCAAATAAGGTAGACCAAAAAACCACTTTCAAATGTAAATTCTAAATAAAATACAAAAATAAAATAAAATCAGGAATAAAAAACATGAAAATTTAAATAACATGCCAAGGTTCAAGAAAATATTTTTTGTGAAATTTTTGGATGACCAGAGCCATTTTTAATTAAATAAAATGAAAATAGCAATTAAAAAATAAAATAAAATAAATGCACATGGGTCGGGGGTGTAGTAGCAATGGGAGCATGAACTGAGATTCAGTTTAAAACGCAAATGGGCCAAATAATGTGGGGTGCAAATATCAATGGGAGTCAGGCCCAGACCAAGCTCACATGCCATGCTGGCATTTCATTAATTGACGTGGCACTGGCGTGTAAATATGATAGGCTCACAACATAACACCTCATAACATTTAAATTCAAAAAGGGGCGCCAAAGGCCACCTCAGATCGTCTCTAACCTCCAGACGTCGGAACCCTAGTTCCGGTCGTCTTCTCCGGCGACCTCTCACCGGAGTTGGATCAAACATGCCCAGAAATGAAAAAGGTTGGTACCCCTCGACTCAAAATTTTAAGAGGATCTCAAATCCAAGCTCATATTTTAAAAATAAGGTCGTTTTCAAGGTGAATCGAGGGCAAACAGTTGGAACACCATAAATTGAAACTCCACAAAACTCAACCAAAATGATGTGAAAATATTGCCTACTCGAGTAGGACTTCAGATGTACTCAGTATGCTCCTATTAAGTGCCTAAAATGATGGGAAAAAGTTCAAGAAAATACCTAGTGGAGTATGTCCACTGCTTCTTCTATACTTGTTGAAACACCACCAAAAGATGCAGAATAACTCCTTGACACTTGTAGAAACTTGAGCTATGCTTGAATGACCTTGAATATCCTTTAATCTTTCAAACCAATTTGAACAGGTATGAACCAAAGTGCTCACAGTTGGCTTTTCTTGCAAACAGATAGTAGAGGAGGTTATGGTGAAGATTATTTGAGAAAAATCTTGATGAAAGGCTCACTGAGGTGTGTGTTTCAAAGGAAAATCTCAGAGAAAACAAAGATGGCAAGTTCTGATTTTCACACAAATGGAGGCTCTCCTTTGCTAGGTTTTTTCCCTTTGGCTTATATATGAAATAAAAGTGGAATTAGGGACTTTAACTATGGTGAAAAATTAATGGAGCAGATGTTGTGATCAAAGGATTTTTTTGATTCAATGGTTGATGATGAACCTCACACGAGTGGTCTTTGCATTATGGTCGTTTGCCTTAGTGGAAGAAGAAACCAGAGGGAAATTGTAAGGGTCAAACTAGTGGCTGCTTGTCCCTTTCCTTCTTTGAGCAAGAATTTTCAAAATCAAACCATCATAGTACATGTCTTGTTGGCCTCATTTTCGCAATGTTTGGAGTGCACAATTTGTCACCTTATGCGCATGAAATAGACAATGCAACAATGCTGCAAAACTCAATTGAGAAACATGCCAAAATCACTTATGGATCATGCCTTGAAATGTTTTCCAAACCAACATCTTTGAAACATTGTAGCTTGATGTACAAGGCTCCTCTTGATTGGAACTTGGGCTCAAATGAAAGATTACATGGCAAGGAACAACTTTGATGTTGAAGAAATCTTGGTTTTCAACTTGGAATATCATGAAAATTGAGATTGAAAGTCATGACATAAAATCTGCCTTGAAATAACTTAGAAAAGTTCTAAGTTATGAGCTTTGATCCATTTGAAACCCCAACTTTGAACTTCCATATCTTGAGCTTCAAGCATCACATGAGAGACTTCTGGTAATGGATGGAAATCTTGGAGCAAGGCCAATAACTCTCATGTGGGACAAAATTCTATTTGGTAACAAGAACTTGATGAAAATTGGCTTGGATACTTGGTCCAAAAATCTGTCCAAACTTGCTAACTTTGATGTCTTTGAAAACCCTAACTTTCAAACATCATAACTTGAGCTTCAAGCATCACATGATGATGAATTGGTACTCAAAAGAAAGCTCAGAATATAAGGAACAAGTTTGATGTTGGAAAAAAATTCATTTGAAACCTTGATCATAAAGAAAAATGGCTTGGAAAGTGGTTGGTTTACACATGAAACTTTCCATAAATGGAAAGTCTCTAAAACCCTAATTTCCCAAAAATGGTAAGTTTCACACTTCTTGATTTTTTATGATCCCTTTGACATTTCTTGGTCAAATTTCACCCATTGGTCATATTGAACTTGAGGAACATGATTTTGACCTTAAAAATTCAGGATTTGACTTTTTCCCTGCACAGTTGACTTTTCCCCCAAATCTCCTAATTTGCAATTGAATGCCCAATTGGGGCTCTTCTGGTTGAAATTGATGATCACTCTTCTACTTCCAAACACCTTGGGACATATGAAGGATCATGGAAACAAGTCTTGCTCCAAGAAACATGTCTAGACTGATTATATGTGAAACCTTAATTTCGTGTCCTTTGTATAGGCCCTTTGCAGATGAATTGAATGACCATTCCAACTCCACCATAGCCTCTAAGATACTCAACAAATCTCCATCCCATGCTCACACTAATGATAAGAGCCTCATGAACTCCTGACAAATCCTCTGGTGGTCCTCAGACAAGGAGCTATAGCACACCTCTCCTCTCAAGGAGCTTTGACAACATCATAATGATATCACACACTTAATGGCTTGTACCAATGCCTTTTCTTGCACTTGAAGCCAATAAGATTCTCCTCTTGGATGGCATACAAAAAATCACTTGATCCCCTGTAAGAACAATGCTATGCAAATGCAAGATGCTAAAATGGAAATGAAACATAAGCCAAACAAAGAAAGAGGTTGGTCAAATTTTGGGCTACAACAGCGGTTAGCGACAGGTCAGAAGTTTAGGTTAAAGATTTTTTTAGAAAAAGTTATATTTGTTTAAAGAAGATGGAATTGTTAAAAAAATAGTATCTTTTAATAAAACGTGTCGAATTTTCATTTTAAAAAAAAAAAGAAAAATTAATTTTAATTTTGAAAAAAAGGTGAGTTTTAATCTTTAAAAAAGTTAGTTTTTTAACGAAATGTAGAAGGGTTAATTTAATTTTTAAAACACAATTGTTAGTAATTACTAAAAAAGAATTTTAATTTTCAGTTATTAAAAAATGGTTTTTTATATTATAAGTTATTAATTTAATTTTTAACGAAATGGATTTAATCTTAAGTTATAAAAAAATGGTTTTTTAATTATGAGTTATTAAAAGATGTTACTAATTACTAATTATAAATTAAAAATATCACTAAATAGTAATTATAAGTTAAAAAAGAAATAAAAATAAACAAATAAAATGGCAGGGGGCCGATTTATTTTCTACACATTTTTAGGGTTTAGAAACCCCTCTTCTTCTTCTTGCCAGACGGTCGCCGCTGCCATTGTTGGAGCTCGATGGAGCTTATCTAGTTTTGCTTGCATGTTGTTTGTTCTTCTTTCCTATTTCTTCTGTGTACCTGAAGAGTAAATAAAACCCAATCGTAAAAGAACCGAGTTGCTCACCCTCTCTAGGTTTGAAGCGACTCGAGGTGGCTTTGATGATCTACGAACTGATGATGATGTTGATGTTCGTATTAGTTGTTGTTCTTCGGTGAAGGTGACGATGATGAGAAACTTGTTTCTCTGAGTCTAGTTGGTCTTGGTGATTTATGAGAACTTGCTGATGTTCTTCGCCGCCACTGGATGATCCTTGTTGATGATGAACTCTTAGGGTTCATGAATTTCGTCCCCCCTTTTATGATTTCTAATGATGAACTTATATTGTTCTTAATTTGTGGGCTTAGATCCACGATTTTTTCTACTAAATTTGTTGTCGTTTATTTGCGGACTCATGGTTCTATTATTGTTCCCGCGAATCTCATGGTTGAGAAATTTGTGGCGTGATTGTTGCGAAATTCACGGTTTTGCTTGTTTGTTATTGTTACGCAGATGAATTTGTTTGGTTGTTGGATGCGTTTTGGACTTGTTGATTGAGTTTGTTTGATCCGTCTGGTCGCAAGAAATTTGGGAAATTATGTTTGTGGCTTGTTTGGCAAAACCATTTTTTAGAAAAGCGTTTTTCCAAAAGCACTTTTTCAGAATCACTTTTCCAAAAAAAAAAACTTCTCTCTCTCTCTCTCTCTGAATGACTTAGAACAGATGTTGTCGGGTTTGCCGAGGTCGAGAAATTAAAGTCGGGAGCTGGCGGCAGAATATTTCGTTATCCTCCTGATGTACCCGATGATGATAATCAACTGAGGGTATCGGAACCGATCAAAAACTATTTTTTTATTATATCTAACCACTTAATAATTATTTTTCTTTGTTTTTAACTGTTGTCAGTTTCTGCAGGTTCGGACACATCGAAGGTTGAAGAATCGGCTCGAAGACCATTTTAGAAAAAATTAGGACTTTTAGGAAATTAAATTTGTAATTGTTCTTGTCCTTGTAATAAAAAATATAGAATAAATAAATTCTACTTTCTTATTAACTTGGATTTATTTCTCCGACTAAATTTCTCTAAATAATTCATCCGATTAACTCAAACGAATAAATTAAATTTATCTAATTAATTCCTCCAAGTAAATTCGTCCAAATGAATTCGTCCGATTAAATTCGTCCAACTCTGTTCATCTGCTTAAATTCAAATAAATTCATCTGATCCCATTTACCCGACTAAATCTATCCGATTAAATTCATTCGCTTAAATTTTTACGTTTCAATAACCAAATTCGACAACTAACTCCTCTGCATAATACCGGAAATTAAATTACATCCGACAAAGCTTTCGAGTTCAAGAAAATCCTTTGCAAACTGAATCGTACTCCATAATAAAATTGGCGAATATTGCCCTTAAACAGATAAACAGAGAAATTCAAGAGGAATCTGACGTCAAAAATTCAACCCTTTCTCAAATAAACATTGCATGACTCGGGGATAGGAACCCGGATTGCCTGGAGACCCGTTGATAATGACTTTGCTTCAAAACCCATCAACCGACTGTAAATTAAAAAGCACACAGTGCTATTTTCCTGCAAAATAACTAGGTTGGGAAAACCGGTTAGCGGTTAGTTAAAATGCAATGCCGGATGAAATGAAATGCGAAATGCACCTAACAATCTGAGGGTAAAATTTGGGGTGTGACACTTTCCTATCCTTTTTTTCCATCAATTTAAATAAACACCTCTCATAACACTAGAATGAGGCAACAAGGAAAAGAACATTACTCAACAGTGGCCGACGACCAAACAACAACCGGTGAGGATGGCGGATACACAGCAGAATGAGTTTTGCGGCGGATGGAATTTCATTCGGTACGTGATTGCTTCCTTCTTTTCCCTTATTTTCCATTTTCTCATTTGTTTGTGTTGCGAATTATTGATAATGTTGTTGCAATTTTATGTCTTGTGATGCCTTCAATCTGTGCATTTTGTTGTTTCTCTTCGTCGATACTATTATTGTGCGTGGTGTTATTGTTGTGTTGATGATGTGTGTTGTTCTTCTGTTGCTTCAAATTGTTGTTGTTATTTCTGCTCATTTTACTTCAATCCTTGCATGTTTTTTGTTGTTCGTGGATGCTGCCTCTGCATGTTGTACGGACTCAATTCTTCTATTCGTCCTCTTTTATAGGCCCATGTGAGATTGAATTTCTGATTTTGAAATTAAGTGCACAAGATTGTGTTGTCAACTCTTGTTTTGGCAAGAAGATTATGAGTTGTTAATTGCTTGATTCCTTGCCCGTGATTTCGTGTGAATGAGTTTTCACTTTTACCTTATCATGTTTAATTGTGTTTTTGAAAATTAGTGCTTGTCGTAATTGTATGTCGACTTGCTGATGCCAAAACGTGATTATCTTGTGAATGTGCGATTGTGATTGATAAGCTTTCCACTTTCACTTACTTGTTTGATGGCTCATTAATGCGTGTCAATTTGCTGTTGTTGTTCTTGAATTATTTCAGGTTGGAAATGATAGCGTGCGAGGAATTCATGCATTTAATATTTTGGAAAATAACCAAGGATGAAGGAGCACTCAGTATAATGCATACATTAAATTGCTATTGCTATCCTTCCTCAGCTTGATCTTTTGGTAAGTTTTGTTAGAAAAAATCCTTATGCTGCCAGTGTTTTTTTTTGTCTTGAACGTCCTAACCCATTTCATCATGCGTGTTATTTTACTGATGCTATTCTAATGTTGCTTCTGACTTTTTGCACCTTTCTTTCATGTACATGATGTTTGGCCGTGGAGCTTGAAGGATGTGGATAGCATGGACTCAAAAGAAGAAACTTTTGGCTTTCTTGTCTTCCAACATGGGATTGTGATAGCTTGAGGTTGAATCATCACTTTTGTTTTAGATTTAGATGACTTGGAAGGATTGTTTTAGGAATAGGATGCACCTTAGAAATTGGGATGTAACATGAATCTGGTAAGAACTTGAAATTTGAATGTAGAAAGTTGAACCTTGAACTTGTAATTTTGAATGGATTTTGAATAATGTTAATTTGAACCTTTATGCTTGACTTTGCAATTTTGAATGGATTTTGAATAATGTTAATTTGAGCTTGACACTTTAAACTTGAACTTTGTAACCTTGTCATGAAAGAAAGAAATTGAACTTGAGTAATTTGAAGTTTGTATGAATGAATTTAAATATGGAATTTGTAAAATGAACATTGTTTTGGATCAATTTAGATATGAAAAAAAAGGATTTATTTTGGATATTAGGAATGAAAACGGATATGAAAAATGGTTATGAATTGGACAAAGGTTTGTAAACATGGATGAATTCAGAATGTGGATCATGAAAAATGGTTTTGATTTTGAAATGGATATTGAAATGGTTAAAGATGGATATTGAGATTAAATGGATGAAAATGGATATGAACTACTTTGTAAGTGAACTTAGATAATGGATAAAAAATAATTGGTTATGGATATTTGGATATCTGAATAAAGAAGAATTGGTTTGAAATATTTAGGAAAAATGGATTATAAAAAATGGAAAATGGATATTAAAATGGATTTTGAATTTGGGTGGGAGTTTGGATGGTAAATGATGATGAACTTGAATAATCCACTTTGTTACTTGAATCCCAAGAAAACTTAAAACACAAATCTTTTATGGCAAAATAAATGCTTAAGAACTTGATGCCATTTGAACATTCTTGGATCAATGAATCCATTAGCCTTCCATGTCATGCTTGTCTTATGAATCCTAATCTCCAATTTAATCACAAGAGCAATCATATTCCATCTATGAGATCTTAATCCATAAAAATAGGGGCACATTTCTCCTTCATCTCCTCTTGAAACCAAAGCACCCTAACAAGAGCTTGCCGAAACCACAAACACATACAAGACCTCATGACCTAAACTCTAGGGGATCATGGCCAAAGGAAAAATGATCATCTAAAGGAAGATCAAAAAGTAACACAAATTTAGATATAAGAAAATAAATAAAATAGGACAAATTTGAGGTAGGACAACTTCGTGGTGGAACAGTTTAAAAACCTTCGTCATGAAACAACTAGAATTTCTAAAAGGTTGAGAAGGTTGGAAGGCCAACAAAGGGAGAACAATCAAGGGCGGATGCAAAGCCAATGTATTGGGGGCTCACATAAAAGTACAATTTATCTTTAATATTACAATTATATTATTTTGTTGTCCCCATAATATTCGATAAAATCAATTAGTTTATACATATTAATCACAATTTTTTTTTGTTGTTTAAATTTAAATGTTTAAATCTTTATTCTTAGACTTTATTTTTAAATATTTTTAACTTTTACGGTAAATTTCTATATTTCGTTAAAATAATTTAATTGATAGTTGTGTAGAAAATAAAATTGCGAATTCAAATATATGATATTTAAATAGTAAAATTCTAACTACTAAACTATTTAAACCGAAAAATCAAAATCAAAATCTCCAAATATAATAATCAAAATCTCCACGCATTATTTTTTGATTTCATTTTTCTTGTTTTTTTAATTGAGATGCATGATCATCATCTTCTTATAAAGGTGCAATATAAATTATTTATTTGTCTCTTAGGCTTGCTATTTAATTTCTTCAATATTTAAAATTTTAGTTTTTTTAATTTTAAGATTAGTACCAACTAATTTTTGTCCACTAATATATTAATTTGCAACTAATATTCAAAAATATATTTTTTTATTCTAATATTCTAGTTTTCTTCAATAATTACTAATTGTAAAAATAAACTTTCTTTAATAGAGTACTTTATACCAAAAAAGTATGATAAATATTTTTTTAGTTTTAATAGAAAAATAACATTATTCCCTGTTGTAAATTTTGTATAAAAAAGAAACGTACAACCATGAGAAAAATGAGTGTGTTTGAATAATTGTTTCATTATATGATAAGTGTTCAGAAAAATTAACAAAAAAATTATTCAAGCGCCCATAGGGTCAAAGCACCATTATTTATCTTTAGTTAAAATATAAACATTATTTTTAGCCCCCACCTAGAGATATTCCTGGATCCGCCACTGGGAACAATGATGATGGAACCAAATGGAATGAAGTGACATTGTGTTTTTAATTTCCTTTAAAAGAACTCATTCTGCACTTGTGCTTCCCCTTAAATATATTTTTGTAAAAATCTTTGTGTTATTTACATTCTTATTTTTAAAATTATGCATTTAAAAACTTTTGTTCAATAAACATTTAAATCTTATTTCTGATAAAATATTTAGTTGAGATTCTAAGTGCAAAAATCTAGGTACAACAAAACTTTAGCAATCAAACATATCTATGAAAACATCGTTATCCAAGTCTTCATTAACAACAAGAAATTCCTTTTAATACTGACCAGAAAATTATATATTCACTCTCTTTTAAAATAAGAGTTTTTTAAAATTTTTGTAGACAGATTAAAAAATATAATAATATTATTATATAATATTATATTTTTTTTAAATTAATTTTATTAATATGTTAAAAATAGTATACGGAATAATAATTATACAACATAATTAAAAATATTACAATTATTAATATATTAAAAAGTGATAATGACATTTATTTTAAAACAAAAATTTTTCTTTAAAACAACTGTCATTTTAAAACTTTTAAAAAATGGAGTATTTTTCAAATATCTTTAAGAGACCCTAATTTTACTATCTTCCAGAGAGCAAAAAGCACTTTTCAACAATAATAGCTTGTAACCTCTTAACTTTAATAACAAATCAAAAACTGGGAAATCCCTGGTACTTCTTGATGTACACATGACTTGAGTCCTTTCTTCTGACACTAATCCATACCATTCTTTTAATTTCTAATATGGACCACACACATAAAAAGAGTTAGAAAAGTAAATTTTCATTACTATGAAAACTAATGAAACATACATAGGTCGATCGAGTATATATACAATAAAAACCATGCACCTTAATTAATCTTGTAACAAAAAAAAACACAAGAAGCTATAATATATATATCACCAAGGAATGAATCGATCCATAAGCAAACAGACGGTTTTCTCAGACATGGTTGAAGAGTGAGAGGAAGAGTTGTCTCTGCTTGTAACATCAACGATCTCTTTGTTGTTTTGATCTGTTGTTTGTTTGGGTTTTGACGACAAAAGCTTTAGGGGAATAACCTTTTCTTTGATCTTTGAAAACTCACCAATCCATAGTTCTAAAGTTGCAGCCATTTTTCTTAGCAGTATGTAACGATGTCTCTCTTTTTCTTTGTTTGGATTTGTGTTTTCGATATATGGAGTAACGAACTAATGGAGGCATTTATAATGTTTTGTTTTGGTGGGGTCCGTGTGATTTACTACGTGAGAAAATAAACTAGGGGCGTCGCGTTGCATTTTGTGTACATTGGTTTCGGTGGCACACAGTAAGGAAAGAGAAACATGATTTCGTATATACTACTAGTATTTGGATATACACAAAAGTTTGGGATGTTCTGAGGGATATTTCTTTTTGAGGTTTTGATTTTACTGCTATCAAATTATTAAATAAAGTTTACTCTCTTGACAGAAAGTCGGCTCTTGTTGATAAGTAACGCCAAATACATTTATTTGGGTATATTTGTTGTTTTCGGATTTAAAAAATTGAGTTTGGCACAAGGAAATTATCGGGACGAGTCGCGTACTAGGTCGCTTTCTTTAAGACGTTTCACCGTACTGTCAAATTTATGCAAAGCAGTCGATTTACGACGACGCCTCCAGGATAAAATAGGTCGTTCTTAAAACTTACGATTATCAGTTGCACACTGATAAATCGCTCTAGAAATACACCTTTCTAAATTAGTATCTGGCGCAAATAACCAGTCAAGAAAAGAAAAAAATTGTAAGATGAAGAGAATAAAGGGAGAGAAGAAGGAAATCAAAATTCGTGTGAATTTGTGAAATCCGATGTACTCACTATTGAATTTCTACCCTGTATTTATAGGCAGCTAGTAAGGCTTAATTTTCATTCCCTTCAATGTGGGACTAAATTGAATCTTAATTTTCATTCCTTCAATGTGGGACTAAAATGAATCTTAATTTCCATTCCCTTCAATGTGGGACTAAAATTCACTTCTATATTAGTTCTTACTTGTATTCATTTATTACTCATTAACTGTCAACAAATGTTTCCAATTCTCACTCTAATCAATTAAAGTTCCAACATTCCCCCACTTGAATTTAAAAGAGATTTTTGAAGTACGTCAGACGTTTCTAAGGTTGAGCATAAGCAAAGGTGTCTACGACTTGAACCTTAGCGTAGTGAGTAGGATTCTGATTCAACAAGAGTGACACCATTGTCTTGAACTCTATCTCGGACATCAGACCCGCACACAACCTTTCCGTAAGGTGTATTCTTGTAGCACGTGCTTTAGTGGCCCTGCACGTGTATCCCGGTTTAGTGAATGCTCTAGGAATTCTGCCTCGAAATTCCATAGGAACCGGCCTCAGTTCCACAGTCACATAGGTGAATCTATCAAGAGTACTCCTGTAGCCTAGGTACTTCCTCATACAGAGTATAGATCTCATTAAGAGTTTCTATTATCTCATCCTCTCATTACTTCAGGATTCATGCTTTACTTGCATGATCATTTTCATATTGCTCAAAACTTGTTATTACCCATTGAACCTAAGTCTTGGGATCTCCAGTCATTTAGGTCGGGTTACCATCATGAGTAACAAATTGCTTTATAGGCATTAGTCCCATCTTTTTGGAAGTATTATGGACTTTCTCTCTAGCTAATCCTTTCGTCAAAGGATCTGCTAAGTTCTCATCAGTGCGTACATGATCCACTCTCACAGCTCCTTTAGAGATATAGTCTCTAACAGTGCTATGTTTTCTTCTAATTTGACGTCTTTTACCATTATAATAACGGTTCTCAACTTTTGCAATAGCCGCGGTACTATCGCAGTGGATCAACACAGCTGGTATAGGTTTTTCCCATAAAGGAATCTCAACTAGCAAGCATCTTAACCAACTTGCTTCTTCACTAGCTGTAGCTAATGCTATCATCTCAGACTCCATTGTGGATTGTGCCAGAATGGTCTGTTTCTTTGATTTCCAAGATACAGCTCCTCCGGCTATACTAAATATATAACCACTAGTAGCTTTGGAATCATCCGATAAGGTGTTCCAATCTGCATCACTATACCTTTCTAGTACAGCAGGAAATTTCTGATAGTGTAGGCCGAGGTCCATAGTCCTTTTAAGGTACCTCATTACTCGCTCAATAGCTTGCCAATGTTCGTTACTCGGCCTACTTGTAAATCTGCACAACAATCCTACGACATATGCAATGTCGGGTCTAGTACAATTAGTGGCATACCTAAGACTGCCAATGATGCTCGCATATTCTGCTTGTTTGACACTTTCTCCAGTGTTCTTAAACAGTTTCACACTTGGATCATACGGAGTGCATGCAGGTTTACAATCAAAGTATTTATATTTCTTTAAGATCTTCTCCACATAGTGAGATTGATCCAAAGAAATTCCTTGGTCGGATCTCGTGATCTTGATACCCAGGATCACGCTTGCTTCTCCGAGGTCTTTCATATCAAAGTTATTGCATAACAATGATTTCATATCATTAATGACCTGAATGTTTGATCCAAATATAAGTAGATCGTCTACATATAGACATATGATAGTACAAATGCGATTCTCAGATTTGTAATAAACGCATTTGTCACTTTCATTCACTTTGTACCCATTAATTATCATTAAGTTATCAAACTTTTCATGCCATTGTTTAGGGGCTTGTTTTAGTCCATACAAAGACTTATCTAACTTACAGACCTTGCTTTCTTGTCCTTGGATTACAAACCCTTCTGGTTGTTCCATATAGATTTCTTCTTCTAAGTCACCGTTTAAAAATGCTGTTTTAACATCCATTTGGTGTACTATTAAGTTATAAATGGCTGCTATTGAAATGAGTACCCTAATGGATGTAATTCTAGTGACCGGAGAAAAGGTGTCGAAGAAATCTATGTTTTCTCTTTGTCTAAAACTCTTGGCTACAAGGCGAGCCTTGTATTTCTCAATCGTTCCATCAGGTTTTAGTTTCTTTTTCAAAACCCATTTACAACCAATTGGTTTGCAACCCGGGGGTAAGTCTACTAAGTGCCAGGTCTCGTTAGATTCTAGAGAATCTATCTCATCATTAATGGCTTCTTGCCATAAGTCTGCATCCATAGATGACAGTGCTTCTTGAAGATTTATTGGATCTTCTTCTACATTATAGGCCGCATAATCGGGCCCATAGTCTTTAGCAACTCTTGCTCTTTTACTTCTTCGAAGTTCTGTTTCTACATTGTCGCTGCTTTCAGTGCTTTTTATCACAGGAATGTGACTCGATTGTGTGCCCCCACTATTTCTCGATTTGAAAGGAAATTTGTCTTCAAAGAATTCAACATCGTTTGATTCTATAATTACTCTGGCATTTAGGTCATAAAACCTGTATGCCTTACTGTTTGCTGCATACCCAATGAATACGCATTCATAGGCTCTACTAGCGAGTTTAACTCGTTTCGGATCCGGAATTCTGACATAAGCCAGACAACCCCAAGTTCTTAAATAAGACAAATTTGGTTGTCTTTTCTTTAATATCTCATAAGGTGAGATCTTACTTTTTGACTTGGGAACTTTATTCAGGACATAGCAAACAGTCAATAAAATTTCCCCCCACCAGTGAGGTGCAGCACCAGAATTTAACATGATTGCAACTACAAGTTCAGTAAGAGTCCTATTCTTTCTTTCTGCTTTACCATTCATTTCAGGAGAGTATGGAGCAGTCGTTTCATGTATAATACCATGTTCAGCATAAAAATCATTAAACAAGCTAGAGTCATATTCGGTTCCCCTATCACTGCGAAGTCTCTTAATCTTCTTGTTAAATTGATTCTCAATTTCAGTTACATACACCTTAAACATGTCAAGCGCTTCACTTTTATTCTTCATTAGATATACATAAGTATAATCAGAGCAATCGTCAATAAAAGTGATAAAATAACGTTTATTATTTCTAGTTAAACTTCCATATAATTCACATATATCAGAGTGTATAAGATCTAGGGGGTCAGATTCTTTTATAATTGATTTATGTGAAGTTTTTGTTATTTTAGCTTGACTGCAAAATTCACATTTATTGGAATCATTAACATTTAGTTTAGGGATTAGGCCTATGTGGCTTGCATTAGAAATGATTTGTTTATTAATGTGACAAAGTCTACCATGCCAAATATTAAAGTCACACAAAGAGTAAACAGAAGGAGAAATTTTATTCAAATCAACATTCAACTTAAACATGCCATCAGTGGCGTACCCTTTTCCAACAAAAATACCATTCTTAGTGATGGTGTACAGATCTGCCCCTAAAGTTTGATTAAACCCAGCCTTATTCAAAAGAAAACCAGAAACAAGATTCTTCCTAATTTCAGGAACATGCATGACGTCCTTCAAGATCAAAGTCTTTCCTGAAGTGAACTTCAGCTCAACATCTCCAATTCCAGCAACATTAGTGGTGTGAGCATCTCCCAACAACACTTTCTTATCTTCAGCATTCATGTATGTCTTGAACATAGCACGATCATAGCAGACATGACGAGTGGCGCCAGTGTCTATCCACCAACCATCACTTCCACCAACCATGTTGATTTCAGTGATCATGGCAATGAGTTGCTCATCAGTAAGGTTGACCTGAGCATTTGAGCCAGCTGCAGGTTTAGGCCTGTTCCTACATTTCTTTGCCATATGACCCGGTTTCCCACAGTTGTAGCAAGAAAAAACCGGAGCATCATTTCTTTGAGGTGGTGGTTGTTGCTTAGCAAATGGAGCCGATGGGGCCCTAGAGGGATTCCCATTCTTAGTTCGGTTCATAGCATTGCGGTTCTGATTCTTTAAAGGTTTGCCCGTAGGCTTCAGAACCGCACCGAATTTCTTTTTGTTGTTAGACACAACTAAGACTTCTTCTTTCTGATCTTGTTTCCGAGCCTCCTCTTCAATTCGGAGGCGAGTTATCAGACTCTCGATTGAAAATTCCTTTGTTTTGTGGCGAAGCACATTTTTGAAATCTTTCCAACCAGGGGGCAATTTGTCAATAATTACAGCAATTTGAAATTGTTCATTGAGGGGCATACCTTTTGTAATGATCTCATGAGCAATCTTCTGAATTTCGTGGCTTTGAGCTTCCACCGACTTCTCATCCACCATCTTGTAGTTCAAGTAGCGGCTGACAGCAAATTTCTTCGCACCTGCTTCTTCAGTATCATATTTTCTTTGCAGAGCCTCCCATACCTGTCTAGCAGTCTTGTAGCTACTGTAGTAGTTGTTAGAACACAGATTGGTTCTTAATAATATCTCTTTGTTTTGATGATAACTGTTAGGAAATTTTGTATTTAAGAATTATATACTCTAAAATTTGCTTGAGAGTTTTACTGCAGATTGAAATGAAATTAACTCTCCAGAAGCAAATCTGAACTGTATACAAGGAGTTATCTTGACTCTAAAGCGCCAGATGCATTCATTAGAAGATTCTGATTGCTGTTTACAGAAGATCCTGAGCGTAGTCTCCAGAAGGATCTGAAGCAAGAAGCTCTAGAAGATTCTGAAGCAGAAGCTCCAGAAGAATCTGAATCAAGCAGAAGCATCTGAAGCTAAGAAGAATATTGTATGAAGAGTTTCTCAAAGCATAGTTTCTACAGAAGTTTCTGAAAGTACTAAAGCTGCCAAGTACTGAAGTTCTGTGTCAAATATGCTCTGATGATCAACACGCTGAAAGCACACATGCTGCAGAAGACTCTGATACAGCAAAGTTCTGAACATCATTAGAAGACTCTGACTCAATCAAATTCTGATGAACTTGCTGAAAACTGAAGAAGAAATATTCAAATAATATATCCGTTGGAGTAAATCAAACGTCTCCTTCCTCATTTGTGCTAAACACAAGAACACAGACAAAAAGGATTTTTCTGTGCTTTCTACTTCTAGGAAAGGTCACTTGATGTGAAGACAAAAAGGCTCAGACCTTTTTGGGACACTCTTCTCAACGTTCAGCTTCCTTGGATCAGCTGCCTATAAAAGGAAGACTCCACCAAATTCTTCAGTTAGACATTTTTGCTGAAAAGAAATTATAACATTCAAGCTCTCATTCTTTCATATTCATTCTTAGAATTATTTGTACTTAAACTTAAGAGAAATATCACTGTTGTGATAAAAGCTTTTTAGAAGCATTCATACTCTTGTATTAGATTTACATTGATTGTAAAGGTTTTCCTTAAGAGGATTCAGTTGGAATCAGTAGCTCCTGAGAAGACTAAGAACAGTTGTTCTTAGGTGTTACTATTGTAATCTGTTTGATTAAATAGTGGATTAAGTCCTTGTTGAGAAAGGCAAATCACTCTAGGAAGGGTGGACTGGAGTAGTTGAGTTCAACGAACCAGGATAAAAATAATTGTGTTTTATTTCTAAGTTTTAATCTTTCATACTTATTCAACCCCCCTTCTAAGTATTATCTCACCTTCAGTTGGCATCGGAGCTCCGGTTCTGTGTGTGCTACCACTTAACAATGACAGTAAAGATCCAGAGAGAAATACTTTGATATATATTTATTTGTTACAATGGCTGATAATACAATATCCAACATTAACAATAAATATGAAGAAAGGGACAGGATCAGCACCAAACCCCCTATGTTTGATGGGGAGAAATTTGATTACTGGAAAGACAGAATTGAGAGTTTTTTCCTAGGATATGATGCTGATCTATGGGATCTAGTCATAGATGGATATGTCCATCCCACAGATGGGAATGGCAAGAAGATAGATAGAAAATCTATGACAGATGCTCAGAAGAAAGATTTTAGAAATCATCACAAAGCCAGAACTATATTATTGAATGCAATTTCCCATACTGAGTATGAAAAAATTACAAACAGGGAAACTGCTTTTGATATGTTTGAATCCTTAAAAATGACTCATGAGGGAAACTCTCAAGTCAAGGAGACAAAAGCTCTGGCTCTGATCCAGAAGTATGAGGCCTTCAAGATGGAAGACTCTGAATCTGTTGAAGCCATGTTCTCCAGATTTCAGATCCTCACAGCTAGGTTAAAAGTTCTGGACAAGGGATACTCTACATCAGATCATGTAAAGAAAATCATCAGAAGTCTACCTACCAGATGAAGACCAATGGTGACTGCCTTGAAGATGGCTAAAGATCTGAACAAGATCTCCTTAGAAGAACTCATCAGCTCACTGAGGAGCCATGAAATTGAGCTTGAGGAAGATGAACCTCAGAAGAAAGAAAAAGGTAAATCTGTTGCCTTAAAATCTAACAAATCTGCTAAAGCTTTGCAGGTTATTGAAGAAAGCTCTGAAGAATATTCTTCTTCTGAAGAAGATGAATTATCCATGTTGTCCAGAAGGATCAACAGACTCTGGAAGCACAAGGGAAAGAAGTTCAACAACTTCAGAAGATCTGATAATAGAAAGGAATCTTCTGGGCACAGAAGATCTGGCAAGAAAGAAGTTGTGTGCTATGAGTGCAAAGAACCTGGGCATTACAAGAATGATTGCCCCAAACTTCAAAAAGAAAAACCCAAGAAGAAGTTTAACAAAAAGAAGAAGGTTCTGATGGCAACATGGGATGACTCAGATGAATCTGAATCATCTTCTGAATCAGAAGAAGAATGTGCTAATGATGCACTGATGGCCAGCACAGAGGATCAAGAGGAAGGAACCTCAGGATATGAATCAGATTCTGAATCTGATGATGACGTTGAAGAGGTAATGGCTAAACTTACCAAAGAAGAACTTATAAAAGTTTTAACAGAAGTCCTTAAAAGTTATAACAATATCAAACTCAAATACAAGAAGCTGAAAAGCAATCTTGAATCTGAGATTGATCTTCTGAAGACAGAACTTGTTGAGCAAAAAGAAATTAATCTGAAAATCAAAAATGACTTTGAAATAACTCAACAAGAATCTGAATCTAAGATTAAGTCATATGAAAACATTTTAGAAAAATATGACTCTAGCTTTTAGAGATTTCTTACTAAGAGCATAGACAGAAGCAAGATGGCTTCTATGATCTATGGTGTTAGTGGGAACAACAGAAGAGGTATTGGATATGAATCTTCATCTGGAAGTAATCCAAAATCTGTTGACAAACTTTTCATCAAGAAGACACCTCTGTATTCTCAATTTAAATTTGGTCACTTAAATGACATTAAACACACAAGCTCTGAGAAGAATACTTATGTGTTTAAACCCAAGGCAAGTTAGAATAAACAGTATGTTGAAAAACAGAAGTTTAGACAAACCTACAAACCAACTAACCCCAAAGGACCCAAGAAGATCTGGGTACCTAAAAACAAAATAATTCCTGTTGCAGATGTTCTTAGCAGCAAGGTCAGGACGCCAATCATGGTACCTGGACTCTGGATGCTCACGACACATGACAGGAGAAAAGTCTATGTTCCAAAGCCTGGAACTTAGATCTGGAGGTGATGTGAAGTTTGGAGGAAACCAGAAGGGCAAGATCATTGGATCTGGCACTATTGGAAATGGTAAACTTCCCTCTATTACTAATGTTTTACTTGTTGAAGGGTTAAAGCATAACTTATTGTCCATAAGTCAATTAAGTGACAATGGTTATGATATTACCTTTAATCAAAAATGTTGTAAAGCTATTAGTCAAAAGGATGGATCTATCCTATTTAGTGGTAAGAGGAAAAACAACATTTATAAAATAAATCTTTCAGAACTTAAAGTTCAAAATGTTAAATGCCTTTTGTCTGTTAATGAAGAGCAATGGGTCTGGCACAGAAGATTGAGCCATATTAATATGAGACGTATATCTCAGATTAATAAACTTAATCTTGTCAGAGGACTCCCTAATCTGAAGTTCACTTCAGATGCTCTTTGTGAAGCATGCCAAAAGGGGAAGTTTTCAAAAACATCTTTTAAATCAAAAAATGTTGTTTCTACTTTTAAACCACTAGAACTACTTCATATTGATCTGTTTGGACCAGTGAAAACTGCATCCATCAGAGGCAAGAAGTATGGATTAGTCATTGTTGATGACTATAGTAGATGGACATGGGTAAAGTTCTTAAAATACAAGGATGAGTCACATTCTGTGTTCTTTGACTTCTGCAAGCAAGTCCAGAATGAAAAGGATTTCAAAATTATAAAAGTCAGAAGTGATCATGGTGGTGAATTTGAAAATAAATATTTTGAAAAATATTTTTCTGAAAATGGCATTGCTCATGATTTTTCCTGTCCCGTCTGAATCTGCAAGTGAGTTACCATTAGGTAGTTCAGATGATGCAGAAGGGACAACCGGGATATCCTCAATCAGAACGTGGGCAACCTTTTTCAGAGTTAAGAAAAACTTCATCTTAGCTTGCCAACGTTTGAAATTGGAACCCTCAAACCTGAAAGGTTTGTCAGAGACCGAAGCGGCCGCAGTAGAACCGATAATTTCCTCAGTTGCCATGGCAGTTATTAAAACGTCTTAAAATTGTTGTTTTCGGATTTAAAAAATTGATTTTGGCACAAGAAAATTATCGGGACGAGTCGCGTATTAGGTCGCTTTCTTTAAGACGTTTCGCCGTACTGCCAAATTATGCAAAGCAGTCGATTTACGACGACGCCTCCAAGATAAAACAGCCCGTTCTTAAAACTTACGATTATCAGTTGCACACTGATAAATCGCTCTAGAAATACACCTTTCTAAATTAGTATCTGACGCAAATAACCAGTCAAGAAAAGGAAAAATTGTAAGATGAAGAGAATAAAGGGAGAGAAGAAGGAAATCAAAATTCGTGTGAATTTGTGAAATCCGATGTACTCACTACTGAATTTCTACCCTGTATTTATAGGCAGCTAGTAAGGCTTAATTTCCATTCCCTTCAATGTGGGACTAAATTGAATCTTAATTTTCATTCCTTCAATGTGGGACTAAAATGAATCTTAATTTCCATTCCCTTCAATGTGGGACTAAAATGAATCTTAATTTTCATTTCCTTCAATGTGGGACTAAAAATGAATCTTTTCAAATTCACTTCTATATTAGTTCTTACTTGTATTCATTTATTGCTCATTAATTGTCAACAAATATTTCCAATTCTCACTCTAATCAATTAAAGTTCCAACAATATTTGAGGAGCAACTCTAACCTCTCCCATGGTCACAACAATATTGGGAACAAGTTTTAGACACACTCATAAAAATGTAGATTTGAGAACTATTTTATTATTAGTTTTATAATACTAAAAAATTTATAAAAGGTAGAAATATTTTTTTTTATGAGTGTACCTAAGAGAATTATAGTTGGGATTGTGACCATAAAAAATAACTCATATTTGAGAGTCCTTAACTAAGTTAACTTTAGATGGTTGTTCTCTAGGAGTTATAGATATGTTAATTTGGATGAGAATAGTTCATCTTAATTTGGTTATTAATGTTATCTTTATTTTCTTCTCATTTTTTAAAACGTTGGTTAAAAAAGTTTGAAAGAAAAAAAAATAGAATATGAATAAGATTCACGTGGGATTGGTGAAAAGTGTTTTTAAGATCTTTTGATTAAATGGTTTGATGTCTGTAAATCTAAGTGTATTGATGGTTTTGATGTCTGCAAGTCTAAGCATAGTGGGGATTTGTATGTTTGTGACGTTAGGTTAACTTACATTTGTTGGGTAAATGGCATTGAAAATTGACATCAGACTTCTTTGGTCTCTCATGTGATATTCTATCAGTTAGGTACGTGAATCAAGTTGTTTTCTCCTTTAAGGGAGATATGTCGTTTAATTTTCATTATGCTTCTACCTGGTAGAAAAGAGTTACCCTTATTGGTTTTAAAGTTGTTGAGTCCTCTGATTGGTTTGTTATAGCATGCCGAAAAAATGTGGTCAAACTTTCTCACTTTCTTTTGGGATGACCCTTGGGTGGGGCTGGTTTCCCTTAGAGTTATGATTCATATGCTCTATCTTATTTCAAGTTATTAGTATAGTACTGTGGGAGGGGTTGGTGTGTGGAAGGGTGGGATTTTGGTTTGAAACCTTTAATGGAGGAGATCTCTATTTGTATGGGAGTGGGAGTTGATTGTTAATCACATTCTACTAATTCAAGGAGCTATCATTTCCCTGGGTAGGGACCGTTGGTGTGGCAACATGAGAAGGATGATGTTTTCTCGGTTGCATCGGCATATTATTCTTTCCATGAGGCTAATCTTGGTATTGAATTTCTTTTTAATTGAGTGGATTTGAGTCTGCATTTAATTTATACATTTTGTCTCCTTCTAAAGTGATTGCCTTGTCTTAGAAACTTTTCCAAGATAAGGTCCCTACTAGAGAGAAGTAATTTAAGTGTAGTGTTTTACTTGACCTGGTAGGTATTTCTTATGGTTTGTGTGGTGGACCTAGTCGATACCCGTTATTTTTTGAGGAGGTAATGTGTTGTGGTATTGAACTTTTAGGTGGTTGGGCTGTCTTTTGTCTTCCATAATGATCTTTTGTCTCTTTTTGTTTGCCTTATTTTATTATGTGGATTTTCTAGAATAAGAAACGGTCTCACTATGATCTAACATTCAATAGTGTGGTCTATTTAGAAATTCTAGAATGATGTTGTTTTTTCAAGTGCGCCTTTTAATGTAAATGGTGTGGAAGATAAAAGTATTTTCTTGGATTAAAAATGGTAACTTGGTAGATTACTATTGGTATTGGTAACTAAGTGAACATATCTACAAGATTACTCTTTATATACTCACTTTTGTGAATGTGGAAGCAGGATCGCTTCTTATTGAATATCAGACATAGGTTTCAGAGCTCTAATCTAGGATAGACATAGATGGCCATTATAGCACATGTTTTTCGAGAATAGACTCTAATAAAAACTTCTATGTAGATCTAATGTCAAATATTAAGTTCAAGACCATAGTCACTCTTATTAAATTTTAATCATACTCGTTATGTCAAGGTTCAAGTATATTGACACATTTAGTGTTGTGCTACATTATAAATGCATTTGACGCTACTTTTGAAATCCTTTTTCAAATTTCGCTGGGGTATGTTAAAATATTTTAGAAGTATGCATTAAAGTACAATGTGGGCATTGAATATAAAAAACTCATTGAGTTCCACATTGTAACATCCCAAAATTTTTCCTTTCGTTTTTGACCGTAACTGGTTTATGTTTCGTTCATTTTTGCATTATCATTGTGCATATCATGGTGTTGGCTCTTGAGACATGGGATCAAGGTGTTTCTATGGATCAAGGTTTTCTTTTATTCCAAATTTGTAAGCAGCAAGCATCATAGGCTTCACCAATTATTTTGCTCAACGACCGGGTACTGGATTATATCTTTCAGCAGGTTATTTTGAGCGCATGCGACAATTCACAGGTTATTTCAGGCATTTTACAGGTGCAATATCAAAAGACAAGTTTCATAGGCAGAACAAAAGCTCATAACAGGTGGCAACGGGTGATTCTCCAAGTTTCCCTCCTTATGGCGCCAAAAGTTTGAAATTTTGAATGTGATAATAGGTTACCATAATCAGGGTAATCGATTACCTTAAGTGAAATTTGCAAAAATGCTTCAATTTTCAACACTGCAGAATTTGATTCAATTTCCACCACTTGATTTCACATGTGCATCATTGGAAGGATCTAGAATGAGTTCATTTTAATTCATTTTCATCATTTAACTCCACCCAAAAATTCAAATTTCCATTCCTCATTTCCATTCCTCTCACTAACCCACACTCCAAACCAAATTTAATCCCTAACCTAGGGGTTATTTAACCAAATTTACTCCAAACCTCACTCATTCACTCTCATTTTCAGAATTTGCTCTCAACTCTCTCTCACTTTTTCATTTTTCATCTTCATCTTCAACCTTTCACCAAAGCTCCATATTCATAGATTCAAAAATTATGTATTACAATTTGTGAGTTCTTGAGCTAAACCTCCACTACATCGCCATTCTTGTTTCAATTATGCGTTTGAAATTTGTTTGGATCTAGATTCAAGTTTTGGAATCCATTCTTCAAGAAGTTTTGAAGCAAGTTCATCACATTGCTTTGATCTTGAGGTTTCTTGCTAGGATCTTGGATTTCTTGTGTTAGATCTGTCCATTTTCTTTTGCAACACTCGCCAAAGCAATTCTCCGCTTTGTAGGTTGGTAAATTTCAGATCCACACATGATCTAGCTTAATTTCAACTTATGCAATGTAGATCCATGGTTTTTGATACGATTTGATCCATTTGCTTGAATTTAATTGTTGATGTTGATGTTTGTTGGATCTAATTGATGTTTGATTACTGTAATTCAATGTGATTTTCGTGCATAATTGATTGCTTGATCATTTGGATGATTAGATAAGTCATTTGCTGCTGAAAGTTCTTTTTAGGAGTTGATTTTTGCCACTGTCTCAGTGGTAATTGTAACACCCCCTTCTACACCCCCAATTAACATATAAATCATTTAGGCACATTTGAAAATTTCATCAGAGTATAATTAAAACATGGTATAAAAGAGGCATGTCACATCATACACAAAATTGAAACATGTAAGTTCAGAGTATGCCTAAGAGGGGGGTGAATTAGGCTTTAGAAACTTTTTCCGGTTTTTCGAGATTCTTGAATTTTACTCGGTTATGTTCTTGATGATGAAAGCAGTAAAAAGCAGAATGAAAATGGACACAGAGATTTATAGTGGTTCCCTTTACAATCCGAAGGTACTCCACTCCTCTTTCCACACGAAAGAGATTTTTCACTATAGCTTTAACTGTATAACCTATCACACCATCAACCGGTGAGGCCTACTATCTAACAATTATTTAACAACTAGTGTGCAAGAACAATCCTCTTGCAAGCACTAACCCTTGTGTCCAACAATCCTGGATCACAAGTCACAATAGAAACAATTCTGTAATTCTTTGATTTGAGAGTGATATAATAATATCAATACAATGATTGATCTTCTCCTTTTGATCAAAATTCACTTTTCAATATCAATACAAGTGTTCAAACATTCTGGATATGAAATGGTATGAACAGTATGAACACTTTTTGAAATATTTGAAAGTATTTGAAAAATAGTGAATTTGATTGAATGATTATTTTGAAAATTATTGGAGGTGTTTTTCAATTTGAAATATTCAGAATTTATATGAGTCAAAACACCATTTCAAAAAGGTATAAATGGGTATGAATCAAATAATGAAAAGGTGTAACAATTACACAGGATTTGAATTTGAAAAGAAACAATTTTTCAAAATTCGTTCAGTGTTAATCGGTTAATCATATAGGTTAATCGGTTAACACTGGAACGTTAGCCCTGAGAATTTAAAATTTGAGACCGTTAACCGGTTAACCTATATGGTTAATCGGTTAACACTATGAAAACTCAGAAAAAAATACTTAAGTTAAAAGTGTTATACCAGTTCCAAATAATTTTAAAAATATGCAAATGCAATATGTTGATATGATAGACTATTTGAACACTTGTATATCAATTAAAGGAGTGAGTTTTTATATACCAAAGTCTTGTGTCCAAGTCTTGAAAAAGTAGACGATCATTTGCACAGGAAGCTTGATTCGCATGACAATATTCCATTGATGATGCGTAGTCTTGATCTTGGTCACTTTGAAAGCTTGACTTTTTGCAAACATGGAATGAGCTTAAGTCTTGTTGACATCATCAAAACCTTGAGATTGAAGTATGCTTCTACATTCTCCCCCTTTTTTTATGATGACAATCAAATGAGTCTGTGCGATATCTTTGACGATGTTTCGTTCTAGGCTTGCTTCTCCCCCTATATCCAGCAACTCCCCCTATCTAAACAGAGGCAAAATTCTGCACAGAGAGATATTAGAGAACCAAGCTCTTCTCCCCCTTTGTCATTAGCAAAAAGGAAGGAGCTTTAAAATCATAATAAGAGATATCGGCATATATGAAAGCATTCATTCAAGTAATAAGTAATCAAGCAAGGCATACTGAAAAAGATGTAGTAATTGAAAAAAGCAGGAAATATTGTCCGAGTACATAACAAAATAAATGAAACTAAACACTTAAAAGCTTAAACATAATCTGAAAGAAAAACAATAAAAACAACAACACATATTTTCTAAACATCCTGATCAGACATATCCTCATCTTCAGCTCCCTCTTCTTCACTACCTTCCTCTTCTTCATCCTCTTCTTCAACGATGCTGGTGGTTGAATGTTGGGAGGTAAGTACAAGGTTGCAAAGAGATGCAATGGCTCGGGAGGTTTCTCGGTGTTGGTTCATCATTGTGGTGTAGAGAAACACGTTTGTGATACCTCCTTCGGGAATGGGATAGGCTTGGTTGGAAGCTGATCATTCGTCTGCATACTTTTATGTGCTGTCAACGTCTTTAATTATTCTGGTGTTCTTCACAATGGTGATTTCATTGATCTCGTTGGTTGTCGGTTTCATTTTGGTAGATGGTTCCCGGATGAGATCCAATTCTGTCAACTCAAGAATTCTAGAAATCAGCCTTGCATATGGAAGCCTTGTCGAGAGAGAGCTGCTGTTGTAGATGGTACATAATCGTAAGAATCCAGTTCACCTTGATCTTGTTCTTGATTGCGAATAAGAGTTGCATTTCCAAATAGTTAATTTGAAAATGATTGGAATCCTTTGGAATCAGAACATAGCAGATCACATAATGCAGCATCTGGTCAGAAACCGTCAGATTCTTCGCATAACATAACATGCGAGCAGTTTGTTGGTTTGCTATAACTGTCTCCTTCGGGAACCTGCAGATTTGATAGTAATATTCCATCTTGTCATAATTTTCCCACGGCCCATCCACATGGTTTACCCTTTTTCTCAGAAAACAGCCTCTGGATGGTATCTCTAATCTTCCGGCAATGTCAAATAGGTTTTCCTTTAATGCATAGTCCCGAACAGAGGTTTCCATAATATGCTCATCATCGGCATTCAAGTACACAGATAACTTATTCATAAAAGCTTTGACCAAATCGTGGTAGCAATTCCCAATATCAGATACAAACTTATGAATTCTTTGAAATTTTAGCAGTGCTGGAAAATCAAACGAAGAAGCCGGAAAAGCTTTGAGGTTAACGTACTTTATCGATAGTAGATAACGGACCCGAACCTTAAAATCCATACGACGCTTCTTGGTAGTTTCCATAGGAATGCTGTCTTCCTCAGAGGCAGAGCCATATTCTGGTATCTTTCCCTTGCCTTTGTGAGATGAAGCCATGGATGAAGTTGAGAGATGCTGAGGGTTTTGAGATGTTGTAGTTTTAGGGTTTTAGAAGATGAGAGAGAATGGTAAAGTGGAGGCAATATATATGGAGAGAGGTTGAGTGGGTTTTTAAGTTAGGGTTGGAAGTCCAAAACTTGTAGTCAAAGAAGAAGAAGAAGAGTTCCAAGGATATTGATTTGGATATTTAAGAAAATATTGACCACACATAAAAACACGTTTAACACACACAATTTCCAAAATTTGAATTAATTTTTCGTTTCTGATTTTTGAAAATTTTAACAGTGTTAATCAGTTAACCATATAGGTTAATCAGTTAACACATTAAAAAATTTAATTTCCAAAACAAAAAGTATCAGTGTTAATCGGTTAACCATATAGGTTAATCGGTTAACCATATAGGTTAATCGGTTAACCATATAGGTTAATCGGTTAACACACTAAAAACTTAAATCAGAATTGAAAAAATTAACAGTGTTAATCGGTTAACACACGCGAATTTTGGAAAAAATGCTTAAAACAGAATGCACACAGATTGGAAAACATATATTATGCATACATAAACCAGAGAAAATGTCAGATGTTACCTTCGTCGAGAATCCCAAGTTCTCGTCGAGTTTTGAAGAACGGTTCTTTCGCCAATGGTTTGGTGAAGATGTCGGCGAGTTGATTGTGTGTATCGACGAAAGTAACATCTACATCTCTATTAAATACGTGATCTCGAAGGAAGTGATGCCGGATATCTATATGCTTTGTCCTTGAATGCATGACCGGGTTCTTTGTAATGTTGATGGCACTTGTGTTATCACATCGAAGAGGAATGCAACCGAGATCTACACCATAATCGAGGAGTTGTTGCTTGAGCCACAAGATTTGTGCACAACAACTTCCTGCTGCAATATATTCCGCTTCAGCTGTACTGAGTGCCACACACGCTTGCTTCTTGCATGCCTATGACACTAGTGTATTCCCGAGAATGTGACACGTACGACTTGTACTTTTTCTATCGGTCTTACATCCTGCATAATCAGCGTCAGAATAACCAATTAAAGAACAAGTACTACCTTTTGGATACCATAATCCGACGTTCGTTGTCCCTTTTAGATACTTTAAAATTCTCTTCATGGCGGTGAGATGTGATTCCTTCGGATTTGCTTGAAAGCGTGCACACAAACAAACGCTGAACATAATGTCAGGACGACTTGCCGTCAAATATAGTAATGAACCGATCATACCTCGATATTTTGTGATATCAATTGGAGTACCGGATTCATCTTGATTAACGTACGTTTCGGATCCCATAGGATTGGACATCACCTTGCAACTATCCATATCGAATTTCTTTAACAATTCCTTGCAATACTTGGATTGGTTGAGGAAGATGCCATCCTTTGTTTGCTTGATTTGTAGTCTAAGGAAATAGTTCAGTTTTCCCATCATGGACATCTCGAATTCTCCTTGCATCATAAGTGAAAATTCTTCGCAAAGCTCTTTGTTGATCCGAAGATGATGTCGTCGACATAGACTTGAACCAATAAGGTGTTACCCTTGATCTTCTTTATGAACAGCGTCTTGCCAACCTTTCCTTTTGTAAATCCCTTTTCACATAAGAAATTGCTAAGGCGGTCATACCATGCTCTTGGTGCTTGCTTTAAGCTGTAGAGTGCCTTTTTCAGCTTGTAAACATGTGAGGGATTCTTGAAGTCTTCAAAACCCGGAGGTTGTTTGACATAAACTTCTTCACTAATGCATCCATTCAGGAAAGCGCTTTTGACATCCATCTGGAACAACTGAAAATTCATAGAACACGCGTAAGCAAGTAATAATCTAATTGCTTCTAACCGTGCTACCGGAGCAAACATTTCATCAAAATCAATGCCTTCCTCCTGGTTGTAGCCTTGTGCGACCAATCTTGCTTTGTTACGAACTATGATTGCATTCTCGTCAAGTTTGTTCTTGAACATCCATCTTGTTCCTATGATGTCCTTGTTGTCCGGTCTTGGTACAAGACTCTAAACTTGATTCCTTTCGAATTGATTGAGTTCTTCTTGCATCGCTACAATCCATTGGTCATCACCTAAGGCTTCATCAATCTTGGTTGGTTCAATTTGAGACACAAAAGCCATGTTGAGATAAGCATCCTTAAGATTTAGTCGAGTTGCAACGCCTAGGCTAATATCACCAATAACTTTATCTATCGGGTGATCTCTGTGAGTTCTCCATTCCTTCGTGTCGTACCTCGAAAAATACGATCCTCGCGATGGCCGCGGAAAAATATTGTTCGAAACAGAGTCGCCACCGAACTTTATTCATTCCAAGGATGGAATAGGAAAATATCGATAAAACCTTTAAGGAGATAAGAACATGGTCATCGTAACCAATATTCTAGGTTCGAAAGTCGGTTACGCAGAGGGAAGGTATTAGCACCCTCTACGTCCGTTGTACTCAACGGGAACCTCTTGATCGATTCGAGAGTAAAGTTAGCCATGCTTGTTTGTTTTCTTCTAAGGTTTCTCCTATAGGGGGAATGGGTGGTTTTAAGATAGGGTGCTCGCCAAGGATTGGGGCTCTTGTGCCTACGTATCTTCACTTGTAAGAAGTGGAAAATCAGAGCATTCGTAGTTCGTGGGACTACGGGTAAAAAGGGGGGATTGTGCTCTCCAAGATCGTCGCAATCTTGTGCCTACGTATCTTACATTCAGGAGAGAATGAAGAATCAGAGCAGCCGTAGTTCGGCTAACTACGGTAAAAGGTTTGGTATGTGAACGAGTGTTTAGGTCACATTCTAACTGCTAAACATTGGCTTGTTTGCTCGCTAGGGGAGGCTGAAGCACGAGTTTGTTATGCGCGGAAGAATGGACTAAACAATGTTCTTTGAGAAAGTATTTAGGTTGGAGATCGCACGGGGGCGAGGAATTTGTGTTTATCGTGTTGGATGTTTTGGTTTGGGAAGGAGAATGGATCTGAATAGGTTTAAGGTTTCGATTGCACGGGGGCAAGAAAGAGGAGTTTAGTTAGGCAATTTGATGGAGAATGACGACTATTCGATAAACGAGACGTCAGCCTCGCAATCAATTAATCGGGGTATCATTGGAATGCTAGATTCCAACGACACCTTTTTCATTCGACTAAATTCGAAATATGTTTGAGAAAGTTTCAATCGCACGAGGGTGAGAGAAGATAGTTGGATTTGAATACTTTAAGGAAGAATGACGACTACTCAATAAACGAGACGCCAGTCTCGCAATCGATTAATCGGGATATCATTGGAATTCTAGATCCCAATGATAGCTTTTTCATTCAATTAATTAGGGAAGTGTATTTGAATGGACAATGGTGGTATTTGTCAAGGTAGTTAGGGCATGTATTTTATATACGAAAAGGTCGAGTAATCCACAACCTAAAGCGTACGCCCCAAGAGTGGTTACTCAAGAATTCAAGGAATGCGGGACTCCAAGAACTCCATTCTTTCGTAATTTAATCAAGAAAATAATTTGGATTTGACGTATGGTTTAGAAACATACTAGGGTTTAGACTCGATCACACGTAGGCGAGGAACGAGGTTATAGAGGTTGTATGTTTAGGAGGAATGACGACTACTCGATAAACGAGACGTCGGCCTCGTAATCAAATCAATTGGGACATCATTGGAATGCTAGGTCCCAACGATACCTTTTTCATTCGAAATATGTTTGATGGATAGTTTAGACGCGAAAGAGTTTGAATTGAAAGAGATTTTTGATTCAATCACACGAGGGTGAGAAACGAGGTTATGCGGATTGAAAAATTAGGAGGAACGATGACTACTCGATAAACGAGACGTCGGCCTCGTAATCAATTAGTCGGGATATCATTGGAATGTTGGATCCCAACGACAATCTTTTTCATCCCATTAATTATGAAATATTGTTTGTTGGACAGTGAATACTTGTCCAAATAATTAAAGGAGGTATTTTAGAAACGAAAGTTTGAACGACACACCATTCAAGGCGTACGCCTCAATAGTAGTCACTCTCGAATTCGAGGAATGCGCGACTCCAGGAACTCGATTATTTCGTGATTTAATTTAGAAAAAATAATTTGAATGGATTAGCGTACTCGGACTAGGCGCGCTAAGTATTCTGGAAATGTAAGATGCAAAGGGGCACGACTCGAGGTGTGCACCTCGAGAGCAGTTGCTTAGAAAATTCAAGGAAGGCGAGATCCAAGAATTTGATTGTTTTAAAATTTGATTAAGAAGATGGTGTAATTTGATTAAGAAAACTAATTTTGATTTTCATATGTAAGAATAAATTAATTAATTGTTTATAAAAAGATTTTGAGAAAAGCTAGTCATATTTGATTGTTTTGAAAAAAGCAAAAAAAGGTTTAATATCTTAGAAAAATATTTTAGCTTTATTAATAAAGTACATATATTTTTTTTATACTTAAAATATTATTATAATTAATTGTTTTGAAAAAAGTTAATATCTTTAAGAAGAAATAAAATATATTTTTTGAAAAGTTTATTATTTAAAAGTATTAATTTGGTAGTGATTTCGTCATATATTTTAAAAGAATAATTTGAGTTGATTTATAAAAATGTCTGAGAGTAATTAAAAACTATTTTTTAAAAATTCAAATAAATTAAATGAAAAAAGTAATTTGCAAACCGGAAGGCGGAACAACCACAACTCAAGGGCGTGCGCCTCGAGAGCGGTTGTTCAAGAATTCAAGAGGTGCTAGACCTCAAGAACTCATTACTTTCATGATTTAATTAAGAAAACTAGTTTAATCCAATTAAAAATGTTGCTTATCTTTTGAAAACTTACAAATGACATTCATATTGTCTAAGTAAAAGAAATCTCAATCATTGAAATAGACATGTTAAATTTAAAGAAATCAATTTAAAATATTATACACATAGCAAACCAAATCTTTGGTATAATGGTAGGATAAAAAAACTTAATTGAACAAAGCATGTCTAATTCCAAAGATTCATCAACAAACCAAACTTTGTAGCATAACATATTTATTTCTCAAGATTCATCAAAATTGAAAAAGTCTACATATAATGACTACCGTAAAAATTAAATTCAAGCACCATTGTGAAACAAAATCAATAAGACGACAACAGTACGTAAATGAATCAGTCACGGATACACCAATAGATAGGCAATGAATAATTAGAATTAAGTAACATTAGAACTTCCACAATTTAAATTAATTAGTAACACTGATATAACAACCTATTACTATCAAAGAAATTGATATCAGTATAATTTACAGAACACCAGAATTTAGTGCTGTCAAAAATAGGTCCAGGATTAGGAAAGAAAAGTCACCATGAAATTTCATTCAACAGCTACATGGTCTATACCGAGGATAACAAATTATTACAGCAGACAGACATACGCACACGAGATTGATTCGAAACCAAAAAAAAACCAACACGCGTTTCAAATAATAGTAATGTTCAGCATCAATAACAATCATCTAAACCCAACACCAAAACAAAAATGGGTAGCAATCATAATGATGTTATCAAACAATTGACAAAATAACAGGATGTAAGCAAGTTAAACTAGCTTAGTAGTATCTCTTGAAAATTTCTCAGAATCAAAAGTGTTACCGAAATGATGCCATTAATATTGTAGTTGGATGAGGCTATGATGCTGCGAAGCTGCTGCCGGAATCCTTGCCGAAAATAAGCTCGAAACCTGTTGAATACCTTATCGCTCGAATTGGTGTCTTCGTTCACGTCGTTTGTTGTAGTATGGCGAGTATGAGCTGTTGAGTTGCTTGTCGTGTCCCGGTTGTAGCTTTATACTGCCGAGTCCGACAATTCATCGTCGGTGAAACCATTCTGCGGCTCTCGTTATCATTGCTGTGTCGGTGTCAGAACTCATAACCTTTTACCTGTCAAACACAGAACACGGTTGGATTACAAACAAAACTTGACACGAATCTCTTTATGACTCAGGCGTTGCAACTGATCTTGCTGCTTAGTTGCTGAAATTTGCAGGTTGTCTCTCGGTGAGATATTTGCCGAAGGTTGCAGAGCCTGAAATCGCTCTCGATGTCGAGGTGAACTAAGCCGGTTATAGCTGATGAGATGAGCTTTTGCTGAGATGTTGTTGTTGTTACAAATCATAACTGAGTCGCGAGCTACTTGATGTGTTATAAGGTGTTGCTGAAGTTACAAGACGAAACTCAGTGATGAACTGGACAAAATGTTGAGTTGTTATGTGTCACCGGCGACACTACTGCAGAGTCGAATGAAACTGGATTTGGAATTGCTTGGATGGTGGAGCAAGGTTCGGTGGAGCAAGGTTCTCCTCCACTTTTTTAAGTCGCCTTTGTGTAACCGAAACAATGGCTCTAGTGGCATTAGAATGTAGCAGCAACACAAGCCTTAGAACATCATTCGAATTGGCAGGGCCACACCATCTAAGAACCGCTCAACTTGCTCAAACTCAGAACCATATTGGTACCTGTCAAACAGAAAACATAGAGACAAACATCATCTAAATCAATAACAAAACAAACAGCAGATGAACTTCCTATATTGCAAACCAAACCGCGTTATTCTTCAACGTATTACGCGTGATTCCGTAATGCTGCAGTCAACTGAGAGTTCATCACTGCGGTACCATTGTTGAGGCTTTGGAATATTCGCGGTATGTCAGTGCTGCTTCCTCTTATGCGGCGTCAAAGAAATATCCATGCACCCGCCTGATTTTAGAACCTGTCAAACATAAAACATAGCCTGTGTCCTTTCTCTTTCTTGTCATCGTCCAATCTAAGCACAATGCAAGAAACTAGCTGGCCAACAGAAAATATACTAGAAAGAAAACTTTCTCCAATCTCGGTTTTGTCATTCAAAATAGGATCTAGTGCATTTGAAGCATTAACAATACCACGTAAACCCCCTGGTAAACTAACTGCAAGATCTTTATTATTTACTTCAGCGACAACTCCCCACAGCTTCATTCCAGGAGTTAAATATTTGAGAGTAACTCTATTCACATGCCGTGACAATTTTCCGGTGATACCAGCACCGAAAAGCAAGCGAAAATCACTTTCAGCGTCTTCACTCTTACTAAACACTTTTTTTCTTCTTCTTATTCTTCCACAAATTCTTAGATGGATCTTCATCGCCAAACTTCTCGTAATTATTACTACTTCGCTTCACAGAAAATTCTCCACCTCGGGGAAAGTCGGGAACCTCGTCTTCGAGCTGCAATGCGAGTGATTCTGACTTCACGGAGGCGCCGTTTTGTTCCCGTTTTGGTTTGGATATTTTCTTAGAAGCTTTATCGATTTTAGGCTTGTCGTTGCTCTTATTCTTCTGCGATTTTTCCGAACGCGGTGCCATGGTTTTGTTGTTGCTTAGTTCTTACCTTGTTATGGTAAGAAGCTGGTTTGCGATTCGGTTGAGAGTGAAGGAGATGGTGTTGAACATGTGTGGATTTGGTGAACGAATCAAAGAGAGTAGACGGAGAGAGAGGTTTTTTGATTCTGATTATTTTATTTATGGTGAAAAGCAGTGGTAAAGACAAAGGAGAAGGTGGGTATTTGATTGTTCACGGCGTGAAGAAAATGGAGAGGGCGGAGGGGTGATGGAGTAAACGGGTTTGTGGTGGCAGAATGGAAACCGCGGCGAGAGGTTAGGGTTCCTCCATTGGGACGGCTGATTTTGGGGTTTTTTTTCAGGGATGAACAGTGCTAAAATTAGGGTTTTGAGATAGAATTGGGGTTGACGGCTAGGGTTACCCCTCAGAATTGGGGGTCTTGTGAACAGTGTAGGTACCTTATTTATCCCAAGAAATCCAACCCTAATCCACCGTGTCCTAAATAAATTTCAATTTTCCCCCTTTTTTTTTAATATTTTCTTTTAATTTATTTTTCTGAATAATAATTAAGAATCATTCCTAACTCTATTATATTTTTTTAAATCATTATATTAAATATTACTAAAAATTAAACTCTAATCTAATTCTTAATATAAATCCTAATTAAATTCTAACTCTATTTTTTTAATCTATATTTTTTAAATTAAAATTTCTAAATTATAATTAAGTTCTATCTAATTAAAAAATTTTAAATTTAAATCCTAATTTCTAATTCAAAACTAATTTAAAAAAACAAAAAAAAAACATTATATTAACCTATCACGAGAAAAATGAAATTATATATAAAAAAAGATAGATATATATAAAAAACAAATGCCACGTGGCATACTCTTATTGGGCTAAAAAGCGAAAATGCCTGTTTTTACTGAAAAATACGCTACACTGTATAAGCGAGGTAAATTAAAAACAAAGTCGGGCAAATGAGAATTTTAAAAAAAGGTAGGACAAATTTGGGGTATGACAGATGCCCCTATCTAATTGCCTTGAACCTGAGAGAATGAACAGCTGCATGGCGTTCATTTTTAGGGTGGAAGTCAATTAGATACAAAAGACCCCGAAATTTGTCCGACAAGCAAGTAAAAAATGCAAAGAGATGGGATATACCAGAACGGGATGACAGGATGAAAAATAGATGAACGAGATAACCTGATATTCCCTGGGTGGTCGAAGCAGTCCCTTATCCAATAAGGTTCTTCGCGGTACCAGAGTGGTATAAATGATCCTCTTTGGGTGGTCGAAGCGGCCTCTCATTCGTTAAGGTCCTTCGATGATACCAAAGCGGTACAAACGATCTTCTTTGGGGTGGTTGAAGCGGCCCCTCATTCGTTAAGGTCCTTCGATGATACCAAAGCGGTATCTCGATTAAAACTTGAGATTCTTCGGGTGGTCGAAGCAGTACCTTATCCATTAAGGCTCTTCGATGATACCAAAGCAGTATCTCGATTAAAACTTGAAACTCTTCGGGTGGTCGAAGCAGTACCTTATCCATTAAGGCTCTTCGATGATACCAAAGCAGTATCTCGATTAAAACTTGAGACTCTTCGGGTGGTCGAAGCAGTACCTTATCCATTAAGGCTCTTCGATGATACCAAAGCAGTATCTCGAACCAAACTTGAGATTCTTCGGGTGGTCGAAGCAGTACCTTATCCATTAAGGCTCTTCGATGATACCAAAGCAGTATCTCGAACAAAACTTGAGATTCTTCGGGTGGTCGAAGCAGTACCTTATTCATTAAGGCTCTTCGATGATACCAAAGCAGTATCTCGAACAAAACTTGAGATTCTTCGGGTGGTCGAAGCAGTACCTTATCCATTAAGGCTCTTCGAGGATACCAAAGCAGTATCTCGAACAAAACTTGAGATTCTTCGGGTGGTCGAAGCGGCCCCTTATTCGTTAAGGTCCTTCAATGATACCAAAGCAGTATCTCGAATAAACTTGAGATTCTTCGGGTGGTCGAAGCAGTACCTTATCCATTAAGGCTCTTCGATGATACCAAAGCAGTATCTCGAATAAACTTGAGATTCTTCGGGTGGTCAAAGCAGTACCTTATCCATTAAGGCTCTTTGATGATACCAAAGCAGTATCTCGAATAAACTTGAGATTCTTCGGGTGGTCGAAGCGGCCCCTCATTCGTTAAGGTCCTTCGATGATACCAAAGCGGTATCTTGATCAAAACTTGAGATTCTTCGGGTGGTCGAAGCAGTACCTTATCCATTAAGGCTCTTCGATGATACCAAAGCAGTATCTCGATTAAAACTTGAGACTCTTCGGGTGGTCGAAGCAGTACTCTATCCATTAAGGCTCTTCGATGATACCAAAGCAGTATCTCGAACCAAACTTGAGATTCTTCGGATGGTCGAAGCAGTACCTTATCCATTAAGGCTCTTCGATGATACCAAAGCAGTATCTCGAACAAAACTTGAGATTCTTCGGGTGGTCGAAGCAGTACCTTATCCATTAAGGCTCTTCGATGTTACCAAAGCAGTATCTCGAATAAACTTGAGATTCTTCGGGTGGTCGAAGCAGTACCTTATCCATTAAGGCTCTTCGATGATACCAAAGCAGTATCTCGAATAAAACTTGAGATTCTTCGGGTGGTCGAAGCAGTACCTTATCCATTAAGGGTCTTCGATGATACCAAAGCAGTATCTCGAATAAACTTGAGATTCTTTGGGTGGTCGAAGCAGTACCTTATCCATTAAGGCTCTTCGATGATACCAAAGTAGTATCTCGAATAAACTTTAGATTCTTCGGGTGATCGAAGCAGTACCTTATCCATTAAGGCTCTTCGATGATACCAAAGCAGTATCTCGAATAAAACTTGAGATTCTTCGGGTGATCGAAGCAGTACCTTATCCATTAAGGCTCTTCGATGATACCAAAGCAGTATCTCGAATAAACTTGAGATTCTTCGGGTGATCGAAGCAGTACCTTATCCATTAAGGCTCTTCGATGATACCAAAGCAGTATCTCGAATAAACTTTGCTGAGGAATAGTTGAGCTAAAATCCCTATTAGAGGAACAACGTTGTCCAAACTCTGCAGGGGAGAAATCTTCCATAAACTCTCTAAGATAACCTCTGCTTGGGGAGCCACCAGAGTACTAAGTTGTTGGGGATCATCGTCATCAACTGCATGGTTGAAGACTGACTTGCTGAGGAGTAGAATTCCCTGAACTCGTGGGGTAGTAACTCTTTTCAGAGCCATACTGCCAACTTCACTGGAGGACTGACCAAGATGCTTGTGAACTGATCATGGATCCTGCTATGTTGTTATGCAATGCAATGTTTTATAATGCTCAAACATGCAACTAAGATGCAACTGCTAGGAAGTGCACGATGCGAATGCAAATGATATGTTAATGCTTGATATGATTATGATATGATATTGTATGTCGTGCTTATGATAATGCAGCGACCAGGTATGCTGGGGATGAAATCCTATCGGGGACATTATCAGGGATTGGATTCAATAGTCGCCAAATGGTTTGGACTTTGGTTATTGAGGATGCCAACGAGGGTGGACTTTTAGTGGTTGCCAATGAAGACTGGACTTTTAGGGTAAATTGAAGGTGCCAATTGGAGTGGCTTTTTGTGGTTGCCAATAAAAGATTGGAATTTAGAATGATTTGCCAGACAAGAACGAGACTTTGAAGGATTTGTTTCGGTTACAAAGCTGCAGGTATCAGGTCCAGGCCGTGGGGGTGAAACCCAAAGACAGAGAGGCTTTTTCAGGAAGTTAAGGTTATTTGGTGGGGTGATGGCATAATTCCCCGACACTCAACTTTTGCTGACGAGAATAAACTTGCTTGAGTAACTGCCCCAATGTTGTTCAACTTGCCTCAGTTTGGGTCTATGAAGGAATTTTCCTTGAACGGAAATTGGAAGCAATCATACCATGAGACGAACTCGAGATGGCTTGCCCCAACATAACAAGTCGTGAAAGGAAATTGGAAACAGTTGTACCATGAGATGAACTCGAGATGGCTTGCCCCAGCATTCCACATTGTGAAAGGAAGTTGGAAGCAGTTGTACCATGAGATGAATTCGAGATGGTTTGTTCCAAAACTCCAAGTCATGAAGGGAATTCGGACGCAAATATACCATGAGATGATCTCGAGATGGTTTATTGCAAATTTTAGTCAGGAAAGGGTTTTGACCTTGATTAATTGACCCTTGGGGTAATTGGCTTCAAATTATTCTTGAGGTAGTCTGCTTTAGAATGAGCGTTGAAGTGACATGACTTGTGCTGATTGAGCGTTGGAAAAATACGATCCTCGCGATGGCCGCGGAAAAATACTGTTCGAAACAGAGCCGCCACCGAACTTTATTCATTCCAAGGATGGAATAGGAAAATATCGATAAAACCTTTAAGGAGATAAGAACATGGTCATCGCAACCAATATTCTAGGTTCGGGAGTCGGTTACGCAGAGGGAAGGTATTAGCACCCTCTACGTCCGTTGTACTCAACGGGAACCTCTTGATCGATTCGAGAGTAAAGTTAGCCATGCTTGTTTGTTTTCTTCTAAGGTTTCTCCTATAGGGGGAATGGTTGGTTTTAAGATAGGGTGCTCGCCAAGGATTGGGGCCCTTGTGCCTACGTATCTTCACTTGTAAGAAGTGGAAAATCAGAGCATTCGTAGTTCGTGGGACTACGGGTAAAAAGGGGGGATTGTGCTCGCCAAGATCGTCGCAATCTTGTGCCTACGTATCTTACATTCAGGAGAGAATGAAGAATCAGAGCAGTCGTAGTTCGGCTAACTACGGTAAAAGGTTTGGTATGTGAACGAGTGTTTAGGTCGCATTCTAACTGCTAAACATTGGCTTGTCTGCTCGCTAGGGGAGGCTGAAGCACGAGTTTGTTTTGCGCGGAAGAAGGGACTAAACAATGTTCTTTGAGAAAGTATTCAGGTTGGAGATCGCACGGGGGCGAGGAATTTGTGTTTATCGTGTTGGATGTTTTGGTTTGGGAAGGAGAATGGATCTGAATAGGTTTAAGGTTTCGATTGCACGGGGGAAAGAAAGAGGAGTTTAGTTAGGCAATTTGATGGAGAATGACGACTATTCGATAAACGAGACGTCAGCCTCGCAATCAATTAATCGGGGTATCATTGGAATGCTAGATTCCAACGACACCTTTTTCATTCGACTAAATTCGAAATATGTTTGAGAAAGTTTCAATTGCACGAGGGCGAGAGAAGAGAGTTGGATTTGAATACTTTAAGGAAGAATGACGACTACTCGATAAACGAGACGCCAGTCTCGCAATCGATTAATCAGGATATCATTGGAATACTAGAACCCAATGATACCTTTTTCATTCAATTAATTAGGGAAGTGTATTTGAATGGACAATGGTGGTATTTGTCAAGGTAGTTAGGGCATGTATTTTATATACGAAAAGGTCGAGTAATCCACAACCTAAAGCGTACGCCCCAAGAGTGGTTACTCAAGAATTCAAGGAATGCGGGACTCCAAGAACTCCATTCTTTCGTAATTTAATCAAGAAAATAATTTGGATTTGACGTATGGTTTAGAAACATACTAGGGTTTAGACTCGATCACACGTAGGCGAGGAACGAGGTTATATAGGTTGTATGTTTAGGAGGAATAACGACTACTCGATAAACGAGACGTCGGCCTCGTAATCAAATCAACCGGGACATCATTGGAATGCTAGGTCCCAACGATACCTTTTTCATTCGAAATATGTTTGATGGATAGTTTAGACGCGAAAGAGTTTGAATTGAAAGAGATTTTTGATTCAATCACACGAGGGTGAGAAACGAGGTTATGCGGATTGAAAAATTAGGAGGAACGACGACTACTCGATAAACGAGACGTCGGCCTCGTAATCAATTAGTCGGGATATCGTTGGAATGCTGGATCCCAACGACAATCTTTTTCATCCCATTAATTATGAAATATTGTTTGTTGGACAGTGAATACTTGTCCAAATAATTAAAGGAGGTATTTTAGAAACGAAAGTTTGAACGACACACCATTCAAGGCGTACGCCTCAATAGTAGTCACTCTCGAATTCGAGGAATGCGCGACTCCAGGAACTCGATTATTTCGTGATTTAATTTAGAAAAAATAATTTGAATGGATTAGCGTACTCGGACTAGGCGCGCTAAGTATTCTGGAAATGTAAGATGCAAAGGGGCACGACTCGAGGTGTGCACCTCGAGAGCAGTCGCTTAGAAAATTCAAGGAAGGCGAGATCCAAGAATTTGATTGTTTTAAAATTTGATTAAGAAGATGGTGTAATTTGATTAAGAAAACTAATTTTGATTTTCATATGTAAGAATAAATTAATTAATTGTTTATAAAAAGATTTTGAGAAAAGCTAGTCATATTTGATTGTTTTGAAAAAAGCAAAAAAAGGTTTAATATCTTAGAAAAATATTTTAGCTTTATTAATAAAGTACATATATTTTTTTTATACTTAAAATATTATTATAATTAATTGTTTTGAAAAAAGTTAATATCTTTAAGAAGAAATAAAATATATTTTTTGAAAAGTTTATTATTTAAAAGTATTAATTTGGTAGTGATTTCGTCATATATTTTAAAAGAATAATTTGAGTTGATTTATAAAAATGTCTGAGAGTAATTAAAAACTATTTTTTAAAAATTCAAATAAAATTAAATGAAAAAAGTAATTTGCAAACCGGAAGGCGGAACAACCACAACTCAAGGGCGTGCGCCTCGAGAGCGGTTGTTCAAGAATTCAAGAGGTGCTAGACCTCAAGAACTCACTACTTTCGTGATTTAATTAAGAAAACTAGTTTAATCCAATTAAAAATGTTGCTTATCTTTTGAAAACTTACAAATGACATTCATATTGTCTAAGTAAAAGAAATCTCAATCATTGAAATAGACATGTTAAATTTAAAGAAATCAATTTAAAATATTATACACATAGCAAACCAAATCTTTGGTATAATGGTAGGATAAAAAAACTTAATTGAACAAAGCATGTCTAATTCCAAAGATTCATCAACAAACCAAACTTTGTAGCATAACATATTTATTTCTCAAGATTCATCAAAATTGAAAAAGTCTACATATAATGACTACCGTAAAAATTAAATTCAAGCACCATTGTGAAACAAAATCAATAAGACGACAACAGTACGTAAATGATTCAGTCACGGATACACCAATAGATAGGCAATGAATAATTAGAATTAAGTAACATTAGAACTTCCACAATTTAAATTAATTAGTAACACTGATATAACAACCTATTACTATCAAAGAAATTGATATCAGTATAATTTACAGAACACCAGAATTTAGTGCTGTCAAAAATAGGTCCGGGATTAGGAAAGAAAAGTCACCATGAAATTTCATTCAACAACTACATGGTCTATACCGAGGATAACAAATTATTACAGCAGACAGACATACGCACACGAGATTGATTCGAAACCAAAAAAAAACCAACACACGTTTCAAATAACAGTAATGTTCAGCATCAATAACAATCATCTAAACCCAACACCAAAACAAAAACAGGTAGCAATCATAATGATGTTATCAAACAATTGACAAAATAACAGGATGTAAGCAAGAGATACTAGCTTAGCAGTATCTCTTGAAAATTTCTCAAAATCAAAAGCGTTACCGAAATGATGCCATTAATATTGTAGTTGGATGAGGCTATGATGCTGTGAAGCTGCTGCCGGAATCCTTGCCGAAAATAAGCTCGAAACCTGCTGAATACCTTATCGCTCGAATTGGTGTCTTCGTTCACGTCGTTTGTTGTAGTATGGCAAGTATGAGCTGTTGAGTTGCTTGTCGTGTCGCGGTTGTAGCTTTATACTGCCGAGTCCGACAATTCATCGTCGGTGAAACCATTCCGCGGCTCTCGTTATCATTGTTGTGTCGGCGTCAGAACTCATAACCTTTCACCTGTCAAACACAGAACACGGTTGGATTACAAACAAAACTTGACGCGAATCTCTTCATGACTCAGGCGTTGCAACTGATCTTGCTGCTTAGTTGCTGAAATTTGCAGGTTGTCTCTCGGTGAGATATTTGCCGAAGGTTGTAGAGCCTGAAATCGCTCTCGCTGTCGAGGTGAACTAAGCCGGTTATAGCTGATGAGATGAGCTTTTGCTGAGATGTTGTTGTTGTTACAAATCATAACTGAGTCGCGAGCTGCTTGATGTGTTATAAGGTGTTGCTGAAGTTACAAGACGAAACTCAGTGATGAACTGGACAAAATGTTGAGTTGCTATGTGTCACCGGCGACACTACTGCAGAGTCGAATGAAACTGGATTTGGAATTGCTTGGATGGTGGAGCAAGGTTCAATGTAGCAAGGTTCTCCTCTGGTTTTTTAAGTCGCCTTTGCGTAACCGAAACAATGGCTCTAGTGGCATTAGAATGTAGCAGCAACACAAGCCTTAGAACATCATTCGAATTTGCAGGGCCACACCATCTAAGAACCGCTCAACTTGTTCAAACTCAGAACCATATTGGTAGCTGTCAAACAGAAAACATAGAGACAAACATCATCTAAATCAATAACAAAACAAACAGCAGATGAACTTCCTATATTGCAAACCAAACCGCGTTATTCTTCAACGTATTGCGCGCGATTCCGTAATGCTGCAGTCAACTGAGAGTTCATCACTGCGGTACCATTGTTGAGGCTTTGGAATATTCGCGGTATGTCAGCGCTGCTTCCTCTTATGCAGCGTCAAAGAAATATCCATCCACCCGCCTGATTTTAGAACCTGTCAAACATAAAACATAGTCTGTGTCCTTTCTCTTTCTTGTCATCATCCAATCTAAGCACAATGCAAGAAACTAGCTGGCCAACAGAAAATATACTAGAAAGAAAACTTTCTCCAATCTCGGTTTTGTCATTCAAAATAGGATCTAGTGCATTTGAAGCATTAACAATACCACGTAAACCCCCTGGTAAACTAACTGCAAGATCTTTATTATTTACTTCAGCGACAACTCCCCACAGCTTCATTCCAGGAGTTAAATATTTGAGAGTAACTCTATTCACATGCCGTGACAATTTTCCAGTGATACCAGCACCGAAAAGCAAGCCAAAATCACTTTCAGCGTCTTCACTCTTACTAAACACTTTTTTCTTCTTCTTATTCTTCCACAAATTCTTAGATGGATCTTCATCGCCAAACTTCTCGTAATTATTACTACTTCGCTTCATAGAAAATTCTCCACCTCGGGGAAAGTCGGGAACCTCGTCTTCGAGCTGCAATGCGAGTGATTCTGACTTCACGGAGGCGCCGTTTTGTTCCCGTTTTGGTTTGGATATTTTCTTAGAAGCTTTATCGATTTTAGGCTTGTCGTTGCTCTTATTCTTCTGCGATTTTTCCGAATGCGGTGCCATGGTTTTGTTGTTTCTTAGTTCTTACCTTGTTATGGTAAGAAGTTGGTTTGCGATTCGGTTGAGAGTGAAGGAGATGGTGTTGAACATGTGTGGATTTGGTGAACGAATCAAAGAGAGTAGACGGAGAGAGAGGTTTTTTGATTCTGATTATTTTATTTATGGTGAAAAGCAGCGGTGAAGACAAAGGAGAAGGTGGGTATTTGATTGTTCACGGTGTGAAGAAAATGGAGAGGGCGGAGGGGTGATGGAGTAAACGGGTTTGTGGTGGCAGAATGGAAACTGCGGCGAGAGGTTAGGGTTCCTCCATTGGGACGGCTGATTTTGGGGTTTTTTTTTCAGGGATGAACAGTGCTAAAATTAGGGTTTTGAGATAGAATTGGGGCTGACGGCTAGGGTTACCCCTCAGAATTGGGGGTCTTGTGAACAGTGTAGGTACCTTATTTATCCCAAGAAATCCAACCCTAATCCACCGTGTCCTAAGTAAATTTCAAATTTTCCCCCTTTTTTTTAATATTTTCTTTTAATTTATTTTTTTGAATAATAATTAAGAATCATTCCTAACTCTATTATATTTTTTTAAATCATTATATTAACTATTACTAAAAATTAAACTCTAATCTAATTCTTAATATAAATCCTAATTAAATTCTAACTCAATTTTTTTAATCTATATTTTTTAAAATTAAAATTTCTAAATTATAATTAAGTTCTATCTAATTAAAAAATTTTAAATTTAAATCCTAATTTCTAATTCAAAACTAATTTAAAAAAATAAAAAAAAACATTATATTAACCTATCACGAGAAAAATGAAATTATATATAAAAAAAGATAGATATATATATAAAAAACAAATGCCACGTGGCATACTCTTATTGGGCTAAAAAGCGAAAATGCCTGTTTTTGCTGAAAAATACGCTACGCTGTATAAGCGAGGTAAATTAAAAACAAAGTCGGGCAAATGAGAATTTTAAAAAAAGGTAGGACAAATTTGGGGTATGACAGATGCCCCTATCTAATTGCCTTGAACCTGAGAGAATGAACAGCTGCATGGCGTTCATTTTTAGGGTGGAAGTCAATTAGATACAAAAAGACCCCGAAATTTGTCCGACAAGCAAGTAAAAAATGCAAAGAGATGGGATATACCAGAACGGGATGACAAGATGCAAAATAGATGAACGAGATAACCTGATATTCCCTGGGTGGTCAAAGCAGTCCCTTATCCAATAAGGTTCTTCGTGGTACCAGAGTGGTATAAATGATCCTCTTTGGGTGGTCGAAGCGGCCCCTCATTCGTTAAGGTCCTTCGATGATACCAAAGCGGTACAAACGATCTTCTTTGGGGTGGTCGAAGCGGCCCCTCATTCGTTAAGGTCCTTCGATGAAACCAAAGCGGTATCTCGATTAAAACTTGAGATTCTTCGGGTGGTCGAAGCAGTACCTTATCCATTAAGGCTCTTCAATGATACCAAAGCAGTATCTCGATTAAAACTTGAAACTCTTCGGGTGGTCGAAGCAGTACCTTATCCATTAAGGCTCTTCGATGATACCAAAGCAGTATCTCGATTAAATCTTGGGACTCTTCGGGTAGTCGAAGCAGTACCTTATCCATTAAGGCTCTTCGATGATACCAAAGCAGTATCTCGAACCAAACTTGAGATTCTTCGGGTGGTCGAAGCAGTACCTTATCCATTAAGGCTCTTCGATGATACCAAAGCAGTATCTCGAACAACACTTGAGATTCTTCGGGTGGTCGAAGCAGTACCTTATTCATTAAGGCTCTTCGATGATACCAAAGCAGTATCTCGAACAAAACTTGAGATTCTTCGGGTGGTCGAAGCAGTACCTTATCCATTAAGGCTCTTCGAGGATACCAAAGCAGTATCTCGAACAAAACTTGAGATTCTTCGGGTGGTCGAAGTGGCCCCTCATTCGTTAAGGTCCTTCGATGATACCAAAGCAGTATCTCGAATAAACTTGAGATTCTTCGGGTGGTCGAAGCAGTACCTTATCCATTAAGGCTCTTCGATGATACCAAAGCAGTGTCTCGAATAAACTTGAGATTCTTCGTGTGGTCGAAGCAGTACCTTATCCATTAAGGCTCTTCGATGATACCAAAGCAGTATCTCGAATAAACTTGAGATTCTTCGGGTGGTCGAAGCAGTACCTTACCCATTAAGGCTCTTCGATGATACCAAAGCAGTATCTCGAATAAACTTGAGATTCTTCGGGTGATCGAAGCAGTACCTTATCCATTAAGGCTCTTCGATGATACCAAAGCAGTATCTCGAATAAAACTTGAGATTCTTCGGGTGATCGAAGCAGTACCTTATCCATTAAGGCTCTTCGATGATACCAAAGCAGTATCTCGAATAAACTTGAGATTCTTCGGGTGATTGAAGCAGTACCTTATCCATTAAGGCTCTTCGATGATACCAAAGCAGTATCTCGAATAAACTTTGCTGAGGAATAGTTGAGCTAAAATCCCTATTAGAGGAACAGCGTTGTCCAAACTCTGCAGGGGAGAAATATTCCATAAACTCTCTAAGATAACCTCTGCTTGGGGAGCCACCTGAGTACTAAGTTGCTGGGGATCATCGTCATCAACTGCATGGTTGAAGACTGACTTGCTGAGGAGTAGAATTCCCTGAACTCGTGGGGTAGTAACTCTTTTCAGAGTCATACTGCCAACTTCACTGGAGGACTGACCAAGATGCTTGTGAACTGATTCTGGATCCTGCTATGTTGTTATGCAATGCAATGTTTTATAATGCCCAAACATGCAACTAAGATGCAACTGCTAGGAAGTGCACGATGCGAATGCAAATGATATGTTAATGCTTGATATGATTATGATATGATATTGTATGTCGTGCTTATGATAATGCAGCGACCAGGTATGCTGGGGATGAAATCCTGTCGGGGACATTATCAGGGATTGGATTCAGTAGTCACCAAATGGTTTGGACTTTGGTTATTAAGGATGCCAACGAGGGTGGACTTTTAGTGGTTGCCAATGAAGACTGGACTTTTAGGTTAAATTGAAGGTGCCAATTGGAGTGGCTTTTTGTGGTTGCCAATAAAAGATTGGACTTTAGAATGATTTGCCAGACGAGAACGGGACTTTGAAGGATTTGTTTCGGTTACAAAGCTCTGACAGGTATCAGGTCCAGGCCATGGGGGTGAAACCCAAAGACAGAGAGGCTTTTTCAGGAAGTTAAGCTTATTTTGTGGGGTGATGGCATAATTCCCCGACACTCAACTTTTGCTGACGAGAATAAACTTGCTTGAGTAACTGCCCCAATGTTGTTCAACTTGCCTCAGTTTGGGTCTATGAAGGAATTTTCCTTGAACGGAAATTGGAAGCAATCATACCATGAGACGAACTCGAGATGGCTTGCCCCAACATTCCAAGTCGTGAAAGGAAATTGGAAACAGTTGTACCATGAGATAAACTCGAGATGGCTTGCCCCAGCATTCCACATTGTGAAAGGAAGTTGGAAGCAGTTGTACCATGAGATGAATTCGAGATGGTTTGTTCCAAAACTCCAAGTCATGAAGGGAATTTGGACGCAAATATACCATGAGATGATCTCGAGATGGTTTATTGCAAATTTTAGTCAGGAAAGGGTTTTGACCTTGATTAACTGACCCTTGGGGTAATTGGCTTCAAATTATTCTTGAGGTAGTCTGCTTCAGAATGAGCGTTGAAGTGACATGACTTGTGCTGATTGAGCGTTGGAGGGGCTCTCTGGGTAGCCTGCCCCTTGTTGGATCCTTTGCAGAAGTGGTATACTTGTTCTTGTAAGAACCTTGCTTCTAGATGATATGTCATGATGACTTACAAACATTGAGCGTAGCGACTTATCCAAAGCATGTTGACTGCGCGAGCGTAGCGACTTAACCAATGCGTGTTAATCGTGTGAGCATAGCGATTTAACCAATGCATATGGATTGCGTGAGCGTAGCGACTTAACCAATGCATTTGGATTGTGCGAGTGTAGCGACTTAACCAATGCGTTTGGATTGCGCGAGCGTAGCGACTTAACCAATGCGTTTGGATTGCGCGAGCGTAGCGACTTAACCAATACGTATTAGTTGTGCTTTTGCTCTGCCCCAAGGCCTTTGACGCTTGTTGACCTATACCATCAGCTAGTTTGCCCCAAGTTCAACCCGTTTGCCCCAGTCTGCCGGGTGTTTGATGGACTTTCTTCTGGGATGAGAACTTTGGCGGTGATTATACCAGGATATGGCTTGAACCCCTTTGACCCAGTGTCTGGACCTTGCAGTGGTCCGCCCTGGTTTAAACCTCAGAAGGACTTACCCCAGACTCGTAGGGTTAGGAGAAATTCTTAATTCAGGTCAACACCAATGAGTGATCAAATTCCTCTTTGATTACACTTTGTTGGAGTTTCCATTATGCCAATTACTAATTTGCAATTAAAATCGTTCATTCAAAAATGGTAATTTTAATGCGACATTCATGCCAGTTTGTCGCACCTCGAAAATTCATTTCGAACATACGACCCTCGCGTGAAAGGCGCGGAAATGCGGTTCGACAGAGTCGCCACCGAACTTTATTTTTCCCGAATAAACGGGAGAGGAAAATATCGAGAAAACCTCTTAAAACGAAAGGATAGGAACAGGGCTGTCGCAACCAAGTTCCGGGTTCGGGAGTCGGTTACGTGAGGGGAAGGTATTAGCACCCCTCACGTCCGTCGTACTCGACGGGAACCTCTTAAGGTAATTGTGGGGAGTGTTGTTTAGGTTTACTTGTTTTCTTCTCGTTATTAAAGGTAGAATTGGTAGGGTAAAAGGTTAGAGACGCAAAGGAGAGATGAGTGGTTAGAGGATAGGGTGCTCGCCAAGGATTGGGGCCCTTGTGCCTACGTATGCTCATTCGGACGAGAATGAGAAATCAGAGCATCGTAGTTCGACTACGGGAAGGGTTGGGAATGTGTGGACGAAATAATGGAGGAAGATAGAAGTGTGATCTCCAAGATCATCGCAATCTTGTGCCTACGTATCTTATATTCAAGAATGAATAAAGAATCAGAGCGTCCGTAGTTCGTGGAGACGACCACGAAAAATGAGGTTGAATAGATTGGAAGTTTGAGAAAGAGACGAAAGAGTGACTGACAAGCAACCCAAGAGCATGCCTCAAGAGCTTGTCACTCAAGAATTCAAGGAATGCGAGACTCCAAGAACTCAGTTCTTTCGGGAATTGACTGAATAAATTGAAGATAAAGAGTTGGATGTTTTGAAATTGAAAGAATGAACTAATAACAACTCAAGGGCGCGCCACGAGAGTTACTCATTCAAATATTCAAAGAATGCTAGATTCTAAGAATATCTCTCTTTCGTAAGTTTTAAAAATGTTTGTGGAAGGATCGAATCAAAGAATGGCATGCAAGGCCAACAAAGAAGTTGTTTTGGAGTAGTTCGACGACGTGTCGAGGATTTGATCGAAGATGGAACCGACTTGACGACGTGTCAAGGGTTAGAATGGTGAGAAACGATATTAGTCCCTGAGGGTGCTCCTAATATCGAGACCACGAGGAATTGTGAATGAAACGGGTTGCGAATGCGGACGAGCATTCGACTTAGGGGAATGTTTAAAAATGATTGAATTCGAAAGGTTGAGTGAATAACAACTCAAAGGGCGTGCTTCGAGAATTATTCACTCGAAGACACAAGGAATGCTAGACTCCAGGTGCCTCTTTCTTTCGGGGTTTTGATCAAAAGACGTTGAGAATATGCTTGAGAAAATCAAAAGATTGAATGAACAACAACTCAAGAGCGAGTCTCGAGAGTTGCTCATTCGAAGATCCAAGAAATGCTAGATTTCAAGAATCTTCCTCTCTTGGAGTTTTAATCGATAAAAATATTTTAAAAATGATTTGAAGCAAAATGGGGTATGAAAATAATTTGTGAGCGTGTGAGAAGTGAGAACGCGAGATTGAGTTTGAAAATATCGATTATTTAATAGATGAGACGTCGGCCCCACAACTAAATAATCGGGGTATTACCGAAATGCTAGATTCCAATAACACCATTTTTATTTGAAAAATAATCTGATGGACAATAAAAATATCACACAGAATTGCTAGATTCTTATGATATTTCTTTGTTCAAAGAAGAGAATATAAAAAGCAAAAAGTTGAACAATATATTATTTAAGGTGTCCACCTTAATAATATCCATTCGAAAACTCGAGAAGTGCTAGACTTCAAGAGTTTAATTTTCACCATTTGATTTAATTTATGAAATATTGTTTGAATAAACAGTGAAAGCATCATGTGGAATGCCAGATTCCAATGACATTTCTTTGTCTAAATAATTAAAAGGTATATTTTGAAACGAAAAGGTCGAATGTTACTACCCAAGACGTACGTCCCAATAGTACTTATTCAAGAACTCAAAAGATGCTAGACCTTAAAAGTTATTTTTTCGTTATTGATTAAAAAAAAGATTTGTGTGTTGAAAAAGGTATTAAAATAGGATTAAGAAAAATAGTATCAAATTTTAGAAATAAGTTAAAAATAGCCTAAGGTTGTTAACTTAAATTGTCTTAAAACAACTACCTTATAAACTCAAGTATTGTACTGGGAAAAAGTGATTTTAATTATTTTTGAAAACTAGAATAGAAATAAATTTGACACAGCGAACGAAATATGCTCAAAGTTTACCTACGCGTGATAACTACGTGATTGAAATGCTTATAAACAACCAACAAAACACGGCGAAATTATTCATTGCGATCATTTAATATCAAATACTTTGGTACTAGAAATAAAAATCATAATCCTTTAACATGTAATTGAAACTAAAAAAACCCTACTCAATAATCCAGCAAGAGATTAATAAAGTATAAAATAGTTATTCTAATCTTAAGACAATATTGCACTTAATTGTCTTAAACCTTTTTTTAAAAAAACCTGTCGCACCTCGAAAATTCATTTCGAACATACGACCCTCGCGCGAAAGGCTCGGAAATGCGGTTCGACAGAGTCGCCACCGAACTTTATTTTTCCCGAATAAACGGGAGAGGAAAATATCGAGAAAACCTCTTAAAACGAAAGGATAGGAACAGGGCTGTCGCAACCAAGTTCCGGGTTCGGGAGTCGGTTACGTGAGGGGAAGGTATTAGCGCCCCTCACGTCCATCGTACTCGACGGGAACCTCTTAAGGTAATTGTGGGGAGTGTTGTTTAGGTTTACTTGTTTTCTTCTCGTTATTAAAGGTAGAATTGGTAGGGTATAAGGTTAGAGACGCAAGGGAGAGATGAGTGGTTAGAGGATAGGGTGCTCGCCAAGGATTGGGGCCCTTGTGCCTACGTATGCTCATTCGGACGAGAATGAGAAATCAGAGCGCCGTAGTTCGACTACGGGAAGGGTTGGGAATGTGTGGACAAAATAATGGAGGAAGATAGAAGTGTGCTCGCCAAGATCATCGCAATCTTATGCCTACGTATCTTATATTCAAGAATGAATAAAGAATCAGAGCGTCCGTAGTTCATGGAGACGACCACGAAAAATGAGGTTGAATAGATTGGAAGTTTGAGAAAGAGACGAAAGAGTGACTGACAAGCAACCCAAGAGCATGCCTCAAGAGCTTATCACTCAAGAATTCAAGGAATGCGAGACTCCAAGAACTCAGTTCTTTCGGGAATTGACTGAATAAATTGAAGATAAAGAGTTGGATGTTTTGAAATTGAAAGAATGAACTAATAACAACTCAAGGGCGCGCCACGAGAGTTACTCATTCAAATATTCAAAGAATGCTAGATTCTAAGAATATCTCTCTTTCGTAAGTTTTAAAAATGTTTGTGGAAGGATCGAATCAAAGAATGGCATGCAAGGCCAACAAAGAAGTTGTTTTGGAGTAGTTTGACGACGTGTCGAGGATTTGATCGAAGATGGAACCGACATGACGACGTGTCAAGGGTTAGAATGGTGAGAAACGATATTAGTCCCTGAGGGTGCTCCTAATATCGAGACCACGAGGAATTGTGAATGAAACGGGTTGCGAATGCGGACGAGCATTCGACTTAGGGGAATGTTTAAAAATGATTGAATTCGAAAGGTTGAGTGAATAACAACTCAAAGGGCGTGCTTCGAGAATTATTCACTCGAAGACACAAGGAATGCTAGACTCCAGGTGCCTCTTTCTTTCGGGGTTTTGATCAAAAGACGTTGAGAATATGCTTGAGAAAATCAAAAGATTGAATGAACAACAACTCAAGAGCGAGTCTCGAGAGTTGCTCATTCGAAGATCCAAGAAATGCTAGATTTCAAGAATCTTCCTCTTTTGGAGTTTTAATCGATAAAAATATTTTAAAAATGATTTGAAGCGAAATGGGGTATGAAAATAATTTGTGAACGTGTGAGAAGTGAGAACGCGAGATTGAGTTTGAAAATATCGATTATTTAATAGATGAGACGTCGGCCCCACAACTAAATAATCGGGGTATTACCGAAATGCTAGATTCCAATAACACCATTTTTATTTGAAAAATAATCTGATGGACAATAAAAATATCACACAGAATTGCTAGATTCTTATGATATTTCTTTGTTCAAAGAAGAGAATATAAAAAGCAAAAAATTGAACAATATATTATTTAAGGTGTCCACCTTAATAATATCCATTCGAAAACTCGAGAAGTGCTAGACTTCAAGAGTTTAATTTTCACCATTTGATTTAATTTATGAAATATTGTTTGAATAAACAGTGAAAGCATCATGTGGAATGCCAGATTCCAATGACATTTCTTTGTCTAAATAATTAAAAGGTATATTTTGAAACGAAAAGGTCGAATGTTACTACCCAAGACGTACGTCCCAATAGTACTTATTCAAGAACTCAAAAGATGCTAGACCTTAAAAGTTATTTTTTCGTTATTGATTAAAAAAAAGATTTGTGTGTTGAAAAAGGTATTGAAATAGGATTAAGAAAAATAGTATCAAATTTTAGAAATAAGTTAAAAATAGCCTAAGGTTGTTAACTTAAATTGTCTTAAAACAACTACCTTATAAACTCAAGTATTGTACTGGGAAAAGGTGATTTTAATTATTTTTGAAAACTAGAATAGAAATAAATTTGACACAGCGAACGAAATATGCTCAAAGTTTACCTACGCGTGATAACTACGTGATTGAAATGCTTATAAACAACCAACAAAACACGGCGAAATTATTCATTGCGATCATTTAATATCAAATACTTTGGTACTAGAAATAAAAATCATAATCCTTTAACATGTAATTGAAACTAAAAAAAACCTACTCAATAATCCAGCAAGAGATTAATAAAGTATAAAATAGTTATTCTAATCTTAAGACAATATTGCACTTAATTGTCTTAAACCTTTTTTAACAAAAAACTCAATTGTATTAAAAATAAATAAAAGACAGACGCAAGCCTTAAATAGTCATGACCTATTGTCTGTCTGCCGTCAGCACCACATGGCGACGTTTATCCAAGATTAAAAATGTATCTCCCTCGTGAATTAATAATGACCAGAAAAACCACAATTGTAGCACCTAAACTGCAACGAACGATGCGATAATTTACACCACCAGACAAACAAAACAAACACGTTGTTAGCCACAAAAACCGTAATCCCGACACAAGATAAAGCCGCCATCATAATGATAAAAACCAGAAACATAGAACCACACCTGCATCAGCATCTCAGATCAAAATTTTAAGGCTAACTATCAAAACAGGACATCCTAATTTACAGCGTTAACTAGAAAACCTGTAAAAAAAAACCGAGAATTGAAACAGAGCTAGAGACGAAAGACCAACAAATATTAAATCTAAGACCTCGTCAAAGATGTGCTACTGATGTCGAAACCACGACAAGATAAGATGCCGACGTATGCGACTCAATGTCGTTGCAGGATCAGACTAGAATTTGGTGAAAGAATTGTAGCTGCAATGGCGCTAGTGTTGAGTTCGGCTGCAAATCTGTTGTGGTCGAGTCACGTTGTTGTCAAACCGGGTAGGAATCTGAAGTCACGGCTGCTACACTTGATATGTCGCGACTACTATCGAAGTTCGAAGTCGCGACCTGTTTTTTGACAAAGCAAAACGAAATTAGCAGCATTCATTGAAACTTGTTAGAATATCAAGGTAAGACGGCAGCTACATATATTCCTCTAAGTTTAACTTTTCATAATCAAAAAAACAAAACTGAAAGTGAATAATCAAACCCAACCGTATAAGCACAATCAGGACAGCAACATGTTTTGCTAACAGCAAAATAACCGCAATGAACGTTATTCAAATTAGAACAAAACATCTTAATCACAACAGTAGAAAATTGTTTTTGAATTGTTACTGCGACGAGGCGGCGACGTGGTTGAGCTAGCCCAATGACGAACTTGCAGCGAAACCTGCCGGCATAACTCAGTTTGTTTGACCAACTCGAGACTGGAACTTGGCCATGTCAGTGATAGTAGACGGAGAGTGTGGAAAATCAAAAAATGGTTCCACAAACTCTGTCCCATAATGTAATATGCTCATGTGAGTAGTCAGACTGTGGCGGATTCATTCTGGGAGGTGAAACCACCATTCCCTCAGCCATTGTTACCATCAAACTTGGCATGGAGAATATAACTCTCTCATCAAGAAACTGATCAGTTTGATACGAAGGATTAACTTCAAAACCAGATTCATTGTTGGATTCAGCATTCATGAATTCAGCTGCAGCAGTGGCGGCGTCACGTATGTCATCGGAAGCCAACTTGAATTGAATCCTTTTAAAACTTACACCTGCATATAGAGCAAGCCACAGACAACAGCACAAAACACAAACTTTAGGGAAACAATAACAGATAAAACAGAATTATGTTGAAACACAAACGACATCACCATCTTGCCGCTGCTACGCCGTTTAATTTCACCATCGCACCGTTTGAAACTTGGTGATATTGTAACAACCAGACCACCAACAACTTGTTCTCTCAGTACAAGCCATTTTTACTAATGCGCATCAAACAAACACAGCGAACCTTCAGGCGGTGTCAGAATCATTCTAATCAACAAACAGTTAAACCAAAACAAGCGAGGGTTAATGGAACAAAAAGATTCAATGAGAAAGTTCACAAATCATATCCAAACTGTATCAAAGTTAGTGAATAACCTGAACTGCTAATAATTATATCAATTCCTAATATGTACATGAGACATGAATAAGCATCTTAATCAAAGCTAAAGCGAATACTGAACAAGAACGCAATAGTTGATAGTCAAGAAAGTTGAAACCAATACCGAATACGCGCTTGCTGCAGCTTTGTTGGCCACCGCGAGTCGATTACGCTTCGGAACGAAACCTGGTGCACGGTTGTGGTAAGCTTGACGGTGACACCTAAAGTCGTTGAGTGTGAGAAGACCAAGATGTTGTTGTTGTGCTTCGAAAACGCTGAAAGTTGTTGCAGAGTTGGATGCTTCTTGATGTCGGCATCGTGAACTTAACAAAATTTCTCGGAGCTGTTGAGTTTCTCTATTGTATTGTGTCGTGGAAGGCGTCAATATCGATGCTTGCACATTTCTTGTAGCATCCTGTTAAGTTGAATCTGCACAAGAATCTATAACAGACAGTAGTCCAAATGAAATAGAGAAAAACAAATTCATGAGTTTAACACCAGCAAAAACAGATTTGAGGAATCGGGCTCGATTAAAGAAACTGCGTTGTTATTGTTGCGTAAACGCTGCTGATATTATTGAAGCTGCTCCGATATTTCCGCTACGTCGTCATTGTTCAAAGCTTGCTGCGAGGTCGAAGTCGATGAAGTTTGTTGATGAAACAAAGTATTCTGCCGCTGCGAGCTGGCGATGTCGCATCCTAGCTCAGAGCATATGTGCTAGTGTATGAGGTTAGTGAGATTGATCTCAGTTGTAACTCGTGACTAGTGATCCGATGGTGTCAATGTTAACAGTGAACTACGGCGGCGAACAGAGAGTGTGGTATTGCGGTGAACAGTAGAAGTCGGCGGTGAGGTAAGTTGCGAATGATGATGGTGAGAGAGAACGGAGGAATTTCGGCGGCGGCGGCTAGGGTTTGTGAGGGGTGACGGCGAGTGATCTCGGCGCCGTTAGGGAAGGATGAAAAGGGTTAGGGTTTGTGAGGAAATGGAGCGGCGCCGTTTTCAGCTCTTTTAGAGGAGATGAACAGTGCCCGAAAAAATTAGGGTTTCTCATTCCCATCTGAACAGTAGGGGTTTTATGCAACTCTCTCATCCTTCCAATGGGCTTACGATGGGCCTTTCAAATTCAATCTTTTCATTATTTTTCTGATATTTTTTAACTAACTATCCTATTAACATGACTAAGTATCACTTAAACAAACAAATGATTAATAAGACTCTAAAAACTAATATTAATATAAGCAGAATTAATAACATAGATAAATTAATATATACAAAAAAACTATAATTATTAATAATATTATAAAATAAAATATTAACAAATAACAATTAAATAAACAATAAAAATATACATAAATACACTAAATTTTTTTTAAAAAAACGAAAATATAATTGTTAAAATAAAAATATACTATTAGTAGCATTTAAAAAAATAAAAAATAAAAAAGTTTAAGAAAATTAAAAAAAATGTTATTAGGCCACGTGTCACGTCTTAATGGGTCATAAAGAAAGAATTCTAAAAATCGACCAATTGCGAGCGGACATGTGTCTAAACGGCATGAAACAAAAAACGAAAATATTTACAAAAGGGTAGGACAAATTTAGGGTATGACAGATGCCCCTATCTAATGGGCTTAAACCTAGGTGAATGAACTGTATTGGCGTTCACATTCCTGAGGTAGAAGTCTATTAGATATAAAAAGACCCTGAATTTGTCTGAAAGAAAGAGAGATGCTTGAGAGTTGAAAATGCCGATAAATGTAAACCTCTGAGTAAACTGTAGATAACTGGCAAAATGCCATCATCACCAAAAGGGATGAGGGAATGAAACACACACGGCCAACACCACCAAAAGGATGGCAAAGCAAAACACAATCAAAATATCGTGCAATCTGACATCGACGAAATGCCAGACCTGCCACCAAAAGGATGGTAGAGCGAAAACACAAACAAAACATCGCACAATCTGATATCGACGAAATACCAGACCTACCACAAAAAGGATGGTAGAGCGAAAACATAAACAAAACATCGCGCAATCTGACATCAACGAAATGCCAGACCTACCACCAAAAGGATGGTAGAGCGAAACACAAACAAAATATCGCACAATCTGATATCGACGAAATACCATACCCAACACCAAAAGGATGATGGAGCGAAAACATAAACAAAACATCGCGCAATCTGACATCGACGAAATGCCAGACCTACCACCAAAAGGATGGTAGAGCGAAAACATAAACAAAACATCGCGTAATCTGACATCGACGAAATGCCAGACCTACCACCAAAAGGATGATAGAGCGAAAACATAAATAAAACATCGCGTAATCTGATATCGATGAATTACCAGACCTACCACCAAAAGGATGGTAGAGAGAAAACACAAACAAAACATCGCACAATCTGATATCGACGAAATACCAGACCTACCACCAAAAGGATGATAGAGCGAAAACACAAACAAAACATCGCACAATCTGATATTGATGAAATACCAGACCTACCACCAAGAGGATGGTAGAGCGAAAACAAAAACAAAACATCGCACAATCTGATATTGACGAAATACCAGACCTACCACCAAAAGGATGGTAGAGCGAAAACACAAACAAAACATCGCACAATCTGATATCGACGAAATACCAGACCCAACACCAAAAGGATGATGGAGCAAAAACATAAACAAAATATCGCACAATCTGATATCGACGAAATACCAGACCTACCACCAAAAGGATGGTAGAGCGAAAACACAAACAAAACATCGCGCAATCTGATATCGACGAAATACCAGACCTACCACCAAAAGGATGGTAGAGCGAAAACATAAACAAAACATCGCACAATCTGATATCGACGAAATACCAGACCTACCACCAAGAGGATGGTAGAGCGAAAACAAAAACAAAATAAGTCGTTATTGTTGCACCCCAAAATTTGCCCTCACAATACAAGACTTTGTGCTTCTTGAAGGTTCACAAGGTTCACAAACTTCTCAACATCTACAAGACCTTTCATGAGGTTCATGAAGTCCATAGGTTGCTTCTTGAAGGTTCACAAGGTTCACAAGATTCACAATGTTTACAAAGCTTTCCTAAGGGTCATGAGGTCTACAAAGCCACTTCATGATGTTCACAAGGTTCACAAAGTTCACAATTGGTCAGAAGAGTTGACAATTCCCTCAGACAATGCACCTCCTAAGCAGTGCATCCGAAACTAGGGTTTTGACTTTAATCAGGCTAAATGGACTTCCAAGACTTCAAGTGAGCTTCATAACATCTTATATGTGTATAAGAACCCCCATGTCAAGTTTCAAGACTTTTCTCAAAAGTTTGCTCAGTCAGATGATCAGATAAGTCAAAAGCAGTCAATGCAGTTAAAAAGTCAAACTGAGGTCAACTGTGGTCAAACCAAAGTCAAACTTCATGATTTTTTGCCAACATCAAGTATATGAAGTAAAATTCATCATTTGATCAAGGGTTGATCATGATTCATCAAGGAGATTCCAGATCATCAATAATCAGGAGTTTCTAAATTAGGGTTTCCTCAGTAAAAGTCAACTGAACTTTGACCAGGCATAACTTTCACATACTTCATCACCAAGTCTCCATACAAAGCTCATTTTGAAGGAAATTGAATTCTCTACAACTTTGATGTTGAAGGTTAAGCCCAAAAATGCTTTATTTGAAAGATATGATCTAAGACATTATGGGTCATTTCAAAAGTCAACAAAAAGTCAACAACTTCAAAAGGGCATAACTTGAGATTGGTAAATGATATGGACCTGAAACCAATGGGGTTGTTTAGAGGACTCTTCAAGCTTTCCAAAAAGTCCAAGAACACCATCATACCTTTAAAATTGAGAGAAATGTGCCCTTGCAAAGTTGGGCAATTTTGTGATGGTTTATGTTGAAAATGGAGGCTTAGAAGTATTTCTTTCCAAATGGGCTGCCTAATTTATGACCCAATCCATCTCATAACATGGTGCACGACCCAATTGACCAAAATTCATCATTTTTATTATTTTTTATTTATTTATTATTGATTTAATTCATAAAAATCATTTTAAATAAATAAAAAATATAAAAATCTATTTTTGGGTGAAGATTTTGTTTCTAGAAATTCATAATCATTGATTGAATTAGAATGAGAAGGAAATCATGTGATCTCTCCCAAATTATTATTTTTTATTTATTTATTATTGATTTAATTCATAAAAATCATTTTAAATAAATAAAAAATATAAAAATCTATTTTTGGGTGAAGATTTTGTTTCTAGAAATTCATAATCATTGATTGAATTAGAATGAGAAGGAAATCATGTGATCTCTCCCAAATTATTATTTTTTATTTATTTATTATTGATTTAATTCATAAAAATCATTTTAAATAAATAAAAAATATAAAAATCTATTTTTGGGTGAAGATTTTGTTTCTAGAAATTCATAATCATTGATTGAATTAGAATAAGAAGGAAATCATGTGATCTCTCCCAAATTATTATTTTTTATTTATTTATTATTGATTTAATTCATAAAAATCATTTTAAATAAATAAAAAATATAAAAATCTATTTTTGGGTGAAGATTTTGTTTCTAGAAATTCATAATCATTGATTGAATTAGAATGAGAAGGAAATCATGTGATCTCTCCCAAATTATTATTTTTTATTTATTTATTATTGATTTAATTCATAAAAATCATTTTAAATAAATAAAAAATATAAAAATCTATTTTTGGGTGAAGATTTTGTTTCTAGAAATTCATAATCATTGATTGAATTAGAATGAGAAGGAAATCATGTGATCTCTCCCAAATTATTATTTTTTATTTATTTATTATTGATTTAATTCATAAAAATCATTTTAAATAAATAAAAAATATAAAAATCTATTTTTGGGTGAAGATTTTGTTTCTAGAAATTCATAATCATTGATTGAATTAGAATGAGAAGGAAATCATGTGATCTCTCCCAAATTATTATTTTTTATTTATTTATTATTGATTTAATTCATAAAAATCATTTTAAATAAATAAAAAATATAAAAATCTATTTTTGGGTGAAGATTTTGTTTCTAGAAATTCATAATCATTGATTGAATTAGAATGAGAAGGAAATCATGTGATCTCTCCCAAATTATTATTTTTTATTTATTATTGATTTAATTCATAAAAATCATTTTAAATAAATAAAAAATATAAAAATCTATTTTTGGGTGAAGATTTTGTTTCTAGAAATTCATAATCATTGATTGAATTAGAATGAGAAGGAAATCATGTGATCTCTCCCAAAATAGCAAGCACTCATGATCAAATATTTGAAATTTATACAATGATCTTTTTGAATATTTTTTGGATCAAATATCCACACAACACATCAATGATTCTGACCTAAATCCATCACACATATATACTAAGCACAAACATAACCCTAGAGACGAATTGGCAGCAGCCTAAAGGTAAGATCAAAAGCACAAAAATCTTTCAAAAAGTCATATTCGGGTTCTCAAATTCAGAGCATTGCAAGGTATTTGGAAGACATAGCAAGCTTCCTTGGACTCTTCTGATCATAAATCATCATCCATATGCATCATATACACACCCAATTGCTCAACCCGAGTTCATCTTGACCTTGAATATTTTGTTTTCGAATCCATTGATTTATCATGTTTAAACTGTTTTTGATTGTTGTAGGATGTTTAGAATGAACTCTAGAACGATTTTGGGTGGTTCAATTGGATTTTCATTGCAGGAACAAGAATTCACCATGATTAGGGTTTTCGGCCCTCTTTAGGGTTTCACGATTTTCAAATGATAAATGGATTTGAAAAACATAGGACGATTGAAAAACTCAGTAGCAATACAATGGTGCAATCAATTTTGTGAAATTTTGCCGTTTGGATGAAGTTTGTGTTTCGCAGGGTGGAAGAACTCGTAACAATATTCGTAGGAGAAAACGTTGCAAAATCCGCAGCCTGATGGTTGTTGTGCTTCCTGGAAATCAAGCTGGCCTAGGTTCAAACCTCAGCCAGGTAAGTTTCCGCTTTTTTTTTTTCTTTCCTTTTATTTGATTTAAATATTATAATATTAAAAATTAAATATATTATGTATATTTCTCAATAATAAATAAATAATAATAAAATATGTCTGTTTTCTTTAATTTTAAAAAATATGTTTTTTCACAAATTTTGTTTCTATATTTTATGTCTAAATTAGAAAATTTTTGTATATAACTAAATCCTATTTTTTTTATATAAACCCTAAAAATTTATTTCTCATATAAACCCTAATTTCATAAAACTCTAAAAATATTTTTTAATACAAATCTAATCCTATTTTTTTTTTTAATGTTATTTTCTAATATAATTATTATATATGTATGTTTACTATAATTTTTACAAATTTTTGTAAATATACTTATAAACATTTTTTTTACATAACTTTAGTTTATAAATAATTGTGCTTATAATAATTAGATTTTTTGTAGTAACTTCATGATTAAAATATAATTTAATAATTTGTAAATTAAAACAATTGTTTATTCATATTTGTTTTTTTAGTTGATTATATTAAAAAATTGTTAATTTCTTATTATTATAATATTTGGATTAATTTTGTTTATTCTTATTTACTAACCCATTTATATTCTAATCATGCTTATTATTTTGTTAAATATTGCTTACTAACCCCCTTTATTATTTATTATTGCTTATTTATATTTTATTTATCTTTGCTATTTAATTATTTTGCTTATTATTTTGTAATTGTTTCTTGGATGTAAAGTTGTTTAATTATTTAATTATTATTATGGTTAGTAATTAGGGAGTGTAACAACATGTATGTAATATTAAAATAAATTTAGATCACTTTTAAATAAAGATAATTAAAATAAACACGTCACACACGTAAGTCGATTTTAATCGCCGTCTCACTTCCTAAGGACATCCCTCAAGTTGCCTACGAATAATGGTTAAGTGGGGTGTATAAAGCAAGTCCCTCAAATAGAAAAAATCATCAAAGTCCCTTATGGTTGCCTTTACGAATCGAGTCCCTTTCGAAAAATGATGATGGTCCCTTATATGTGCTTATTACATCCCACAATGGCCTTCAAAGTCAAATTGTCCCTCACATATCCCTTAACATCCAAAGTAAGGACTACCTACTCCATTATAGTAGGGATAGTCTTACTAAAGGAAAGAATAAAGAATAAGAAAGACCTTTAAACATTAGGGTAGGTTACTCCTAGGTACTTGCTCACTTCAAAACTTTTTCACACTTAAACAAATTTCCAACAAAATTTTCAAACAAGTTTTTTTTTCACATCCATACACGGATTATTATTAAACTATTCTGAAATTTTTTGCTATTCACACACTACACTTTCAAAACAATTCAAAAGTGAGCTTAAGTACCTAAGAGCCCATGGATAACCATGGATGAAAAGGGTGCTAACACCTTCCCTTTTCATAACCTACCCCCCGGACCCAAAATATTCTCTAAGGTCTTTCCTGTTCTTTTATAACCTTTCCTTATGGATAAAATAAAAGTCGGTGGCGACTCTTGCTATCCGCAACATTGTTTAAAGTCAGTTCTCCCACCGTGTTACAGTTATCACCAAAAGGATGATAGGACAACACAGATTTGAGGTTTACCAACACCACAAGGATGCAGGCTAGGTTGAACTGACGAAGTTCGACTATCACCAAAAGGATGATAGGAAGGCAATTGACAACGGTCACGCTTGCTGGGTACAACTCACTAGGGAACCCCCAAGAGGAAAATTGGGTTGAAATAAATCAGCGGGGACGGCCACCGACTTGCTTGGATATCATCGTTTTGCTGAGATGGTTTCATGGTTACGCCCACGAATTCTGAAGAGGATGCCCCTGACTGGGCTGAATTTGGTTTGCTCAACAAAAGGTTGAACAACTTCATGAGGAACGCTCACGGTTTTGCTAAAGATGCCCCTGCTCGGGTTGGATCTTGCACTGAACTTCTTGGATTTGCCCAACAAAAGGTTGAACAACTTCGTGGGGAACGCCCACGGTCTTGAATGGTATGCCCCTGACTAGGCTGAATGTTGATTTGAAGATCTGCTCAACCACGAGGTTGAAACACGCCATGGGAAGTACCCACGGTCTTGAAAAGACTGCCCCTGACTGGGCTGAATCTTGCTTTGAATGTCTTTGAATTTTTGGGAGAAACACACAATTGCGGAAGATTGCCCCTGACTGGGCTGATGACTGCTTTGAAGCTCTTAAAAAACGTAGGACAAACCCACCATCTTGCGGAAGATGCCCCTGACTGGGCCACCAATGGTCTTGGGAACCTTCGGGGTTGATCCTGGACCTTGACTTGCATATATGCATGCTGGATGATGAATAATATTCCATATGAGTGGACGTGCAAATGCAAATGCTGACGCGCGGAGATGCAAGAGCTGGGGAAGTATGGTATGATATAAAGTATGCAAGATGCTTATGAGGTCGAATGCAATGGGTATGATGCAGATGATGAAGACGGGTAATTGGAAATGCAAGGTGGAGACGCCAGCGTTGGTGGACTTTTGGTAGTTTGCCAATGTGGATTGGACTTCGGGTGGTGGGAGGGATTGACTTCCTCGACACGCAGCTTGTTGTAGACGTCACGATCGAAGCAGAAGATGTTGCTCTGGATGCCCAAAGTCTGAATACTTGGTGATTGTGAATTTACTTCAGAGAGAATTGCTACTCTGCTTGATGGTCAGGACGACCTGGTCTTGCCCCAGTCTAAACTTGTTAATGGCATGCCCCTGCTCGAGCTGTTGAATGATCTGCTCTAGCCTGTGGGTTTTGAGATAATCTTGCTTCGTGACAGTCACTGAAAGTTAAGTTCCTCCTCGATTGCCTTTTGTTGAAATGTCTTTGAATACCTAACACTGATTTGCAGATAAAATTGTACATTCACAAATGGCAATAATTAATGCAAAGTTCAATGCAAGTTTTGGAAAAGTGTTATTTTATTGAAGTGTCGTGGTAGTGAGACGAATGGACTGCTAGCCCAGACGTTGTGCTAACTTGATTGGTGCGAAAGATATAGCAAGCAAAATGACACCAATATTGATGATTAGAAATCATGTGAGGAGTCAGGTTACGCAACCTTGCGATGATATGCTTTCAGAATAAACCTCGTCTCAATTAGGTCTTTCAAGGGTTGTAACGTGGTCTGGTTCACGGTTATGAAACAAAGGTTATTAGGCTCAAAGTATGATTTGTACCCACCCATTCTTCTTAACGATCTCCAGTCCTATGCTCAGTTAATTCTACACTTGTCTGGACGGTGTAAGCTTGATGGTTCAAGGTTTGCTTGACGTGGCAGTCACCTTATTTTGATGGATGTCAGTGCCCCTTTGATTTGGGTGGCCACTGAATCTTATTTTGTTTTTTTTTTTAGGGTTTCGGGGTCCTCTTTTACTTTTGTTTTTGATCCCTAACTTTCGCATGGATTGACTTTACTTGTCAAATTCATCGGGATTGCCTTGATTTTACCTAAGTCCCCTCTAAGGTGTTTGACTTAGCAGGCTTTCGATTTTTTTTGGATTTTGTTGTGACTGCCATAGCATGGGTCTTTGATGAACAACCGTCTTTGGGATTTTGCTTTTGTTGATTCGATGCGGAGTTGGATTAACTGAACACTACCCTGCCCCAGGTTGAGTGTAAAGGTTTGAATATCCGAAGGAAACTCCTACTTCTAGGCTCGAAGTGGTTTACTAGGGATTAACTCCTTATATATCCGGTGTTTGGGGAATTGAAACAATGCATGTACATCATTGACGAGATTCGGTCTGAAAGCATACAGTTTGCAATTATGGGTATCTCGTTTTCATCATCCTCCCTCAAATCATGCTAAACAACAGTGAATAGAGTGGAGTAAAGAGATGTGTCGGTGGTAAGCGAAAAACGAGTGAATACGACATAACTAATTCAAAACATGCATAAACGATACATTAATGAAAACCAAATACGAATGGCAATTGTTCAAAGCATACATCACTTAAATAAACAAAGGCAAAACATAAGAAACTGCGAATAATGAAATGGCAACATGACTGCCTTCTTCGGGGAATGAACTTGACTGGAAGTGATTGTTGGCACTAGTTGACTGGTGGCATCGGGTTGTTAATGATATTTGGGGACTTCCCATTGAAGTTGATAGCATCCCTGTCGATCATGTCTTGAATTATGTGCTTGAAAGCCCTGCAGTCCTCAATGGTGTGACCTGGAGCGCCCTTATGAAACTCACAATGAGCATTTGCATCGTAGTCGGCAGGAATGATGGTTGGAGGAGCCAAATCTCTTGGAACAACAGCTTTCTTCTCCATCAACTGAGCAAAGATTTTGGCATACGACATTGGTAGACGATCAAAGACTCTATCTGGTCTCCATGTTCTCTGCGGACGCTGTGGGCGAGCACCTTGTCGTTGCTGAGTAGCTTGCATCTGCTGTTGCTAAGGAGGATACTGGTATCCTTGCTGGTTGTAAGCTTGTTGCTGAGGAGCCTGTTGCCTTGGCATCTAAGCTTGCGCTGCATGAACAGCTGGCTGATAAGGCATTGGAGCATATTGCGCAGCAGCAACATATGGATACTGATAGTAGGGAACTTGATAAGGCATAGGAGCAGGAGCTTGTTGAGAAGCTTGCCCTTTCTGCAAAAAGATGGCATTTGTTTCGCCCTCCTTCTTTTTGTATCCATTGAAAGGCTTCTTGGCATTGGCCTGATTGTTGGAACCTCCTGGGATCTTCCCACTCTTCAGCCCTTCCTCAATTCTCTCACCGACGATCACCAAGTCAGAGAATCCAGCGGAGATACTGCCGATCAGCTTTTCGTAGTACTGGCCTTGCAAGGTACCCATGAAGATGTCGATCAGTTCACGGTCAACAAGAGGTGGATGCACCCTTGCGGCTAGCTCTCTCCATCGTTGCGCGTACTCCTTGAAGGATTCACTGTCCTTCTGAGTCATACTCTGAAGCTGAGTACGATTCGGAGCGAGATCTGTGTTGTATTTGTACTGTTTGACAAATGCATCGGCTAGCTCGGCCCAAGTGCGCACACTATTACGTTCCAGCTGCATATACCATTCGAGTGATGCCCCAGACAGGCTGTCCTGGAAGCAATGGATCATGAGCTTTTCATCTCTGGCATAGGCAGCCATCTTGCGACAGTACATCTTCAGATGAATGTTTGGGCAACTGAGACCTTTGTACTTTGAAAATTCGGGCACCTTGAACTTGGGAGGAATGACAACATCAGGCACCAAGCACAATTCCAAAGCACTGAAAGAATTTGAATTGTGCCCCTCCATGGCTCGGAGTTTCTCGGCTAGATCTCGGCACATCTTCATGGCTTCAGAATCCTGAGCGGCAATAGGACTGGCAATGGGAATAGCAGCATGATAGTTCTAAACATCGTCATACTGATCCATCAGAGTATCTTCGACATGAGGAACCGGGATTTGCACAGCAGCAGGCTGGGCGTGCGGGATAACTCCAACGGTAATTCCAGGCGCTGGGATTGGCTGAGAAGTGTTTCCTTCGAATGCGTTGTTGAAGTTCAACAGCATCCCATGAGAATTCGGAATTGGGACCAAAGGGATGGCAGTAGACCCTTGTCCATTGATGACAGCGGTGGCTTCACGCTGTTCTTCCTCTCTCCTGGCTGCGAGGATGGCTTCGAGGATCTGGTCGATCTTTCCTTTCATAGAATCCAATTCTTCCCTGAAGGCGACTTGCTCCTGTTGAATCTGCTCCATCATTCGTCTGGTATTGGCTCTAGTTGCGTATTGGTGTCGAGGAATCAGCTTGATTTACTGGAGAGGAAGGAACGAAGACATAAGATTCTGTTGAAGGACTGGAAATGCAAAATGCACAACATATGAAATGCAATGCAAATGATATGCAAGATGCAATGCAATATACAAGATCCAGGATCACAGGATCACAACTCCAACAACTCCTGAAGCTGGTAACTGTAATAGATAAGTAACCATAATTCCTGCTCAAAGAACAATGACAGGTACAACCTATACGGGAAGATCTAAACATTCTACCCATAAACCCTCTTACGGGATGGTTTCTATGTTTGGTTCCCAGGATCACGGACACTAGTCGTATTAGCGTCACGCAACAGGCTGGCTGTATTACGACGATAGTGACGATAAGGTCTCTCCTGAGCGGGGTCCTCATGCTAGGCGCACAAGGAGCGAGTGCTTGGAGACTAACATTACACGACCACCAATATCGGAACTGGTGCTAACAAAAGGTTCCTAGAATCACGGACCCTTCATTAATCAAGTCGTGCAACAGGCTAGTTGCGTTACCACGAGATCTACGAATAAGTCTCCTCTGGAGGAGCTTTCATGCTAGGCCCACAAGGAGCAAGTCCACGGAGACTAACACTACTCGACTACCAATTCTAAACTATGTGTTCTCTCTGCTTTTACCAAAGCTCGGGTGTAGAGCTTTACTCATGATGTCATCCCAACAGGCAACCGAGATAGCAAGCACAAATAAAATCTACAAGAGAACAAATACAAAAAGAAAACAAATAAAAACAAACACTCCTCACAAACCAAAAGATAGGCTCGACTCTCTCTTTGCATGGAGCAAAATGATCCCCAGCAGAGTCGCCACCTGTCGCACCTCGAAAATTCATTTCGAACATACGACCCCCGCGCGAAAGGCGCGGAAATGGAGGTTCGACAGAGTCGCCACCGAACTTTATTTTTCCCTAATGAACGGGAGAGGAAAATATCGAGAAAACCTCATAAACACGGAAGGAACACGGCCGTCGCAACCATATTCCTGGGTTCGGGAGTCGGTTACGCGAGGGGAAGGTATTAGCACCCCTCACGTCCGTCGTACTCGACGGGAACCTCTTAATTCGAGTTGTGATGGATGTTAGCTAAACTTAATTCTTCTCTTCTCGCTACTAAAGGCTAAAGGATACTATAAAGGGATAAAGACACTAGGGGAAGGGGATGGTTTAGAGGATAGGGTGCTCGCCAAGGATTGGGGCCCTTGTGCCTACGTATGCTCATTCGGACGAGAATGAGAAATCAGAGCGTCGTAGTTCGACTACGGGAAAGGATGGGGGAAATGGAAGATGGAGGGGATTGTGCTCGCCAAGATCATCGCAATCTTGTGCCTACGTATCTTACATTCAAGAGTGAATGAAGAATCAGAGCGTTCGTAGTTCGTGGTAACGACCACGAAAGAAACGAGTTTGAATTGGATTTGAAGTGGGTACGGATGACGATTACTCGAAGTTTAAGAAATACTTCTCGGACCCAAGTAATCGGGAGAGCGAACCAAAGACTTGGAACACTCTCTTTTTCATCATGAAGGAATGATATATTTAAAAGGACAAGGTTGAAATGATGACGATCACTTGAAGCCTAAGAAAGACTTCACAGACCCCAAGTAATCGGGAAAGCGAACCAAAGACTTGGAACACTCTCTTTTTCATCGTAAAGGAAGGTTGTTTGAAAAGGTGAGTGAAAGGATGACGATCACTTGAAGCTTAAGAAAGACTTCTCGGACCCCAAGTAATCGGGAAAGCGAACCAAAGACTTGGAACACTCTCTTTTTCATCGTGAAAGGAAAGTCATTTGAAATGGTGTTTGGGAAGATGAGTAGTTGGAGATAGTTGAATGTTGTTGAGTTGTTAATGTTATTTAAAGGCGTAAATTGCTCACACACGAATAAGATAACTCGCATATAAATAATCGAAAACAAGATCAAAGACTTGAACCTACTCTTTATACCTTGAAAAGAATTGAATAGTTGTTAGTTGATTGTTAGTTTGTTTCGAAAATCCACTTGACGTTGGATCAAGGGTTTGACTTATTATCGCGTGCAAAGCGTGTAATGTACATGGCTTGAGAAACGTGACCGACTTGACTTACGCATCAAGGGTCTAGTTATATAATAGGTTGATGGCGAATGCGTATGAGCACTCGACTTACAAGGGTTTGAAAATGGCTCGATGATGAATCGAGAATTAGTTTGAAAATAGTTTGATCCGCTCTAGTCCCTATGGGTGCTCCTAGGAGATAAACTAATAATCAAAGAAATGAGAAACATACATCGGAATGGGGAAGGGATACATGTAAGTTACACGGGATTGCAGGAAATAAAGGGGTCTCATTGTAAGGTAGCCCAAGAGAAAGCCGTGTGTGTGCATTTGTGTCCTAAACTACGCCTTGAGCAGAGTCGGGCACGACTCAAAGTTAGGATACCTGCAAATGACCAAAGATCCAACAGTCCACCAATTTGACTTTTAGGAGTTTCGATAATTTATTAGGTATTTTTGAATATGGGTGAACGAATGAATAATGATAATATGAATAATAATATGACAATAATATTCACAATAATATTTAACGGCAATTAAATTTAATGGTTAGTGAATCGAATCGGGACACAAAAGAATGAGATCTCGTCTTAACCGCAAACATAATGTCGATTAATCGAAGGTAGCCTATCGCGATCCCAAAGTAAGGAAGAAGACCCCAATGGTCATCTCCCATAGATTTGAAATCGGGAAGGTTATCGACTTCGAAAATCTGACGCTTACGGATACAAGACTTCATCGATCCACAAGTCAAAAATAAAATCGAATCGGAATAAAAAATAAGAAATAAAAGAGGTGGTCTCAGATCCTTTATTTCACGTCAATAATTTGACGGTTAAACGATGGAAATGTCGTCATCGACCAAAAAAACGACAAATGAAATGAAGTCGAAAAGTGACAAAGAAGAGAAAAAGTTGGTCTCTGATCCATAGTTTCTCGTTAACAATTTGACGGATAAACGAAGGAAACTTCTTCATCGACCCAAAACAGATGAAATAAAAATAAAATGTCCAATAACAAATGAAAAATAAAATCTAAACTTTAAAAAAATATTTATAAAAAAAAGAATCTTAATGTGAAATATCATAAACTTCTAAAAGAAAATAAAACTAAAAAATAAATAGATATATAAAAAAAACTTTAGAGATTTAAAAAATCTAAAAGAAACTAATTTAATATAACAAAACATATTAACAAATTTTTTTACAAACTTAAAACTAAAATAGAATAATAACAAACTGTTAATATATATATATATATATATATATATATATATATATATATATATATATATATATATATATATATATATATATATATATATATATATATATATATATATATATATATATATATATATATATATATATATATATATATATATATATATATATATATATATATATATATATATATATATATATATATAAAATAAAAATATATATTAGTTATGTACATTTTAAAGATATATTATAAGAAAAACTAAAAGAAAAAGGAAAAAGGGTTTAGATGGATCTGGGGAGTTTCAAAATAACAAGGGGAGGTCATGGGACAACAACAACACAAACGGGTCATAAACCCATTATAACCAGGTCCCCAAAACCAATAAGCAGCCAAAACACGGTAAAATGGCAACATGAATTCAGTCAAAAAAAAAAAGGCCACACATCAAAGGATCCTCAGAAACTCCTTCCATGTGACGCGAAACAACACCAACAACTTTAGATGTGAAGGGAAGTTCAACGGTTCAGAGAGTTACACCCTCGAAATGCTCTTACAATCCCTCCCATCGTCTTCAGATTCGCGTGAACCGCTCTTGGACTATGTTTCACTTTGTTTTCTCACACTCTTCGTCTCTTATTCTCTGTAATTTGGGGTTTTATGTTTTTGAAACTTAAAAGGGGTTGTGCGGTTGAGGTGAGTAAATGGATTGGATTTGGTTGTTGGGTTTTGAACCGTAAATGGTGGATGGAGATTTTGATGGTGATGTGTTTTATTTCGTTTTGGTGTGGAAGTGGATACGGTTGTGGTTGTAGAAGTTGTTGTCAGTTGGGATTTTTATGAAGGTGGATTTCACAGCTTGAAGATAAGATGGGTTACGGTTGTTGCGGTGGAAATAGGATATCAAACTATTAATGAGTTTGAATCGCAATTCAATTCACAACCGCTCTTTGATTTATCCGAAGGAAAAGGTCAAAAGAGGGAAAACCTATTTTTGCATCGTAAACACAATGCGGGGAAAGATCTAGGGTTCGGGGGTTGGTTAAATTTAGGGAAGGTATTAGCACCCTAAACTTCTGTAGTACTCTACAGGAACCTTTTGTTCAAATGTTTACTATTTGCTTTATTTATTTGCTTAAGGTATATGTACAAAGGGATTAAAAGTGAGAAAAGAGACCTAAGGGGTTAATTCTAAGTTTACTCGGCAAAACATCGCATCTTGTGCCTACGTATCCTTACGGGAGTGGAATCAGAGTAATCGTAGTTCCCCTCAAAAGGGAGGTTAGAGACTTCTTGACTGTGGTCAAGGTCTCACGGGGAATAAACATGTCTTAAGGACACGCTTACGTGGAGTGTAGAAACTCTAAATCTCTATGTTGAATTGTTAAGTTGTAATTAGGGTTAAATTAGGGATTCCACGGCGGGAAACCCTAAACTGAGCGCGGCGGCTCTTTGACCTAATGCTAGGGGTAAAATTGTAATCTTGCCTGCGGCGAGGCATTTGTGAAAATTAGGGTTTGTAGTTTGTAGTTTTGAGGGTTTGAAATTGAGGACTATTGACACGGCGGTCAAATGCTAAACCTAATTCCTTCGGATGCGTAAGGTGACAGAAACATTGCGATACATCAGCAGAAATTAAATGCGAAAAGTAAACGCGATTATTAGGTTCGCGAGATTACAATTGAGATACAGATACAAATATGAATGAAACTTAAATGAAAACTCAAAACACTAAATGTGAACTGCAAAAAAATGAACACCCGTTAGTAGGCATGGTCAACCAGTTATCAGATGAACTACGAGGCAATGAAGAAAATGAGATACAAACTCGAGATTGTTTTATTTGATATTTAATGATTTAACTTACAAAAGAATTTTTTTAAAAAAGATTTTATTTTTTGCATTTTTAAAAAAGGAGTTTTTCATTATTTTATATTTACAAAAGTTTTAAGTTTATAAAAAGATTTCAATTTATTTTTAATATTTATTATTATTTTTTTAAAAAAAAATTCTTTTATAATTACAAAACTAAAATGTTATATTATTTTTTTTAAGATTTTTTTTTTACATTATGAAAATTAAAATGTTAATGTAGTTTTTTTTAAAAACATAAACAAATTAAATTAAAAAATGAAATAAAGAAAAAAAGATAAAAAGGAGGAGGGGTTGGGCCGGTCACCACATCCGGACCCAACCCGGTTAGTAACTTAATTGAAAAAAAGATTAGGGTTCTGGGAACCCTAATGCTTCTTCGGCGCCGTTCGCACATTCCTCTTCTCTCATCTCTTTCTCCTCTCTTCACCGTCTTTCTTGCGCCGTGATCCTCCCTTTTCCTGAAAAAAAATATGAACAGATAAACACTTGATCTCCCTACCTTTTTCTTTGATGCTAGGCTTGAACTTATGGACGGTGAGGAAGAACTTCAACTCTCTGAGCCCGCGGGTTCGAGGAAGGTTTGATTGCCCGCCGTTTAAACGGCGAAGGTGATCTTCCTTCGATCGATAGCGCGGTCGTGGCTGTTGGAGGCGATGATGAGAATTCGTCTCTGAGTCTCGCGATTCTCACTCGTTAGGGTTTCTGCATGTGGATTCTTCGCCGTTTCTGGTACTCTCCGTCTAGGGTTTCTCCGCGATCTGGGTGTTCTTCGTTCTCTCTCTCGCGGTTACGTTCTAGGGTTTGTGTCCTCCCTTCCATCAGGTTGTATCTCCCTTTTTATACACGCTTTATTTTTCTTTTTGGGCCTTGAACTTGTGTTATTCTGAGATTTGATTTTGTGGTGATATTATTTGATTTTGATTTTTCCAGATTGAGTTCCAATACGATGCTTTCTGATATGATTGGGATCTCAATTCATTTTTCTGGTATGACTTTGATTGATTCAAAATGAGTTCTAATGGGATACGATTTGGTTCCATCTGATACATTCCCCTTTTAGGATTTGATTGGTATTCGATTTAATCACCTGAACTGATTTGTTTTGATCTGCTTTGACATCGAATCAAAATCTCTATTATTTTCTGATATGATTTGCCTTCAGATTGGGTTGATTGGCATCTGATATTAATCCACGGGATTTCTTGATGGATTCATTTTGATTTGTTTCTATTTTTCCCAGATTGAGTTCCAATGGGATATGATTTGGACCTGACTCGAAACTTTCCATTTGCGAATTGGATTGCTTTTGGGGAATTTAGATACTGATTTGATTCCTGCTGCGATTTTGTTTTGATTCAATCCTGATCATTAGCACTTACTTTTCTTTTTCTTCTTTCAGGGTGGACATTTTGCCTTGATCTTTGCCGCCGAGACGGGTACGTGGTAGTGATGACGCTTAGTCTGAACCACTTGGAGCAGGATACTACATCCTGGCTTCTGATCATATTGCTGCTTCTGATTGACTTGGTGATGATGATTGGCTATCATGTTGAGCTGAGCCATGTATTTGTTCGTTTGTTCGTTTCATGAACTGAGTATGATTTGATAACTTGTTTTGGTGACTTATTTGTTGGGGCGATGATGCTCATGACTGAGCCCCATTCTGCGCTATGCTTTGTGCTGCAACTTGGTGTCCATTTCTTTGTGACTTGCCATCTGCATCGTGTGAAGCTGGCCCTCCTAACTGACAACCTTTTGGTATGTTTTATGCAGCTGGATGCGGTTTTGTGTGGATACTTCATTCTTCTTGCTAAACTTGCTTTCTTCGTATGCTGTTACCTTTCTTTTCTTTGGATCCTGTTGGGCATGATTTTACAGGATGCTTTATGTGGCTTCTTGCGCATAATTCTGCCTTTTGATGCATTGTTTAGTTTGCATATGGTATTTGGTTTGCAATGTGATGCAGCTTTGGCTTATATTCAATTCTCTTGTCCTGTTTTGGTATGTTTTTGAGCCGAAGGCTCTGATGGTGTATGATGCTGTTTGGTTTCGTTTGTTCTGTTTTGAGCTTGATATTCATTCTGTTTGGTAACAGATTTGTTTCTTTGGTGGCTATTCATACCTGTATTGGCGCGAACCCCTTCCTGGTTTTGTTTATGCTGATGATGCTTGTGGCTTTTCAGGTGTTGGAAGTTTTGAAACCAAGGTGACTCAGACCTGCCGGTATCCGGGTCTGAGTCAAAACTTGCCTATGTTGCCTTATTCTCGTATCAGTTTGGAAATCCAATCGCGGCAAAACGAATCAGTCCCACTTCATTTATTTTTTCTATCTCTCGGATGTCCCGTATCGATAAGAACAGGTATCACCTGATCTGACGCCCACGGCGCGGATCGGTAACGGGGGTAGGACGCAGCTTCGGTTGTGCCACTCCCGGCACTCGATGATGACATTGTTCTGAGAGTGTCGAAAAAACTTCTAACATTTTTCTGTACTGTTTGTTTTCTTTTGATGTGCAGGTTAGCTGAGGATTCATGGAGAAGTTCAAATACAACATGAAGACCTTTAGATGCTCTTAGGATTTAGGATAGATGCTTTAATGTAATCCCTTAGGATTGAGAACTTTAACGTACTTCCTTGTAACAGCACTTTATAAAATATGAAGCAACCTCCACTTCTTGTATGATGACATTATTTATGAAATAAAATTCTCAAAATTTTGAATTTATTTATATTTTATTCTTAGTTAAAAAATATAAACAATTGTGAATAAATCCACAAGTATTTAAATCCATTAACATAGGCATAAAACATAAATATTCCCAAGTGGTATTCTTATTGGTGCACTCGTCTCATTTGTAATCCTAATCTCATCATCCGATTAAAATGTTAACCAACCATTTCATAACCAAACACATATGGGCACCGTAATCACAACATTTTCAGCATCAACAGTAACACTACTCGTAATTAAATTCCACTGACCAAATGCCAAAATCTCAATATGATCAGCCCTGGTGATAGGTAAATGCCTCAAAACCATAACGTATCAAATGCCTCAGAATTTTAATAACAGACCGTCTTCAAGGCATTGGTAGAATTTGTGTAAGATGACCAAAATACCCCTGGGACCAAACCTGCAAAACAAACACCTTCATAACTTGTTAGTGGTTAGCAAATGTACATATGAGATGATATGCGAAATGACTGACTAAATATAAGGGTAAAATTTGGGGTATTACAGTTGCCCCTATTTAAATAGCTACACCGGACGATTTGAGTGACAGAGACTCGAGGAATCGTGGTGGAGAGATTTAAATATAGATAACCGAAAATTTTGCCCTTATATGCGACGGTATGCAATGCTATGGACAAAGCGAGGACCGCTTAATGCAGATGACAGGGTTATGATGTGATGCGTATGCGAAAATGATGACAAGCGCTACGAGGCAGACGCTAACGAGAAGAACACATTGGGGAAAATGTCGTGCTGAGACACAGTACAAACACTGGGGAATCCTAAAATGATAGTCAACTGGTGCGAACACGACCAATTGTCATTTTGGGAACGAGATTCTCAAATGGAGATGACACCTGTGAGACGGCCTCCACTGGGGAATATAAAAACTGGATCACGTACGATTGCAAGATCGATTACAGAATGCTGGAGCATTGAGCAAAGAATAACATCCAAGCTTCTGTAGACTATCTCTCGTGACAGGATCAAACAGACCTTTCGGAAATCCGTATCAAATATACAGGGTAAAGACCGGCTGTATGCCAAAATAAATGGACTTTGATGGGAAATGCCCTGATAAGCTTCTCGAGGGAGAATTGTCACTTATCGTTGGAAGGGACTTATATGCCAAAGTGGATAAGCACTCAAATAAAGAGGCTGCTGCTTATCGGATAAATAAATCTTCTCGCATTTAGGGTCGGCGCTTGGAATACGATTCTGATTTTTCTCTTACTGAAGGATAAATAAACTTCTCTATGCTTCAAGATCGTGCTCTCCTGAACATGAAAAGGGTAAACTGAATTTCATCATATCTCAGAACCGTGCTCTCCTGAATATGACTCGGCTTTCTCGTGTAAATGAAACTCTCCATACTTCAGAATCGTGCTCTCCTGAATATGAAAAGGGTGAATTGAACTTCCTCATACTTCAGAATCGTGCTCTCCTGAATATGATTTGGTTGTAAATGAATTTTTTCATACCTCAGAATCGTGCTCTCCTGAATATAAAAATGGATAATCGAACTTCCTCATAACTCAGAATCGTGCTCTCCTGAATATGATTTGGCTCTTGAAATCTCTTCATTCCTCAGAATCGTGCTCTCCTGAAAAACGGCCAATTGAACTTCCTCATAACTCAGAATCGTGCTCTCCTGAATATGATTCCGCTCCTTCTTTTACTAAAGGATAAATGAACTTCTTCATGCTTCAGAATCGTGCTCTCCTGAATATGATTCCGCCCAAAACCTCCGCGTACTTCAAGATCGTGCTCTCCTGAATACGATTTGGTTCATACCTCCTATACTTCAAGACGACAGGTAAATGGAAGCCCAACTGCTCCATGGCGATGGCCATTTGCTGCAAGTCATAACGAAGATAGGATCGGTTTCTTAGGTGAGAAATGTTGTACATTGATGCTGTAAAATGTAAAGTGTAAAGGGTTGTTGTAACATGTAGGATTGTAGAGTGTTGTACTGGCGTGAACTGGAATGTATCTGTAAAGGATTGTAGTTGATTTTCTTGAAAGATAGTGCAAAATAAATGCACGTCCGGGTACAGTGATAAACTTCTCGGGCGAGAGCAGTCGCGTATCTGTCATGGTATGGTGAAAACTTTTAGATGGTGCAAAATAAATGCACATCCGATTGGGCTCGACAACCGACAAGACTGAAATTCAATCTAGGATCGAGCTAGAAAGAAAACTGGTAATCAAGACTCCATCGAGGGAATGAACTCGAAGGGTAGATATCTTATCCTGGCGAGGAAAGATAGCTGAAGTAACCGTCATCCACGAGGATCGAGCTCTGTGGGGAAACTGGAAACACATATGTATTTTATGCTTAGGGCTGACGATCTATTTGGAGAGAATGGACAAACCCCAGTTACTCGGCGGTAACGACCAATGATGGAGACACGATGAACCTGTGCATGCTAACGCGTATGTTAATGAATATGTTAATATGAATGTATGTTGATGTCTATGTATGTAAATATGCGGGATGTTATGAAATGAGTATGTGATGAGTATGTAATGAATATGTAATGAATATGTAATGAAATAGGCATGTGATGCTTATGCCCTTGCGTATGCTGACGAAACAGACTAGAGACGGGACGAGAGACGAAATAAACATCTCGACGGAGATACCCCGCGTTCTCTGCAACCAACACGTCAATCATGGGTGAGAAGGACCAATGGTGGAACCAAATCTGTTTTTAAATGTTCTGAATTCTCTGGGGAGGAAGTAAATTGCTTGGGTGCACAGTATTATGTCTTCACATGGGGAGAAGAGCACCTGAGGGACACTTTCGAGTTACCCGAAAAAGTTGTCAGCTTATAGTCTCGCTGGGGACTGTGTTAGAGCAATGGTTTGAAAGTGTTTCTGCAATAACGATATTTCCGGGGAGTGAAAAGATCCTTCCGAAATTTCCACTAGTCAAAGTAATTTATTACATTTCAAATTTGTTGTTTTTTTGAAAAACAGTTTTGAAAAATCTACAATGCACCTTTCATTTTCAAATTTTAAGAATAAACGCATTTTGCATAACAATAGAAAACAAAGAGCAATGCACCAAGGAATGTAAGTAACGAGATGGTTTCTTTTATTTAAAGGGCGGTAGCTCGCTGAAGGCATAGCTCCACAGATGATTATGTTTTGAAATTGGCAACATGGGAAAAAGTTACATCGAATCCAATGACACCTACTGACACTAATAACTAAGACTAATCCAGAATCCTGCTTTGGGCAAGGATGAAAGAACTGAGACATGGCTCTTATGCGGAAAGTGTGTTCGAGATAATCAGTGTCCTCTGATGCAATGAAATGCCTTTGTCCCTAACTTTTTCCTGGACCGCCCTCTCGGGTTTTCAATCCACCGGGATGCTCTTTTTTGCCTAAGCCGCCCTTTCGGGTTTTCGACTTAGCGAGCTTTTTATTATTATTTCTTTTTTTCAACCCTTACTTTTGCCTAAGTCGCCTTTTTACAGGTTTTCGACTTAGCGGGTTTTTAGGCATAATATTTTCGGACTGCATCAGAATTCACGGGGTGTGCAAGCTCTTCACCATCCATTGTCGTAAGTATCAGGGACCCTCCAGAGAAAACGGTCTTTACAACAAATGGGCCTTCATAATTGGGCATCCACTTTCCACGCATATCTTTGTGTACTGGCAAGATCTTTTTGAGTACGAGCTCTCCTTGACGGAACTCGCGGATACGAATCTTCTTATCAAACGCTCTTTTCATCCGTTTCTGATATAATTGCCCATGGCACATGGCTGTCAAACGCTTCTCGTCAATGAGATTCAACTGATCCAGTCTGTCTTGAACCCACTCAGCTTCCTCAAGTTCAGCCTCCATCAACACTCTTAACGAAGGTATCTCTACTTCGATGGGGAGCACGGCGTCCATTCCATATACCAGTGAGAAAGGTGTTGCCCCTGTCGAAGTTCTCACCGAGGTTCTGTATCCATGCAAAGCAAACGGTAACATCTCATGCCAATCTTTGTAAGTCACAACCATCTTTTGCAGGATCTTCTTGATATTCTTATTCGCAGCTTCAACGGCTCCATTCATCTTAGGACGGTACGGAGAAGAATTGTGGTGAGTGATCTTGAAACTATCACACAGCTCTTTCATAGTCTTATTATTCAGATTGGTGCCATTGTCAGTTATTATCCGGCTTGGGACTCCATAACGGCAGATGATCTCTTTCCTGATGAATCGGGCCACCACTTGCTTGGTCACGTTGGTGTAGGAGGCAGCCTCTACCCACTTGGTGAAATAATCAATGGCAACAAGGATGAAACGATGTCCATTAGAAGCTTTCGGCTCGATTGCCCCAATCATGTCAATGCCCCACATAGAGAACGGCCATGGTGAAGACAAAACATTCAACGGTGACGGAGGTACATGCATTTTATCAGCATAAATTTGGCACTTATGCCATTTTCTAGCGTATTGGATGCAGTCGGCTTCCATGGTTAACCAATAATACCCAGCCCTTAACATCTTCTTGGACATAGCATAGCCATTGGCATGAGTTCCGAAGGTTCCCTCATGAATTTCCTGTAGTAACATGTCCGCTTCCCGTTTATCAACACATCTGAGCAGGACCATGTCGTGATTTCTCTTGTACAACACACCATTACTGACAAAGAATTTGGACGCCAGTCTTCTCAATGTCTTTTTGTCCAGACCAGTAGCACCATCGGGATACTCCTGCTTGACGAGATAGTTCTTGATATCATGAAACCAAGGCTTTTCATCCACCTCAACTTCTTCGACCACCTGACAATAAGCGGGCTCAACCTTGCGCTCAATATGGATAAGAGGTGCTTCATTAACGAATTTAACTTTCCACATGGATGCTAACATGGCTAAAGCATCAGCTACGTGATTCTCTGATCTAGGAACATGCTCGAACTCTATCTCGTCGAAATACTTGATCAGCTCAATAATATAGTCCTTATAAGGGATCAGCTTCTCATTCTTCGTTTCCCATCTGCCTTGTACCTGGTAAATAACCAAGGCTGAGTCACCACTTACTTTAAGAAGTTTGATTCGGAGGTGAATCGCTGCTTCGAGGCCAAGAATACATGCTTCATACTCCGCGACGTTGTTAGTACACTCAAAGTCCAACCTTGCTGTAAATGGAGTAAATCCACCCTTTGGGTTCATCAAAACGGCGCCTATACCATGCCCATTGACATTCGAGGAACCATCAAACATCATCCTCCACCAAAGACCAGGTTCCGGACCTTCGCTCGGGTCTGGCTCTTCACAATCTCTTTTAATCAACAAGATATCCTCATCGGGAAAATCAAACTTAAGAGGTTCATAATCTTCAACTGGCTGGTCTGCAAGATAATCAGACAAAATACTACCCTTAATCGCCTTCTGGGGTACATACTGGATGTCATATTCGGATAACAACATGTGCCAACGGGCTAGCCTCCCGGTTTGAGCAGGTTTTTCAAAAATATACTTGATCGGATCCATTTTAGAAATCAATAACGTGGTATGACAGACCATATATTGCCGAAGGCGCTTAGCGGCCCATGCCAATGCACAACAAGTTTTCTCCAATGGTGAGTATCTGTTTTCGCAATCGGTAAACTTCTTGCTCAGGTAATAAATCGCATGTTCCTTTTTCCCAGTCTCATCATGTTGTCCAAGCACACAACCCATAGACTTCTCGAGAACAGTAAGGTACATAAACAACGGTCTTCCAGGTACGGGCGGGATCGGAATAGGGGGATCTTGCAAATAACCCTTAATCTTCTCAAACGCTTTCTGACAATCAGGGTTCCACTCAACTGTCTGCCCCTTGCAAAGCAACTTGAATATCGGCTCACAAGTAGCGGTCATATTGAAGATAAACTTGGAAATATAATTCAACCGTCCCAGAAAACCTCTAACTTGCGTCTCGGTTCGCGGAGCTGGCATATCTTGAATGGCTCGGACTTTGTCAGGATCCACCTCAATCCCTCGCTGACTAACAATGAAACCAAGCAATTTTCCAGATCTGACACCGAAGGTACATTTAGCAGGGTTCAATTTCAACTGATATTTCCTGAGTCGTTCAAACAATTTCACCAAATGGTCTAGATGCTCCTCTTCACTCTAAGATTTGGCTATCATATCGTCCACATACACCTCAATCTCTTTGTGCATCATATCATGAAAAAGAGTGGTCATAGCGCGTTGGTAAGTTGCCCCTGCGTTCTTTAAACCGAAGGGCATGACTTTGTAGCAGAAGGTTCCCCAAGGAGTAATGAAAGTAGTCTTGTCTCGATCATCTGGATCCATCTTGATCTGATTATAGCCAGAGAAACCATCCATAAATGAGAACAACGCAAAACTGGCTGTATTGTCTACCAGCGTGTCAATATGTGGCAGTGGGAAGTCGTCTTTCGGACTTGCTTTGTTCAGATCCCTGTAGTCTACACACATCCTAACTTTACCGTCCTTCTTAGGCACTGGCACAATGTTGGCAACCCAATCTGGATATTTTGCGACTGCCAAGAAACCTGCATCCAACTGCTTTTTAACCTCATCTCGAATCTTCAAAGCCATGTCGGGTCTCGTCCTTCGAAGTTTTTGCTTGATAGGCGGACAATCCGGCTTAAGTGGCAACTTGTGAACAACAATGTCCGTGTCTAGGCCCGGCATATCTTGATACGACCACGCAAACACATCAATATACTCTTTTAACAACTCAATCAACCTCGGCCTAATCTCTGTCCCAAGCATTGCACCAATCTTGACCTCTTTCTTGCTCTCATCTGTACCGAGATTAATTAAGTCCACCTGCTCTTTATGCGGTTGAAGCTCTGTGTACTCGTACTCGATCAATCTTGTCAGTTCCGCGGGTACTTCAAAATCTTCTTCACCCTCGTCCTCAGCTTGATTGATGGGTGCATCCCAGTCAGGAGTGTCAGTAAAGTCATCGGATCCAACAAGGTTTACGATGTCTCTGCATGATGGAAGGCTTACTTAATTAAAATGCTCGAAGATATGTAAGAATGAAATGCTGTTTTTTTTTGTTTTTTTTTTCGAAAAAAAAAAGTTTGCCAATTTCATTTTTAAAAGTGAAAACGAAAAACGCAAATGAAACAAAAGTGGAATTGAACAAAATGCTTTTATTAATATCTTTTTAGGAATGAAAGGTGGCCCAATAAAAGCGACCCTATAGCCTTGGGCAGAGCTACGGATTTTTATTTGAAAATGTAAATGAAACTTTTTAAAAAACAATTACTTTGACAAGGGAAAAATAACAGGGATCTCTACGGCCTCCCAGTTGTTCAAAACTGCATCACCCTTAAACACCAGGTTGCTCAGCTCTTCACTTTCCTCACAGTTACTGATGGCATTGACTTGGAAACCTCCGCTGACAAATACCTCTTGGATAACCTTCGGACGCCCTTCGACAGTTGTGGTAGCTCCATTCTGAGTTGGTTTGTAACCCAACCCAGAGCGATCAGTCTTGGTCTTGACATCGATTACCTCTCCCCAACCTTCAGGAATACCCCTGTCAATTGTTGATCTGGTACTCTTCAGTGATGCGAAAGATGGATTACCCTGACCCACTGTCTCTTTGACTTCTAGCAGAACGGCATTGGCGATCTCAAGTGCTTGAAAGGAGATTTCTAAAGCATTCTCATCGGCCTCGATGTAACGGAACGAAGACAGGTTACTGACCATCAGATCCTCCTCACCGTGTATAATAACCAACTTTCCATCGATCACGAATTTCATCTTTTGATGTAAAGTTGAGGTTACTGCCCCAGCGGCATGGATCCACGGCCTTCCGAGTAAACAACTGTAATTGGGATTAATATCCATGACTTGAAACGTGATATTAAAAACTTGCGGACCAATCAGGATAGGAAGCTCAACCTCCCCCATTACCGACCGGCGAGAGCCATCGAAAGCCTTGACGACCAAAGGAGTAGGTTTCAACACAGTCTCTTTACAAGCCAACTTATCAAGAACCCTCTTGGGTAGAACATTCAGAGAAGACCCGGTGTCCACTAGCACTCTCGCTAAATTGTCCTCCTGACATTTCACCGATATATGTAAAGCACGATTATGGTTCGGACCCTCTTTTGGTAACTCTTCGTTGCAGAAACTGAGGGTGTTACAGGCGGTCAAATTGGCAATCACACTATCAAACCGACTGGTGCTGATATCTTGATCCACATGTGCTTGAGTCAAAACCTTCTGCAAGGCCATCCTGTGGGCGGGTGAACTCATCAACAGTGATAGCATCGAAATCTTGGAGGGAGTCTGATGAAGTTGATCGATAACTTTATAGTCACTTTTCTTGATGATCCTCAAAAATTCGGCATCTTCATCATTCGTGACGGCTCCCTTCCCTTTGTCTTTGGCAGGCACTGGGATATTAGTTATTTCCTTGGGTGGGACCTCATTGGAATGGGGAGTATACACACGGCCACTGCGAGTCATCCTGCTTACCTCTGCGATATTGGTCACCGTGCCCTTAACCTCTTCATTTGGAATAACCTTCCCAGACTCCTTGTCAATCATCGTCACGTCATATTTCCAAGGCACAGCTTTAGGATCACTGAAAGGAAACGGACTTGGTCTTCGAATAACTATAGGCTTAGGCTGATTCACCTCAGGGATATAAGACTTCGGTATATCGAACACGAGATTGGCGGAACCTGCCCCTGATAGATTAAACACTGGTACCTTACCCTTTGATTCAGGCTGATGGAAGACAGGCTCAACCACAGCGACCTCATCTTTCTTGTATTGGCTTGTCACTTGTAAAACACCCTCATTAATTAACCTCTGAACATCATTCTGAACCAACACGCAACCCTTAATACTGCCTTCACAACTTACGCACGCAACATGGGAAGTATCTACCAAACCAGCTTCAAACAGTTTTGAATGGAACATCTTGAGAGGAGTCTTAATCTGTTCAACGTCAAGGGCGTAACCTTCTCCCGAATCAGCACTAATGGCATTGACACTCTCATGGTTAGGAAAAGGGTTCTTCTTAACATTCGGTTGAGGATCTTCAAATGACAAAATCTTCTTTTCCAATAAATCCCTGACAATATTTTTGAGAGCATAACAATTCTCCAGATCATGACCAGGCGCACCCTCATGAAATAAACAATGAGCGGCGGCGTTGTAATTGGCGGGTAGAGGATTAGGAGGCAGACCCAAAGCCCGTGTAGTGATGAGACCTTGCTTGACCAAAGAGGGGTACAATTCCGTGAAAGTCATTGGAATCGGCGGACAAGGCTTATACGTCCTTCTATTCGGAACATTCTGGCGAGGAGTCGGACTCTTTGGCTGTTGAGGAGCAGGAGTATTGGGCGCCTGTAGGTAGTTGACAGGAGGCGGATAAACAGGAGGTTGTTGCATAGGTTGATACATGGGAACCTGTTGATTGAAAGAAGGTGTAATAGCTGCCACATAGGGTTGTTGAGCATATTGGACCGGGTACCCTTGAGGTTGAGCATAACCTTGCGGATGTCGATAAGCGTTCTCTGGGTCCACCAGAGGATATAGCATTAGTCTCACCCTCCTTCTTTTTCTGGGAGCTATACGGAGGTTTCTTCGGCTGATCCTTAGAAGCGCCATGATTATTTGTCATTTTACCACTTTTCATACCCAATTCAATCTTGACACCCACAGCAACGATGTCAGAGAAATTTGAAGTCACACTACCCACCATTCTCTCGTAAAATTCTGGACGGACCGTGTCGACAAACCAATCAGCTAACTCTTTCTCGGTCAAAGGAGGTTCTACCTGCGAAGCAGTCTCTCTCCACCTTTGGGCATACTCTTTGAATGACTCAGAATTCTTTTGTGACATACTCAGCAACTGTCTTCTATCAAGAGCCAGATCCATATTGTACTTGTAGTGTTTGATGAAAGCGTCAGATAAATCTTGAAAGTTCTTAATGCGAGACTGGTCTAAAGTTAAATACCACTTGGAGGAAGCACCCTTCAAACTATCTTGGAAGCAATGGATCATCAGTTTATCATTCTCAACATGGGCAGCCATTTTGCGATAATACATGATCAAATGACTCTTAGGACAGGTGGCACCTTCATAACGATCGAAGTTCGGAGTTTTGAACTTCGGGGGAATAACCAAACCTGAGACCAAACAGACATCCCTTGCAGCAGTCCCAAAAATTTGATCGCCCTCTACTTTTTTCAATCTCTGGACGATGGTGTTTACTTCCTCACGAAGCTTATCATGTTTCTCGTAACCCTCAACATTCTCATCAAGATTATCAAAAACTGTCTCATTGAAGTGCGGTTGCGCACGAGTGTGTACAACAGGTGGTGCAAAGATAGGAGCCCCCCTAGAAAATTCAGAAAATAAAGGCACGGCTTGCTGAACAGGTTGATTAATTGGAACAGTGGCTTGAGGAGGCACAAAACCGGGAGTAAGACCATAAGGTGGGTCCCTTGCTACGGTCACACTTGGTGAAGGGTCCACAGTAACGCCGGTAATCTCAGAAACAACAGTGGGCTGGGTATCCATCTTAGCATTCATGACATGTAACAATTCCATCATACGCCCCATACCCCCTCGAAGGTCTTCAAGTTCATTACTAAGGCGATCAATCTCTTTTGCCTGATCCTCCATTCTCTTCCGAGTTTGAGCTCTGGTGTTGTACTGGTGCTGAGAACTCAGGGTGACGAAACTGGAAGGCGAGAAAACCGCGTATGAGAAATCGGGAGACACATGCAATGCAATAAATGATGTTGTGATGAAGATTTCATGGAATTCAATCATTGACGAATGTCGTGGGGTACCAAGGAAATCTTTTTCTTGTTTTTCATCTTGTTTTTTTATTTATTCATGGTATCCCGCGATATCTGTAAATGGTATTTGAACTCCATGAAATACAATGCAATGAGATGCTTTATGGATGCAATGCATGAAAACACACAAAGTCCTAGGTTAAAAGAACGTGAGCGGAGTCAAGGTCTACCCATCCCAAAAGGAGTGTACTATAGGTTAGTTGTACCTGCCGAACAAGGTTCTACAAAGTGCCCAAAGTCATCAGCCCATCTTTCGGATATTATCAACCTTCCGACTGACTCAGGGGTTAATAATATTCTCAAGAGAACCTCTTTTGAGTGTAGTATCGCGTAGCAGCCATTGTAAGATTACTCCCACATAACTCCCGCACTACGTCCTAAATAAGGCCGAGGTGGTGTCAAGGTACTACGGTCCTCAATATCACAGACTCCAGTCGACCATGGAAAAAGTTTTCGCGATTACTCGTTCAACCGAACCATTTTCGAAAGGGTCTCAACTGAGCGGAGATTCTCGAATCAGCTTGGTCGGGATTCACTCCCTATAAGCCTCATCGAATATATCCCCATCATAAAATAATGTCACTAGTCCGGGCGTAGGACTTATCTCACAACACAAGGAACAGTCCCAAATCAGAGTACAAATATATACATGCAAATGAATAGTAAAACAAATAGTAATAAATATGAACAGGTTAGGGATAACCCTCAAAAGTTAAGACATTCAGTCCCCAGTGAAGTCGCCATTTTCTGTTGCGGTGGAAATAGGATATCAAACTATTAATGAGTTTGAATCGCAATTCAATTCACAACCGCTCTTTGATTTATCCGAAGGAAAAGGTCAAAAGAGGGAAAACCTATTTTTGCATCGTAAACACAATGCGGGGAAAGATCTAGGGTTCGGGGGTTGGTTAAATTTAGGGAAGGTATTAGCACCCTAAACTTCTGTAGTACTCTACAGGAACCTTTTGTTCAAATGTTTACTATTTGCTTTATTTATTTGCTTAAGGTATATGTACAAAGGGATTAAAAGTGAGAAAAGAGACCTAAGGGGTTAATTCTAAGTTTACTCGGCAAGACATCGCATCTTGTGCCTACGTATCCTTACGGGAGTGGAATCAGAGTAATCGTAGTTCCCCTCAAAAGGGAGGTTAGAGACTTCTTGACTGTGGTCAAGGTCTCACGGGGAATAAACATGTCTTAAGGACACGCTTACGTGGAGTGTAGAAACTCTAAATCTCTATGTTGAATTGTTAAGTTGTAATTAGGGTTAAATTAGGGATTCCACGGCGGGAAACCCTAAACTGAGCGCGGCGGCTCTTTGACCTAATGCTAGGGGTAAAATTGTAATCTTGCCTGCGGCGAGGCATTTGTGAAAATTAGGGTTTGTAGTTTGTAGTTTTGAGGGTTTGAAATTGAGGACTATTGACACGGCGGTCAAATGCTAGACCTAATTCCTTCGGATGCGTAAGGTGACAGAAACATTGCGATACATCAGCAGAAATTTAAATCATACATCAGCAGAAATTAAATGCGAAAAGTAAACGCGATTATTAGGTTCGCGAGATTACAATTGAGATACAGATACAAATATGAATGAAACTTAAATGAAAACTCAAAACACTAAATGTGAACTGCAAAAAAATGAACACCCGTTAGTAGGCATGGTCAACCAGTTATCAGATGAACTACGAGGCAATGAAGAAAATGAGATACAAACTCGAGATTGTTTTATTTGATATTTAATGATTTAACTTACAAAAGAATTTTTTTAAAAAAGATTTTATTTTTTGCATTTTTAAAAAAGGAGTTTTTCATTATTTTATATTTACAAAAGTTTTAAGTTTATAAAAAGATTTCAATTTATTTTTAATATTTATTATTATTTTTTTTAAAAAAAAATTCTTTTATAATTACAAAACTAAAATGTTATATTATTTTTTTTAAGATTTTTTTTTTACATTATGAAAATTAAAATGTTAATGTAGTTTTTTTTAAAAACATAAACAAATTAAATTAAAAAATGAAATAAAGAAAAAAAGATAAAAAGGAGGAGGGGTTGGGCCGGTCACCACATCCGGACCCAACCCGGTTAGTAACTTAATTGAAAAAAAGATTAGGGTTCTGGGAACCCTAATGCTTCTTCGGCGCCGTTCGCACATTCCTCTTCTCTCATCTCTTTCTCCTCTCTTCACCGTCTTTCTTGCGCCGTGATCCTCCCTTTTCCTGAAAAAAAATATGAACAGATAAACACTTGATCTCCCTACCTTTTTCTTTGATGCTAGGCTTGAACTTATGGACGGTGAGGAAGAACTTCAACTCTCTGAGCCCGCGGGTTCGAGGAAGGTTTGATTGCCCGCCGTTTAAACGGCGAAGGTGATCTTCCTTCGATCGATAGCGCGGTCGTGGTTGTTGGAGGCGATGATGAGAATTCGTCTCTGAGTCTCGCGATTCTCACTCGTTAGGGTTTCTGCATGTGGATTCTTCGTCGTTTCTGGTACTCTCCGTCTAGGGTTTCTCCGCGATCTGGGTGTTCTTCGTTCTCTCTCTCGCGGTTACGTTCTAGGGTTTGTGTCCTCCCTTCCATCAGGTTGTATCTCCCTTTTTATACACGCTTTATTTTTCTTTTTGGGCCTTGAACTTGTGTTATTCTGAGATTTGATTTTGTGGTGATATTATTTGATTTTGATTTTTCCAGATTGAGTTCCAATACGATGCTTTCTGATATGATTGGGATCTCAATTCATTTTTCTGGTATGACTTTGATTGATTCAAAATGAGTTCTAATGGGATACGATTTGGTTCCATCTGATACATTCCCCTTTTAGGATTTGATTGGTATTCGATTTAATCACCTGAACTGATTTGTTTTGATCTGCTTTGACATCGAATCAAAATCTCTATTATTTTCTGATATGATTTGCCTTCAGATTGGGTTGATTGGCATCTGATATTAATCCACGGGATTTCTTGATGGATTCATTTTGATTTGTTTCTATTTTTCCCAGATTGAGTTCCAATGGGATATGATTTGGACCTGACTCGAAACTTTCCATTTGCGAATTGGATTGCTTTTGGGGAATTTAGATACTGATTTGATTCCTGCTGCGATTTTGTTTTGATTCAATCCTGATCATTAGCACTTACTTTTCTTTTTCTTCTTTCAGGGTGGACATTTTGCCTTGATCTTTGCCGCCGAGACGGGTACGTGGTAGTGATGACGCTTAGTCTGAACCACTTGGAGCAGGATACTACATCCTGGCTTCTGATCATATTGCTGCTTCTGATTGACTTGGTGATGATGATTGGCTATCATGTTGAGCTGAGCCATGTATTTGTTCGTTTGTTCGTTTCATGAACTGAGTATGATTTGATAACTTGTTTTGGTGACTTATTTGTTGGGGCGATGATGCTCATGACTGAGCCCCATTCTGCGCTATGCTTTGTGCTGCAACTTGGTGTCCATTTCTTTGTGACTTGCCATCTGCATCGTGTGAAGCTGGCCCTCCTAACTGACAACCTTTTGGTATGTTTTATGCAGCTGGATGCGGTTTTGTGTGGATACTTCATTCTTCTTGCTAAACTTGCTTTCTTTGTATGCTGTTACCTTTCTTTTCTTTGGATCCTGTTGGGCATGATTTTACAGGATGCTTTCTGTGGCTTCTTGCGCATAATTCTGCCTTTTGATGCATTGTTTAGTTTGGATATGGTATTTGGTTTGCAATGTGATGCAGCTTTGGCTTATATTCAATTCTCTTGTCCTGTTTTGGTATGTTTTTGAGCCGAAGGCTCTGATGGTGTATGATGCTGTTTGGTTTCGTTTGTTCTGTTTTGAGCTTGATATTCATTCTGTTTGGTAACAGATTTGTTTCTTTGGTGGCTATTCATACCTGTATTGGCGCGAACCCCTTCCTGGTTTTGTTTATGCTGATGATGCTTGTGGCTTTTCAGGTGTTGGAAGTTTTGAAACCAAGGTGACTCAGACCTGCCGGTATCCGGGTCTGAGTCAAAACTTGCCTATGTTGCCTTATTCTCGTATCAGTTTGGAAATCCAATCGCGGCAAAACGAATCAGTCCCACTTCATTTATTTTTTCTATCTCTCGGATGTCCCGTATCGATAAGAACAGGTATCACCTGATCTGACGCCCACGGCGCGGATCGGTAACGGGGGTAGGACGCAGCTTCGGTTGTGCCACTCCCGGCACTCGATGATGACATTGTTCTGAGAGTGTCGAAAAAACTTCTAACATTTTTCTGTACTGTTTGTTTTCTTTTGATGTGCAGGTTAGCTGAGGATTCATGGAGAAGTTCAAATACAACATGAAAACCTTTAGATGCTCTTAGGATTTAGGATAGATGCTTTAATGTAATCCCTTAGGATTGAGAACTTTAACGTACTTCCTTGTAACAGCACTTTATAAAATATGAAGCAACCTCCACTTCTTGTATGATGACATTATTTATGAAATAAAATTCTCAAAATTTTGAATTTATTTATATTTTATTCTTAGTTAAAAAATATAAACAATTGTGAATAAATCCACAAGTATTTAAATCCATTAACATAGGCATAAAACATAAATATTCCCAAGTGGTATTCTTATTGGTGCACTCGTCTCATTTGTAATCCTAATCTCATCATCCGATTAAAATGTTAACCAACCATTTCATAACCAAACACATATGGGCACCGTAATCACAACATTTTCAGCATCAACAGTAACACTACTCGTAATTAAATTCCACTGACCAAATGCCAAAATCTCAATATGATCAGCCCTGGTGATAGGTAAATGCCTCAAAACCATAACGTATCAAATGCCTCAGAATTTTAATAACAGACCGTCTTCAAGGCATTGGTAGAATTTGTGTAAGATGACCAAAATACCCCTGGGACCAAACCTGCAAAACAAACACCTTCATAACTTGTTAGTGGTTAGCAAATGTACATATGAGATGATATGCGAAATGACTGACTAAATATAAGGGTAAAATTTGGGGTATTACAGCGGTGAATGGGTTTTGGATTTCGAAATCTGGGGTTTTTGTGTTTTAACGGTGAAGAAGATGGAGGTGGAGATTGTTGGCGAAAATGAAGTTGTGTTAACATGGAGGTTTTAGTTATGAGTTTCATCGGAGAAAACTGAGTTTATGAGTTGCAGATGAATAGAGTTTGTGGGGTAGTTGATTTTCGGAAGTATTTTCGATGATGAAGGTGAGTTTCCAATGATGAAGGTGAGTTTGAACGTTTGTGTGTGAATGGGTTTCAGAATGAGCGGGTTTCACAGTGAAGGGGTTTGAGAAATCGGAAGTGGGTTGAAGTTTGGTAAAGGGAGATGGAGGTTTTTTGCGTTGGAACGGAAGGAGGCCGAAAAATGAAGAAGATGATGTTGAGTTGATGATGAGAGCTGATGGGGGGCAATCGTTCGGAGGCTGACCCTTAGGATTAGGGTTGGTGTCCTCTGCGGCTAGGGTTGTCTTCTGAGGTTGGGAGATGGTGAATAGTGGCACACCCTATATAGGGCTGCCACGTGGCATGTTGTATGGCTAATTGGTGATTAATTAACTTAAATAATAAATAATGATTAATAGGATGATGATGAACACGGTTAACAACAAAAAAAATGATTAAATAAAATCTTAATGAATAACTTAAATCTTAATTAAATAATAATAAAAGAAAATAATTCTGATAATAAAAATAATTTAATTAATAATTAAAACTAATTACTCCTAAATAAATAATTTAAACTAAATCTATAAAAAAAACTCTATTTAAAATAAAACTATTTACAAAAGTTCTAACAAAATAAAAAAATAAAAAAATAAATAAAATAAAACTCTATTTAACTTCTAATAATAAAAATACTAAATTATATTTAACCTAAAAGGTATTTCTAAACTATATAATTAAATCTATTTTAAACTCTATTAAATTAATATAAATAAATAAATAAAAGAAAATAATTAATTACTAATAATCTAATTAAAATTAAATAATTTTAAAACTATTTCTAATTCTAAATCTAAAATTCTAAATTAATTTTATTTCATTAAAAAATCTAATTAATTTTAAACTAATTCCTAATAACAATTCTAAAATTATTAACTTAATTCTAAAATCCTAAAATATCTCTAAAATTACTAACTTAATTCTAAAATCCTAAAATATCTCTATAATTACTAACTTAAATCTAAAATCCTAAAATATCTCTATAATTACTAACTTAAATCTAAAATCCTAAAATATCTCTAATATTACTAACTTAATTCTAAAATCCTAAAATATTTCTAAAATTAAATCAAATATAATTAATTCTAAAATCCTAATTCTATTTTCTAGTTCTATTCTATTTGATTCTAAATAACAAAAAGGGATTAAATAAATTCTAAACAAATAAATCTATTCCTAATTCAAATTCTATTTTAATAAAAAATCTATTTAATTCTAATACTAAAAATACACTAAAAACTATTCTATCCATTTATTTTTAAACAATATTAAAAAGAAACCTATTTAAACTAATTTTAAACTATTTTAAAAAAATAAAAATTAAAATAAAAAAAACTAATAAATATTTTATGTTAAAACTATTAAAATAAAATCTATTCTAAAGGAAAAATAAATAACTATTCTAATAATAAAAAAAAAACTAATTAATTATCTAAATAAAAATAAAACAATAAATAAAAATCTATATTCTAAAAGTGAACAAATATCTAAAAAGAAATCTATTTCTATGTAAAAAAAAAATCCTATTTAATAATTCTAACAAAAAGAAAATTCTAAACTTAATTAAATTAGAAAGTTAAAACAAAAATATATACAGAAAATAAATATTTGAAAAGAAGAATGAGAAAATAAACAAAGGATTGAAATTACGAAAATACCCTTAGGCCACGTGTCACCCTCTTATTGGGCAAAAAAGTCGAGATTTGAAAAACGCTCAATCGGGGGTGGACACATGTCTAAACGGCATGAAATCAAATGAAAAATGCAAAAATAGAAAATACGAAAATATTTACAAAAGCTAGCGGGCAAATTTAGGGTATGACAACAGGATGAACGTGATATACAGAGGTAGGACAAATTTGGGGTATGACACAGTTATGAAAATATCATTTATTGGGAATGATGTGAAAATGTGTGATGAGTGGACTGTTAACCCAAACGCAATGCTGATTTAATTGGTGTGAAAGATATAGCAAGAATATGACACCAATGCATAAGATTAGCAAATATGTAGGAGTCAGTTTACGCAACCTTGCTGTAGTTATGCTTTCAGAATAAAACTCTGCCTCAATTAGGTCTTTTGAGGGTTGTATTGTGGTCTGGTTCACGGTTATGAAAACAAAGGATATTAGGCTCAAAGTATGATTTGGTACCCACCCCTTCTTCGTGATAATCTCCATACCTACGTTCAGTTAACTTTGCACCTGTTTGACGGTATAAGCTTGATGATTTAAGGTATGCTTGAAATGGCAGTCACCCTTATTTTGATGGATGCCAGTGCCCCTTTGATCTGGGTGGCCACTAAATATTATTCTGTTTTTATTGAGGGTTTCGGGGTCCTCTTTTGCTTTTGTTTTGATCCCTAACTTTTGCATGGATTGACTTTGTTTGTCAAATCCATCAGGATTGCCTCGATTTTGTCTAAGTCCCCTCTTAGGTGTTTGACTTAGCAGGCTTTTGATTTTTTCCCCTTTTTTTTGTGACTGCCATAGCATGGGTCTTTGATGAACCACTGTCTTCTGGATTTTGCTTTGTTGATTCGAGTGCGAGGTTGAATTAACTGAACACTACCCTACCCCAGGTTGAGTGTAAAGGTTTGAATATCCGAAGGAAACTGCTACTTCTAGGCTCGAAGTGGTTGACTAGGGACTAACTCCTTATCTCTCCAGTGTATGAGGGATTGAAACAATGCCTATACATCATCGGCGAGATTTTATCCAAAAGCATACTATCAGCAATTATGGGTATTTTGTTTTCGTCATCCTCCCTCAAATCTTTGCTAAAGAGCAGTGCAATAAAGGAAGTGGAGTGAAATTTTTTTTGTGATTTTTGCAATCAGTGAGAAAATGTGAGTGAATACGAATGGATTTGATCGAAAGCATGCATAATCATCACATTAACAATACCATTGATAAGAAACAATGTCTAAAAGCAAGTAGCACTTAACATAAAGGAAACTACAAATGCACAAAAAAGATAAGGAAACTGCCAGTATTGAGGAACTGAGCTCTTCTTCCTTGCTTCACAGTTGGGCTAACCTTTGGCAGCTGTTTCATATTGCCCTTTGCGTTGTTCTCGTCTTTTCTTAGCTCAACTTGATTTTGTCTTAAGTGTTCCATGGTCTTCCAACAATAAGTCAAGTTCATTACTTGTGTCGGGAAATCAACCGCAGATTATGGATAAAGGGTGGATAGGCTTTTTTGGTTTTGGAATATGATATGCGATGCAAATGAAACGCATATGCAGTGATATGCGAATGCAATGCAGGTGCACACAGGATCCAGGATAACATAAGCAGGTCAAAGCGCCCTAGCCGGTAGACTATACAAGGCAAGTTCTAGATTCTTTACCCATAGACCCACTCACGGGATAACTTCTATGTTGATGGATAAGGTTCCCAAGATCACGGACACCGATCGCATCAACATTACGCAACAGGCTAGTTGTATTATAACGAGAGTACGATAGGGTCTCTCCTGAGCGGAGTCCTCATGCTAGGCACACGAGGAGCGGGTCCTCGGAGACTAACATTACACGACTACCAATATAGTAACTGGTTCTAAGAGTGGTTCCCAGAGTCATGGACCCTTCATGAATAAAACCGTGCAACAGGCTAGCTGCGTTACGATAGGATCTACGAAAAGGTCTATTCTGGAGGAGCTTTCATGCTAGGTACACAAGGAGCGAGTCCTTGGGGACTAACACTAATTACTACCAATTCTAAGCTATATTTTCTCTCTTCTTTTTCCAAAGCTCGGGTGTAGAGCTTTACTTGCAATGTTTTCCCAGAATCCAACAAGAAAATATACTACAGAGCATATAATAGAAAGAGAAAGCAATAAATAAACAATAGGAGAAAATAAACATAAAGAAAAAAGTTAAGCAAAAGGTTGGTACTCTTGAATCGAGTCAAGTTAGGCTTGACTCTCTCTTGCATAGGGCAATGCGTCTCCCCAGCAGAGTCGCCATCTGTCGTACCTCGAAAAATACGATCCTTGCGATGGCCGCGGAAAAATACTGTTCGAAACAGAGTCGCCACCGAACTTTATTCATTCCAAGGATGGAATAGGAAAATATCGATAAAACCTTTAAGGAGATAAGAACATGGTCATCGCAACCAATATTATAGGTTCGGGAGTCGGTTACGCAGAGGGAAGGTATTAGCACCCTCTACGTCCGTTGTACTCAACGGGAACTTCTTGATCGATTCGAGAGTAAAGTTAGCCATGCTTGTTTGTTTTCTTCTAAGGTTTCTCCTATAGGGGGAATGGGTGGTTTTAAGGTAGGGTGCTCGCCAAGGATTGGGGCCCTTGTGCCTACGTATCTTCACTTGTAAGAAGTGGAAAATCAGAGCATTCGTAGTTCGTGGGACTACGGGTAAAAAGGGGGGATTGTGCTCGCCAAGATCGTCGCAATTTTGTGCCTACGTATCTTACATTTAGGAGAGAATGAAGAATCAGAGCAGCCGTAGTTCGGCTAACTACGGTAAAAGGTTTGGTATGTGAACGAGTGTTTAGGTCGTATTCTAACTGCTAAACATTGGCTTGTCTGCTCGCTAAGGGAGGCTGAAGCACGGGTTTGTTATGCGCGGAAGAAGGGACTAAACAATGTTCTTTGAGAAAGTATTTAGGTTGGAGATCGCACGGGGGCGAGGAATTTGTGTTTATCGTGTTGGATGTTTTGGTTTGGGAAGGAGAATGGATCTGAATAGGTTTAAGGTTTCGATTGCACGGGGGCAAGAAAGAGGAGTTTAGTTAGGCAATTTGATGGAGAATGACGACTATTCGATAAACGAGACGTCAGCCTCGCAATCAATTAATCGGGGTATCATTGGAATGCTAGATTCCAACGACACCTTTTTCATTCGACTAAATTTGAAATATGTTTGAGAAAGTTTCAATCGCACGAGGGCGAGAGAAGAGAGTTGGATTTGAATACTTTAAGGAAGAATGACGACTACTCGATAAACGAGACGCCAATCTCGCAATCGATTAATCGGGATATCATTGGAATGCTAGATCCCAATGATACCTTTTTCATTCAATTAATTAGGGAAGTGTATTTGAATGGACAATGGTGGTATTTGTCAAGGTAGTTAGGGCATGTATTTTATATACGAAAAGGTCGAGTAATCCACAACCTAAAGCGTACGCCCCAAGAGTGGTTACTCAAGAATTCAAGGAATGCGGGACTCCAAGAACTCCATTCTTTCGTAATTTAATCAAGAAAATAATTTGGATTTGACGTATGGTTTAGAAACATACTAGGGTTTAGACTCGATCACCCGTAGGCGAGGAACGAGGTTATAGAGGTTGTATGTTTAGGAGGAATGACGACTACTCGATAAACGAGACGTCGGCCTCGTAATCAAATCAATCGGAACATCATTGGAATGCTAGGTCCCAACGATACCTTTTTCATTCGAAATATGTTTGATGGATAGTTTAGACGCGAAAGAGTTTGAATTGAAAGAGATTTTTTATTCAATCACACGAGGGTGAGAAACGAGGTTATGCGGATTGAAAAATTAGGAGGAACGACGACTACTCGATAAACGAGACGTCAGCCTCGTAATCAATTAGTCGGGATATCGTTGGAATGCTGGATCCCAACGACAATCTTTTTCATCCCATTAATTATGAAATATTATTTGTTGGACAGTGAATACTTGTCCAAATAATTAAAGGAGGTATTTTAGAAACGAAAGTTTGAACGACACACCATTCATTGCGTACGCCTCAATAGTAGTCACTCTCGAATTCGAGGAATGCGCGACTCCAGGAACTCGATTATTTCGTGATTTAATTTAGAAAAAATAATTTGAATGGATTAGCGTACTCGGACTAGGCGCGCTAAGTATTCTGGAAATGTAAGACGCAAAGGGGCACGACTCGAGGTGTGCACCTCGAGAGCAGTCGCTTAGAAAATTCAAGGAAGGCGAGATCCAAGAATTTGATTGTTTTAAATTTTGATTAAGAAGATGGTGTAATTTGATTAAGAAAACTAATTTTGATTTTCATATGTAAGAATAAATTAATTAATTGTTTATAAAAAGATTTTGAGAAAAGCTAGTCATATTTGATTGTTTTGAAAAAAGCAAAAAAAGGTTTAATATCTTAGAAAAATATTTTAGCTTTATTAATAAAGTACATATATTTTTTTTATACTTAAAATATTATTATAATTAATTGTTTTGAAAAAAGTTAATATCTTTAAGAAGAAATAAAATATATTTTTTGAAAAGTTTATTATTTAAAAGTATTAATTTGGTAGTGATTTCGTCATATATTTTAAAAGAATAATTTGAGTTGATTTATAAAAATGTCTGAGAGTAATTAAAAACTATTTTATAAAAATTCAAATAAATTAAATGAAAAAAGTAATTTGCAAACCGGAAGGCGGAACAACCACAACTCAAGGGCGTGCGCCTCGAGAGCGGTTGTTCAAGACTTCAAGAGGTGTTAGACCTCAAGAACTCACTACTTTCGTGATTTAATTAAGAAAACTAGTTTAATCCAATTAAAAATGTTGCTTATCTTTTGAAAACTTACAAATGACATTCATATTGTCTAAGTAAAAGAAATCTCAATCATTGAAATAGACATGTTAAATTTAAAGAAATCAATTTAAAATATTATACACATAGCAAACCAAATCTTTGGTATAATGGTAGGATAAAAAAACTTAATTGAACAAAGCATGTCTAATTCCAAAGATTCATCAACAAACCAAACTTTGTAGCATAACATATTTATTTCTCAAGATTCATCAAAATTGAAAAAGTCTACATATAATGACTACCGTAAAAATTAAATTCAAGCACCATTGTGAAACAAAATCAATAAGACGACAACAGTACGTAAATGAATCAGTCACGGATACACCAATAGATAGGCAATGAATAATTAGAATTAAGTAACATTAGAACTTCCACAATTTAAATTAATTAGTAACACTGATATAACAACCTATTACTATCAAAGAACTTGATATCAGTATAATTTACAGAACACCAGAATTTAGTGCTGTCAAAAATAGGTCCAGGATTAGGAAAGAAAAGTCACCATGAAATTTCATTCAACAGCTACATGGTCTATACCGAGGATAACAAATTATTACAGCAGACAGACATACGCACACGATATTGATTCGAAACCAAAAAAAAACCAACACGCGTTTCAAATAACAGTAATGTTCAGCATCAATAACAATCATCTAAACCCAACACCAAAACAAAAACGGGTAGCAATCATAATGATGTTATCAAACAATTGACAAAATAACAGGATGTAAGCAAGTTAAACTAGCTTAGCAGTATCTCTTGAAAATTTCTCAGAATCAAAAGCGTTACCGAAATGATGCCATTAATATTGTAGTTGGATGAGGCTATGATGCTGCGAAGCTGCTGCCGGAATCCTTGCCGAAAATAAGCTCCAAACCTGCTGAATACCTTATCGCTCGAATTGGTGTCTTAGTTCACGTCGTTTGTTGTAGTATGGCGAGTATGAGCTGTTGAGTTGCTTGTCGTGTCGCAGTTGTAGCTTTATACTGCCAAGTCCGACAATTCATCGTCGGTGAAACCATTCCGCGGCTCTCGTTATCATTGCTGTGTCGGCGTCAGAACTCATAACCTTTCACCTGTCAAACACAGAACACGGTTGGATTACAAACAAAGCTTGACGCGAATATCTTCATGACTCAGGCGTTGCAACTGATCTTGCTGCTTAGTTGCTGAAATTTGCAGGCTGTCTCTCGGTGAGATATTTGCTGAAGGTTGCAGAGCCTGAAATCGCTCTCGTTGTCGAGGTGAACTAAGCCGGTTATAGCTGATGAGATGAGCTTTTGCTGAGATGTTGTTGTTGTTACAAATCATAACTGAGTCGCGAGCTGCTTGATGTGTTATAAGGTGTTGCTGAAGTTACAAGACGAAACTCAGTGATGAACTGGACAAAATGTTGAGTTGCTATGTGTCACCGGCGACACTACTGCAGAGTCGAATGAAACTGGATTTGGAATTGCTTGGATGGTGGAGCAAGGTTCTCCTCTGCTTTTTTAAGTCGCCTTTGCGTAACCGAAACAATGGCTCTAGTGGCATTAGAATGTAGCAGCAACACAAGCCTTAGAACATCATTCGAATTGGCAGGGCTACACCATCTAAGAACCGCTCAACTTGTTCAAACTCAGAACCATATTGGTACCTGTCAAACAGAAAAGATAGAGACAAACATCATCTAAATCAATAACAAAACAAACAGCAGATGAACTTCCTATATTGCAAACCAAACCGCATTATTCTTCAAAGTATTGCGCGCGATTCCATAATGCTGCAGTCAACTGAGAGTTAATCACTGCGGTACCATTGTTGAGGCTTTGGAATATTCGCGGTATATCAGCGCTGCTTCCTCTTATGCGGCGTCAAAGAAATATCCATCCACCCGCCTGATTTTAGAACCTGTCAAACATAAAACATAGCCTGTGTCCTTTCTCTTTCTTGTCATCGTCCAATCTAAGCACAATGCAAGAAACTAGCTGGCCAACAGAAAATATACTAGAAAGAAAACTTTCTCCAATCTCGGTTTTGTCATTCAAAATAGGATCTAGTGCATCTGAAGCATTAACAATACCACGTAAACCCCCTGGTAAACTAACTGCAAGATCTTTATTATTTACTTCAGCAACAACTCCCCACAGCTTCATTCCAGGAGTTAAATATTTGAGAGTAACTCTATTCACATGCCGTGACAATTTTCCGGTGATACCAGCACCGAAAAGCAAGCCAAAATCACTTTCAGCGTCTTCACTCTTACTAAACACTTTTTTCTTCTTCTTATTCTTCCACAAATTCTTAGATGGATCTTCATCGCCAAACTTCTCGTAATTATTACTACTTCGCTTCACAGAAAATTCTCCACCTCGGGGAAAGTCGGGAACCTCGTCTTCGAGCTGCAATGCGAGTGATTCTGACTTCACGGAGGCGCCGTTTTGTTCCCGTTTTGGTTTGGATATTTTCTTAGAAGCTTTATCGATTTTAAGCTTGTCGTTGCTCTTATTCTTTTGCGATTTTTCCGAACGCGGTGCCATGGTTTTGTTGTTGCTTAGTTCTTACCTTGTTATGGTAAGAAGCTGGTTTGCGATTCGGTTGAGAGTGAAGGAGATGGTGTTGAACATGTGTGGATTTGGTGAACGAATCAAAGAGAGTAGACGGAGAGAGAGAGAGAGGTTTTTTGATTCTGATTATTTTATTTATGGTGAAAAGCAGCGGTGAAGACAAAGGAGAAGGTGGGTATTTGATTGTTCACGGCGTGAAGAAAATGGAGAGGGCGGAGGGGTGATGGAGTAAACAGGTTTGTGGTGGCAGAATGGAAACCGCGGCGAGAGGTTAGGGTTCCTCCATTGGGACGGCTGATTTTGGGGTTTTTTTTCAGGGATGAACAGTGCTAAAATTAGGGTTTTGAGATAGAATTGGGGCTGACGGCTAGGGTTACCCCTCAGAATTGGGGGTCTTGTGAACAGTGTAGGTACCTTATTTATCCCAAGAAATCCAACCCTAATCCACCGTGTCCTAAATAAATTTCAATTTTTCCCCTTTTTTTTAATATTTTCTTTTAATTTATTTTTCTGAATAATAATTAAGAATCATTCCTAACTCTATTATATTTTTTTAAATCATTATATTAACTATTACTAAAAATTAAACTCTAATCTAATTCTTAATATAAATCCTAATTAAATTCTAACTCTATTTTTTTAATCTATATTTTTTAAAATTAAAATTTCTAAATTATAATTAAGTTCTATCTAATTAAAAAATTTTAAATTTAAATCCTAATTTCTAATTCAAAACTAATTTAAAAAAAATTAAAAAAACATTATATTAACCTATCACGAGAAAAATGAAATTATATATAAAAAAAGATAGATATATATATATAAAAAACAAATGTCACGTGGCATACTCTTATTGGGCTAAAAAGCGAAAATGCCTGTTTTTGCTGAAAAATACGCTACGCTGTATAAGCGAGGTAAATTAAAAACAAAGTCGGGCAAATGAGAATTTTAAAAAAAGGTAGGACAAATTTGGGGTATGACACTTCGGAAGATCTTGATGTTCTTCAATGATTTGAGTGACATCTTCTTGTGGTATTGCTTGATCCTTTGAAGTCTCTTCTTGTTGTTGTGAAGAATCTACTATATCATCATCATCATCATCCACAATAATATTATCCTCTTTCGAGGGGTTAGTCTCATCAAAAGAAACATGAATGGATTCTTCAATAGTAAGAGTTATTTTATTAAAAATTCTAAAAGCTCTACTAGAGAGAGAGTAACCAAGGAATATACCTTCGTCGTACTTCTCATCAAACTTACCGAGATTGTCCTTATTGTTGTTAAGAACAAAACATTTGCATCCGAATATGTGGGAAAATGCTATGTTTGGTTTCCTACCCTTGAACAACTCATACGGAGTCTTCTTGAGAATTGGTTGAATATTGACACGGTTGCTTACGAAGCATGTCGTGCTAACCGCATCCGCCCAAAAATACTTAGGAAGATTTGAGTCGCTAAGCATTATTCTTGCAAGCTCCACCAGTGACCTATTCTTCCGTTCTACGACACTGTTTTGTTGGGGAGTCCTTGGTGCGAAAAAGTTGTGAGAAATTCCATGCTCTTCGCAAAAATCTTCTAAATCTGGATTTTGGAACTCTCCACCATGGTCGCTTCTTATGGAGGCTATGGTGAGTGAATTCTCGTTTTGAATTTGCTTTTCATACTTCTTGAATGCTTTGAAAGCATCATTTTTCTGCACTAAAAACAATGTCCATGTGTATCGAGAGAAATCATCAACAATAACTAAAGCATAAATGTTACCTCTGAAGCTTTTCGTTCTCGATGGACCAAAAAGATCCATATGCAACAATTGAAGTGGTCTTGATGAAGAAACCACTTGCTTGGATTTAAAAATTGTCTTGGTCTGTTTCCCCTTTTGACATGCGTCGCATAACTTATCTTTGATGAATTTTATCTTCGGAAGACTAACAACTAGATCATGCTTTATCAACTTATTTAAATGCTCCATGTGAATGTGAGCAAACCTTTTATGCCATAGCCACACCTCGTTTTTGTTCGCCATTAAACATTTTACCTTCAAGGATGAGTCATCAAAAGAGATCATAAAAATATTATTAAATCTTTTACCTTTTAGCAAGATGTCATCGGTGACTTCATGTTCTATCAAACATTCATCCTTTGTGAAGTTGATTCGGAACCCTTTGTCACACAATTGACTTATGCTAAGTAGCTTGTGTTTAAGGTCGTCCACATAAAGGACGTCTTCGATGATTGTACATGGAGGTGCACCAACAGTTCCTACTCTAAGAATTTTTCCTTTATTATCATCACCGTAAGTAACGTATCCTTTGGCCTTTAATGATAGACTTGAAAATTTGTTGATATCTCCCGTCATATGCTTTGAACAACCGCTATCAAGATACCATTGATTAGAAGTTGTCTTCAAGCATACCTACAACACAATATCAAGTATTGTTAGGTACCCAAATTGTTTTGGTTCCTTGATAGTTAGTACCCTTTTCAACCCACACATAATGCCCTTTAGCAACACCAATGTTACGCACATAGCAAGCATTAGGTGTATGGCCTTTAATTCCACAATAAAAACAATTAGGTTGAAAATGACTTCTATATCTAGGAACATAATTCTTTTTCTTCACAATTCTTTTCTTTTTATGACTTTAATGCATACTTTTAGAAGTGTTTGCCTTTTCTTTAACAACTTGTTCACTTGCTTTCACAAAAATGGTTTCATTTGTGCTTGGTTTGGAAAACTTAGAATATCCTAATCCACTTTTATCATTAGGATATCTTTGGTGCCTAAGAATTTCCTCCAAGCCAATTTGACCTTTTTTGTATCTTTCTAAAACTCTTTTAACTTGAACAATTTTAAAAGATAAGGATTCACAATTTTTGCATACAAGACTTTGTTTTTCATCCATCAAATTTTGTTTTTCATTTTTAATGTTTTTTTATAAAAGCAGTATTTTGTTCTTCTAAAAATGAAATTCTTTTCTTTTGGGATGAGATGCTTTTATACAAAGTCTTGCACTCTTTTAGAAGTTCATCTATGACTTCTTGTGCATCATTGTTATAAATTGAAAAATTGTTGCTAACCTCATCAATTTCTTCATCGGAGTGATGTGACGCCATAAGAGCCATATTTGCACATTCATCGCTTTTTGATTCCGATGATGAACTTATCTTATTATCGTCCCAAGCAACATAAGCCTTTTTATTCTTGAAATCCTTCTTGCCTTTGAATCCTCCTTTCTTTGCAAGTTTCGGGCAATCCGGCTTTATGTGACCTTGCTTCCCACATTCGTAACATGTGGCTTCTTGATTCGATGTGGAAGCATCCTTTTTCCTGAAATGTCTATTTTTTTTAGGAAAAGAAGAATTTTTATTTGTGTTAAAAAACTTACCAAGCTTCTTTACAAGAAGCATAAAATTTTCATCTTCGGAAGTCTCGTCGTATTTGTCATCCATTGTGTCAATCTTCAAGGCAATTCCTTTGGACTTCTTTTCTTGACTTTCGTGCTTCTCGAGCCTTCCAAGTTCCAATTCGTGCTCTTGAAGTTTGCCAAATAAGGATGCGGATGTCATCGTTGAGAGACTCTTCTTTTCCGAAATAACGGTCACTTTTGGTTGTCATTCCCTTGTTAAGGATCTTAGGACTTTCAGGTTGAGATCATCATTGGTGAAGGTCTTCCCGAGAGCAATCAAGTGATTTGTTAGATGAACGAATCTCTTTTGAAAGGCAACAATAGATTCACCAGGCTGCATACGGAACATCTCATATTCTTGACTCAACGTGTTGAGCCTTGATCTTTTTACTTCGGTGGTTCTTCATGCGTTTCCACCAAGGTGTCCCAAATCTCCTTTGCCGATTTACACTGTGATACACAGAAGAACTCATCCATACTGAGAGCGCTTTGGAGTATGTTGATTGCTTTCTTCTCATTAAGAATCTTTTTCTTATCGTCTTCATCATACGTGCTTTTCAACTTTGCGGTTCCAACGCCATTGACCACATTTACTGGATTGTATGGTCCTTCTTCGACTGCTTCCCATATACCTTCTCCTTGGGCTTCAAGATGCACCTTCATTCTGATTTTCCAGAAATCGAAATATTCTCCAGAAAACAGTGGTGGTTTATTACTACTTCCACGGTCTTTGAAAACCGGGTTGGTGCTAGCGGAAGCCATACTGAATCGTTAGGAACAGGTTACCTTAACCTGCTCTGATGCCAATTGTAAGTTTAGAGTATGCCTAAGAAGGGGGGTGAATTAGACTTTAGAAACTTTTTCTGGTTTTTCGAGATTCTTGAATTTTACTCGGTTATGTTCTTGATGATGAAAGCAGTAAAAAGCAGAATGAAAATGGACACAGAGATTTATAGTGGTTCCCTTCACAATCCGAAGGTACTCCACTCCCCTTTCCACACGAAAGAGATTTTTCACTATAGTTTTAGAATGTACAAACTATCACACCATCAACTGGTGAGGCCTACTATCTAACAACTATTCAACAACTAGTGTGCAAGAACAATCCTCTTGCAAGAACTAACCCTTGTGTCCAACAATCCTGGATCACAAGTCACAATAGAAACAATTCTGTAATTCTTTGATTTGAGAGTGATATAATAATATCAATACAATGATTGATCTTCTCCTTTTGATCAAAATTCACTTTTCAATATCAATACAAGTGTTCAAACATTCTGGATATGAAATGGTATGAAAAGTATGAACACTTTTTGAAATATTTGAAAGTATTTGAAAAATAGTGAATTTGATTGAATGATTATTTTAAAAATTATTGGAGGTGTTTTTCAATTTGAAATATTCAGAATTTATATGAGTCAAAACACCATTTCAAAAAGGTATAAATGTGTATGAATCAAATAATGAAAAGGTATAACAATTACACATGATTTGAATTTGAAAAGAAACAATTTTTACAAATTCGTTCAGTGTTAATCAGTTAACCATATAGGTTAATCGGTTAACACTGGAACGTTAGCCCTGAGAATTTAAAATTTGAGACCATTAACCGGTTAACCTATATGGTTAATCGGTTAACACTGTGAAAACTCAGAAAAAAATACTCAAGTTAAAAGTGTTATACCAGTTCCAAATAATTTTAAAAATATGCAAATGCAATATGTTGATATGATAGACTATTTGAACACTTGTATATCAATTAAAGGAGTGAGTTTTGATATACCAAAGTCTTGTGTCTAAGTCTTGAAAAAGTAGACGATCATTTGCACAGGAAGCTTGATTCGCATGACAATATTCCATTGATGATGCGTAGTCTTGATCTTGATCACTTTGAAAGCTTGACTTTTTGCAAACATGGAATGAGCTTAAGTCTTGTTGACATCACCAAAATCTTGAGATTGAAGTATGCTTCTACAAAACATAAAACACCTGCTCTATAAAAGACATACAACAGTGGGGTAGCTTTCAACAGAGGAACTTAGTCCTTACACCCACATATCAATATATATATATATATATATATATATATATATATATATATATATATATATATATATATATATATATATATATATATATATATATATATATATATATATATATATATATATATATATATATATATATATATATATATATATATATATATATATATATATATATATATATATATATATATATATATATATATATATATATATATATATATATATATATATATATATATATATATATATACAAAACTAAGCATATTCAACATTCATGCTTCTACAATTCACATCATTTACACATAAACATTTGCAATTATGTTTATTCACCAATCACAATTTTAATGATGGTAAATGCAACTCATAGAGACCGACCCATGACTCTATGCAGATGCAAATGCGGTACCGACTCAATCATCTCAAGTTCACTCAAGAACTTATTGGAACCATTGCTCACACCTCTCCTAGGCACACAATGTTCACCCATTGCTCACACCCCACATGGGCACACAATGTTATGGATTGCTCACACCCCACCTTGGGCATACAATCGTTCAGCAAATTCTACGCGGAATCAATCAACACAAGAATATATATCATGATGCTTCACATGCAAAATGACTCCATACACTTCTTGAAATGCATACATATTCATAATATTCCCATGCATTCATCTCATATTATCACATACAATCCATGTGCATTCACAGCAATTATGCCAAACGGCAACAAACGCTCTAATTATTTAAGCCTCACTTACTTAAAATGATTAATTTTGATTAATCGGTAAAATTGGCTAAAATTTGGCTCAAAATAATATTTCTTTTCACCAAGTTATAGAACATATTATTAGCTTCAGTTTGATATAAAGAATGACAAAATCCGATAAACGGTGAAGAAGTTATGAATTTTCAAAGTTTTGAAAAATAATATTTTTCTCACACTTACAGTGTTAACCGATTAACACTTTCTGTTAACCGATTAACACACCCAGATTTTCAAAATCCTGGCGCATTAACACTTTGTTAATCAGTTAACAGATATTGTTAACCGGTTAATATAACACCCCGTTCCCAAAATAAAATAAAACAATCAAATAAAACACATATCAGAGTTTCTCTCCCAAACGGGATGCCACAATACACATCAAAATTTCCACAAATATTTTTCCAAATAATTTAACTGAATTTTTTTCAATAAAATTGCAGCGGAAAAAGATATGGTCTGCCATAACACAAAATATCATATACATACATCATCCATATCCATCATCATCATCATCATATATACAATAACGGCCATCTGCCCCAAAATACATAACATCATTACCGATCAACATCAAACATCTCACAAAATATCAGATACGCCACGGGGGCACACATATCAAAAATACACAATAATACTCCCAAAAATGCCCCGGTGTTACGTATCAGAGCAGTCCTACGGAGACACCACAATCCAACTAGCTAAACACCTGGATTGTCTATACTTCCGAAGAAGCACAGACCACAACAGTAACAAAGGGGGTGAGAATTACGATTAAATAATAATGGTATAATAGTACATGAAATAAAAGGCAGAAATCAATGATAATACTATTTCATATACATATCATTCGGACTCACGGTCCCCACCGTCAACCACAACACACAATCACGCAATAATGTACTCACAAAACTCTTAACATGCGGTACCGACTCACAATTACGATGGGCACCGGGCCATCAACCCTCCACACAAGAGCACATATCAACGATGGGCAACTGGCCATCAACCCTCCACTCAGGGAGCACACCACACTGATGGGCAACTGGCCATCAACCCTCCACTCAGGGAGCACACCACACTGATGGGCAACTGGCCATCAACCCTCCACAATGGGAGCACCATAACAATACTGATGGACACCTGGCCATCACCCTCCACAACGGGAGCACAACACATTAACGATGGACAACTGGCCATCACCCTCCTCACAGGGAGCACACCAACAATACTGATGGTCACTGGGACATCACCCTCCTCTACGGGAGCACACAACCATATTCACATACATCATACATCTAGCACACCAAGTGCAAACCGATCCTATTGATCCGCCCTTCACACAATATATATATACACGACGCACAAGGCGTATCGATCCCACAGATCCATTCCTATCATAAAATACATACATAACAAGCACACAAAGTGCGTCGATCCCACGGATCCTCTCACCACACAACTTATCACATACAATGCACACAAGGCATGTCGGTCCTACTGACCCAAATACATCACATAACAACATACAAATGCAACGCATAATAAGCATACCGATCCTCACATCTCACACACAGCACACACACGGTGCACACATCTCACGTACACATCCACACCGGTTCATACATAAAGCATAGTTCAACGATTATGCCACTTGCGATAGACGCCGGCCAAACAACCCTACAACCACCAACATACGCTCGCATCAGCTCTCCAGCAAACCTCCCATCGCACATGACCAACGAGGGTCCAAGTCCACAGAGGAACAACACAAAAACAGCAGCAAAGCACAAAACTGCTGTTGGGCTTACTGGCATGTTCACCTGGCGAAGGGCCGCAGCGAACATTCGCCACCATTCGCCTGGCGAAGACTCACCCCCATTCGCCCAGCGAAGGCTGGCGAACACCTGCAGAATTAGAAAAATTTTGCGCATCGGAATCATCATCCACACCCGATTTTGCCCGATTAAATTGACAACTCACAACTAACAACATACTACAACTGAGCTACGGGTCTATTCCCGATTCTATCCGACTATTCATCAACTCTGCTCTCAAAACCAACTTCCGGCTCAACTTCAAACTTGACCGAAAATCCCAAAACTCATCCAATCTAACATCCCCAACACATGCACCGATTTAAACATCAAACAACACAACAAGATCAGTAACAAGAACATGCAATCAACCAATTCATCATCAATATTCCATAATCTCATACATGGGGTTAGGGATTCCCCTTTCTACCAACATTCATGCACATACCAAAATAACCGTTAAATCCCCCCCCCTTACCTCAAATTCGATTCTGAAGTTGATGAAGCACCTAAAATCTTCACGAATCCCGCGTGCTCTTGCCTTACTTCCCTTGATCGCTTGCTCGCTTGCTTTCTCCTCCCTCTCGTGTTCGTACGAGTTCTCTCCTTTCTCCTTCTCTTTCTATTTTGCAAAAGACCCCCTTACCCTCAATACCCCAAAATCCTTTGTAATCCAATTAACTCATAATAATATTTTCTCATAATACTTTTATTCTAAAATCCATTTAAATTATAATTTTACTCATAAAATTAATATTAGTAATAAAAATGATAATAATTAATAATAATATCACATTACTATTAAATATCATTTTTTTATCACTGTATACCAATATCATGAGTTCTTGATCCTTCAAAATAATCCTCAAGCACATTCACAAATAAAATAATTCTAAAAACTAAAAATAATTAAAATGGGTGTTACAACTCTCCCCTACTTTAATTATTTTCATCCTCGAAAATACCTGATGGAAATAGCTCTGGATACGCTTCCCGCATCCTGTTTTCCAATTCCCAGGTCACACTGCCACCTGCAGCACCTCCCCAAGCCACTCTCACCAACGGTATCTCTTTTCCTCTAAGTCGCTTCATCTTGCGATTCTTGATCCTCAACGACAATGCCTCCACAGTTAGATTCTCTCTAACTTGGACTTCATCCCTCTGAATCACGTGAGACGGATCGTGTACATACTTCTGAAGTTGCGACACGTGAAACACGTCATGCAAGTTCGAAAGCTCCGGCGGCAACGCCACCCTATAAGCCACAATACCAATCCGCTGCAAGATCTGATACGTTCCGATAAAATTCGGATCCAACTTTTTGGACTTCAAAGCACGTCCAACACCCGTCACTGGGTTAACCCTCAAGAATACATGGTCACCCACACTGAATTCCAACTCTTTCCTGCAGTTATCATAATAACTCTTCTGCCGATCCTGAGATGCTTTAATCTTTTCACGGATCATCTGCACTGTCTCAGTAGTCTGCTGTACCAACTCTGGTCCCAAAACCACACTCTCACCCGACTCATACCAACACAAAGGAGTCCTGCACCTCCTACCATAAAGAGCCTCAAACGGTGCCATCCTGATACTGGAATGGTAACTGTTGTTGTACGTGAACTCTACCAAAGGCAAATGAGTATCCCACGTACCACCTTTCTCCAACACACAAGCCCGCAAAAAATCCTCCAAAGTCTGAATAGTCCGCTCCGACTGCCCATCCGTCTGCGGATGATAAGCTAAACTCAGCTTCAACTCAGTACCCAAAGCCTCTTATAAACTCTTCCAAAACACAGAAGTGAACCTCGGATCTCTATCCGACACAATGCTCAACGGTATACCGTGCAGCTTCACAATTACCCGAATATAAGTCTCTGCTAGCTTCTCCAACGGAAAGCTAATACTGATCGGTACAAAGTGTGCAGACTTCGTAAGCCGATCCATAATCACCCAAATGGCGTCAAATCCTCTCACCGTATTCGGAAAACCTATAACAAAGTCCATAGCAATACAATCCCACTTCCAAACCGGAATCTCTAACGGTTGCATCATCCCAGAAGGTCTCTGATGCTCCACCTTCGACTTCTAACAAACCAAACAAGCATAGACATATCGAGCAATATCCTTTTTCATGCCCGACCATTAAAATAACTTTTTCAAGTCCTGATACATCTTCGTATCTCCTGGATGAACACTCAGGCTATTACGATGCCCTTCGTCCAAAATCGACTTCTTCAACTCATCATTATCCGGCACGCAAATTCTGCCCCGAAACCTCAACACACCCGCACTATCCAACCTGAAATCACTACCAGAGTCACTTCCGGCCTCTCGCGTCAAATCCACAAGTTTCACATCCAACTTCTGATGTTCCTTAATCATGTCCAAGAAATCATTCTTTACTTGCAATTTACCCAACGTCACACCATCCGATGTAAACTCACAAACCATGCTCAAATCCTGAAACTGCTCAATAAGCTCCATCTCTTTTACCATCAATGCCGACATATAATTGTCTTTCTGCTCAATGCATCTGCAACCACATTCGCTTTCCCTGGGTGATAACTCAAACTAAAATCATAATCCTTCAAGAATTCCAACCATCTCCTTTGCCGCATATTCAGCTCCTTCTGACCAAACAAAATTTTCAAACTCTTGTGATCACTGAATACCTCAAACCTCGAACCATATAAATAATGTCGCCAAATCTTCAACACAAAAACTACCGCAGCCAATTCAAGGTCATGAGTAGGATAGTTCCGCTCATGCACCCTCAATTGTCGCGAAGCATAGGCTACCACTTTTCCATTCTGCATAAGAACTCCGCCCAATCCCATTTTGGACGCATCACAATATACCACAAAAGGCTCACACGGATTCGGTAACACCAACACCGGCGCTGAAGTCAATCTCTTTTTCAGTTCCTCAAAACTCTCTTCACAAGCCGCATCCCACACAAACACTTGATCTTTCCTTGTTAACTGAGTCAACGACAAAGCCAATCTAGAAAAGCCTTCAATGAATCTTCGGTAATACCCTGCTAAGCCCAAAAAGCTTCTAACCTATGTTACCCTCTTCGGCGGTTCCCACTGTAACACCGCACTCACCTTAGATGGATCCAAAAACACCATCACCCGGAATAACATGCCCCTGAAAACTCACCGTCTTCAACCAGAATTCACACTTCGATAACTTAGCAAACAACTTGTTATCCTTCAACACTTGTAAAGTGATCCTCAAATGTTCCGCATGCTCTTCCTCAGACTTCGAATAAATCAGAATGTCATCAATGAACACGACAATAAACTGATCCATATAAGAATGAAAGATACGGTTCATATAATCCATAAACACACTCGGCGCATTAGACACTCCGAAAGGCATTACTGCATACTCGTAATGTCCATATCGAGTCCTAAACGTCGTCTTCTGAATATCAGCTTCTCTCACTCTTATCTGATGATAACCTGACCTCAAGTCAATCTTACTGAACACACGAGCTCCCACTAACTGATCCATCAAATCATCGATCCTTGGAAGAGGATATTTGTTCTTGATGGTCACTTTGTTCAACTGTCAGTAATCAATGCATAAATGCATGCTACCGTCCTTCTTCTTCACTAACAATACTGGAGCTCCCCACGGCGACACACTTGGCCTGATGAACTTTCTATCTAGCAACTCTCCAATCCGAGTCTTCAACTCGGCCAACTCCACTGCCGACATCCTGTACGGAGCCATAGAAATAGGCCTCGTACCAGGAACAAGATCAATGCTAAGCTCAACCTCTCTCTTCGGAGGCAACTCTGTAATATCATCCGGGAACACCTCCGGAAACTCATTCACCACAGCTAACTCATCCAACAATGCCTTGTTGTCAACAGACAGTTATGCAAATAAAGCAAACACATGCGCTTCATCTTCCAACAAGGTTCTCAATTCCTTACCAGACAAGGAATCTGCCAATGCTTCCTCTTCAGGAGTCAAAAACAATAACACTTTCCGAAAACAATCGATGTACACTCGGTTGAACTCCAACCAGTTCATACCAAGTATAACATCCAAACCACCAAGTGGCAAACAGATCAAATCCACACCGAAGTCTCGGCCAAAGATAGTCAGTGGACACTTCAAACACACAAGTGAAGTAGTCACTGAACCAATCGAGGGAGTTTCAATAGTCATCGCCGCTCAAGAGTAGTCGGTACCAAACCTAACCTCTTCACACAATCAACAGAGATAAACGAGTGGGTCGCACCCGTATTAATCATAGCAGTCAAAGGAATGTTATTGATAAAACAAATACCTTCGATCGAATTTTCTCTGTCTTCCGCTTGAGTTCCCACAACTGCAAATACTTTACCCGCCACCTGAGGAGCCTGAGGCCTCCTTGGCTTCTCACAATGAGTACTAATGTGGCCCTTCTCGCCACAATTATAACAAGTAGGCATATTAGTCCTACAATCCGCCATCACATGGCCTGGCTTCCCACACTTGAAGCACTTTTTCGCATCAGGAGGACAATCATTGGCACGATGACCCATGCCACCGCACCGGAAACACTTCGTACCAGTCAACGCCCTACCCTCTCTGGGCTTCCTATCAACAGCACCCCTGAACTTCCCCTTACCAGTCGGAACACTGTAAGGAGTACCACCGAACCTTTGGTTACCCTTACGATCACTTGCCGCCTTGTAGTGTGTGATCCTCGCACGGTTATTGTTATCATAGATACGAATCCTACTCACCAACTCAGGATAGCTCCTGATTTTCTGACATGCGATTCCCATCTTGATCTCTGGCCTCAGCCCATTCTCAAATTTCAGACACTTCGAAGTCATAGCTTCCTCAGTATTGTAATGAAGACAATACTGAGCCAGCTCCTCAAACTTAGCCGCATACTCTGCTACCGACATACTGCCCTGTTTCAATTCCAAAAATTCCACCTCTTTAGCACTTCTGACATCTTCTAGAAAATACTTCTCCAGAAATCCAGACCGAACCACCTCCCAAGTAATCGGAGTCCCCGAAGCTTCCATCCTCTGACGGCAATTATCCCACCAAGCCTCGGCCTCCCCCTCGAGCATGTGAGTACCAAACCTCACCTTCTGCTCGTCACTGCACCCATGGTTCTAAAGATCTTCTCTATTGCCTTCAGCCATTTTTGTGCAGCTACCGGATCTAGAATTCCACCTTCAAACTTTGGTGGCTTGTTGCTCTGGAACTGCGTCAGGTCTCTAAACTGAGCTCCCGCAGCCAGATTTTCTGGTGGTCACCACTAGTGCCATAGCGTACATCGCCACAGCCAACGCCGCGTCATTTCTCCCAGCCATTCTGCTCAACAACAATCCAGGTTAACAGAAAACAAGCAACTATATCCTATAGACAGACTCAACACACTACACTGGCCGGACGGATCGACCTGCTCTGATACCAACTTGTAACACTCCGTTCCCAAAATAAAATAAAACAATCAAATAAAACACATATCGGAGTTTCTCTCCCAAACGGGATGCCACAATACACATCAAAATTTCCACAAATATTTTTCCAAATAATTTAACTGAATTTTTTTCAATAAAATTGCAGCGTAAAAAGATATGGTCTTCCATAACACAAAATATCATATACATACATCATCTATATCCATCATCATCATCATATATACAATAACGACCATCTGCCCCAAAATACATAACATCATTACCGATCAACATCAAACATCTCACAAAATATCAGATACGCCACGGGGGCACACATATCAAAAATACACAATAATACTCCCAAAAACGCCCTGGTGTTACGTATTAGAGCAGTCCTACGGAGACACCACAATCCAACTAGCTAAACACCTGGATTGTCTGTACTTCCGAAGAAGCACAGACCACAACAGTAACAAAGGGGGTGAGAATTACGATTAAATAATAAAGGTATAATAGTACATGAAATAAAAGGCAGAAATCAATGATAATACTATTTCATATACATATCATCCGGACTCACCGTCCCCACCGTCAACCACAACACACAATCACGCAACAATGCACTTACACAACTCTTAACATGCGGTACCGACTCACAATCACGATGGGCACCGGGCTATCAACCCTCCACACAGGAGCACATATCAACGATGGGCAACTGACCATCAACCCTCCACTCAGGGAGCACACCACACTGATGGGCAATTGGCCATCAACCCTCCACAATGGGAGCACCACAACAATATTGATGGACACCTAACCATCACCCTCCACAACGGGAGCACAACACATTAACGATGGACAACTGGCCATCACCCTCCTCACAAGGAGCACACCAACAATACCGATGGTCACTGGGCCATCACCCTCCTCTACGGGAGCACACAACCATATTCACACACATCATACATCTAGCACACCAAGTGTAAACCGATCCTATTGATCCGCCCCTCACACAGTATATATATATACACGACGCACAAGGCGTACCGATCCCACATATCCATTCCCATCACAAAATACATACATAACAAGCACACAAAGTGCGTCGATCCCACGGATCCGCTCACCGCACAACTTATCACATACAATGCATACAAGACTGTCGGTCCTACTGACCCAAATACATCACATAACAGCACATAAATGCAACGCATAATAAGCGTACCGATCCTCACATCTCACACACAACACACACACGGTGCACACATCTCACGTACACATCCACACCAGTTCATACATAACGCATAGTTCAACGATTATGCCACTTGCGATAAACACCGGCCAAAAAGCCCTACAACCACCAACATACGCTCGCATCAGCTCTCCAGCAAGCCTCCCATCGCACATGACCAACGAGGGTCCAATTCCATAGAGGAACAACACAAAAATAGCAGCAAAGCACAAAACTGCTGCTGGGCTCACTGGCATGTTTGCCTGGCGAAGGGCCGTAGCGAACATTCGCCACCATTCGCCCAGCGAAGGCTGGCGAACACCTGCAGAATTAGAAAAATTCTGCGCATCAGAATCATCATCCACACCCGATTTCGCCCGATTAAATCGACAACTCACAACTAACAACATACTACAACTGAGCTACGGGTCTATTCCCTATTCTATCCGACTATTCATCAACTCTGCTCTCAAAACCAACTTCCGGCTCAACTTCGCACTTGACCGAAAATCCCAAAACTCATCCAATCTAACATCCCCAACACATGCAACGATTTAAACATCAAACAACACAACAAGATCAGTAACAAGAACATGCAATCAACCAATTCATCATCAATATTCCATAATCTCATACATGGGGTTAGGGATTCCCCTTTCTACCAACATTCATGCACATACCAAAATAACCGTTAAATCCCCCCCTTACCTCAAATTCGATTCTGAAGTTGATGAAGCACCTAAAATCTTCACGAATCTCGCGTGCTCTTGCCTTGCTTCCCTTGATCGCTTGCTCGCTTGCTTTCTCCTCCCTCTCGTGTTCGTACGAGTTGTCTCCTTTCTCCTTGTCTTTCTATTTTGCAAAAGACCCCCTTACCCTTAATACCCTAAAATCCTTTTTAATTCAATTAACTCATAATAATATTTTCTCATAATACTTTTATTCCAAAATCCATTTAAATTATAATTTTACTCATAAAATTAATATTAGTAATAAAAATGATAATAATTAATAATAATATCACATTACTATTAAATATCATATTTTTATCATTGTATACCAATATCATGAGTTCTTGATCCTTCAAAATAATCCTCAAGCACATTCTCAAATAAAATAATCCCGAAAACCAAAAATAATTAAAATGGGTGTTACAGTTAACAGCTCCAAAAACTCAGTTTTTAGGCCATTTTTTATACTGTTAATCGATTAACACCTGAAATTTTGGAAAAACAAGGTTACGGGTTTTCGCCCAAAACCTCCAAAAACCCGACCGATTTAATTATTTTCTCCCGATTAAATACCTACTCATCATTACCAATCATATAGTAACAGTTTAGGATCATAAAGCGCAAATTCTACGACTTCCGATTTTCATCCAAAATCTTAACCTCCAATTGTCCAAAAATGTCAAAACTCACAAATTCAACCAAATTCAATCAAACGAAATCCAATAATCACGGCTAAACATTACCCGACTAAACTACGCAATTTATTTCGAGTTTTATCCGCGAAAACATCGGTTTATATCGATATTTCCTAAGTCGACCTAAACGGAAATGTGTCGAAAACAACCAAACAATTCCAACCAAAACATACATAATTATACACAATGATAAGATAATAAGATTTCACACCCTTACCCGATTAAATCGAAGCCTAGATGTTGTTCTTGATGATTCTCCAAATTTTCCTCTTTTCTCCTCTTCTCTCTTTCCTTCTCTTCTTTTTCTCTTCTCCCTTTCTATTTCTATCTCTTTTCTTTCCACTTATATCTCTTTCTATTTTATTTCTCTCAAAACATCTATTAATCCATTTTCTCACAAACTATCCACCTTAACATTAAACACTAAATGTCTAAAATACTCCCCAATCTATTTTCCCTGAAAACTCTCAAAATCGCTAAAATAGCATAATATGTAAACATAACATATTAACACATAATTTCCACAATTTAAAATAATAATCATCCAAATAAATAAAAAAGACACAACAAAATGGGAAATCAGAATCAGGGCGTTACAAATCTTCCCCACTTTAGGAATTTTCGTCCTCGAAAATATTACCTGATCCAAACAACTCCGGATACGACTCTCGCATCCCACTTTCTAATTCCCAAGTCATATTGTCTTCCGGAGCGCCTCCCCGCGCTACTTTTACCAGCGCAATATCCTTGCCTCTTAGTTTCTTAACTTCACGATCCAAAGTCCTAATTGATAAAACTTCTACCGTAAGGTTATCTCTCACCTCAACCTCGCCCATAGGAATAACATGTGACGGATCCGGTACGTACTTTTGAAGTTGTGAAATATGGAACACATCATGCAAATTCGAAAGATTTGGAGGCAACGCCACACGGTAAGCCACAACACCAACTCGTGCAGTAATCTGATACGGACCAATAAAACGAGAAGTCAACTTCTTCGACTTTAAAGCACGACCCACACCCGTAACCGGTGTAACTCTCAAAAACACATGGTCGCCTTCTTGAAACTCAAGATCTTTCCTTCTCTTGTCATGATAGCTCTTCTGTCTACTCTGAGAAGCTCTCATCTTTTCCCGAATAAACTTCACTTTCTCCGTAGTTTGTTGTACCATCTCCGGTCCAACTACCAACCTCTCACTAGTTTCATGCTAACACGAAAGTGTTCGACATCTCTGACCATACAAAGCCTCAAATGGTGCCATACCAATACTTGACTGAAAACTGTTATTGTAGGTGAACTCAATCAACACTAAATAACTATCCCAAGCACCACCTTGCTCTAGCACACAAGCACGTAAAAAATCCTCCAACGATTGAATTGTCCTCTCGGTTTGACCATCTGTCTGCGGATGATAAGCCGAACTCAATCTTAACTTAAAACCCAAAGCCTTTTGCAAACTCTCCCAAAACCTCGATGTGAATCTAGGATCCCTATCTATTACAATACTCTTAGGAACTCCATGTAACTTCACAACCACACGAACATAAATCTCGGCTAACTTCTCCAAAGGATAACTAATATCAATCGAAATGAAGTGAGCAGATTTAGTAAGCCTATCCACAAGCACCCAAATAGCATTATGACCTCTTTGTGTACTCGGCAATCCCGTAACAAAATCCATCGATATACTGTCCCATTTCCACTCTAGAATATCCAACGGTTGCATCAATCCACTAGGCGTCTGATGTTCCACCTTAGACTTCTGACAAGTCAAACATGCATACACAAATTGAGCTACATCCCTCTTTAATCCAGACCACCAAAAGATTTTCTTCAAATCTTGGTACATCTTATTCGCTCCCGGATAAATACTTAAGTTACTTCGGTGTCCTTCTTCCAATATCATCTTTTTCAACTCCACATCATCGGGAATACAAATACGACCACGAAACATCAAAACTCCAAAATTATCAACCTTGAAATCCTCGTTGTTATTCATCATCAAATCAACGAACTTTAAATGCAACTTTTGCCTTTCACATACGGTCGCAAGAAAATCATTCGTAACATGTAGCATACCAAGTTTCACACTTCTCGGCGTTATTTCACAAACCAAACTCAAATCTCTAAAATTCTCCAAAAGTTTCCATTCTTTTGTCATCAATGCAGACATATGTAACAACTTCCGACTCAAAGCATCGGCCACTACATTTGCCTTACCCGGTTGGTAATTCAACCCAAAATCATAATCTTTCAAAAGCTCTAACCACCTTCTTTGTCTCATGTTCAACTCTTTCTGATCAAATAAATATTTCAAACTCTTGTGATCACTAAAAACCTCAAATCTCGCACCATAAAGATAGTGTATCCAAATTTTCAAAACAAATACCACGGCCACTAACTCCAAGTCATGCGTAGGATAATTCTTTTCATGCACTCTTAATTGTCTTGAAGCATAGGCCACAACTTTTCCATCTTGCATCAAAACACCACCTAAACCCGTCAAAGAAGCATCACAATAAATCACAAATGGTTCCAACGGATTCAGAAAAATCAAGATTGGCGCCGTCGTCAATCTTCTCTTTAGCTCAACGAAACTCTTTTCACAATCAACATCCCAAATAAAAGTCTTCCCTTTACAAGTCAATTGCGTTAACGGGAGTGCCAACTTTGAAAACCCCTCAATAAACCTCTGATAATAACCCGCCAAGCCCAACAATATCGACGCACCCCAAGGAGAAACATGTGGTCTTACAAATCTCTTATCCAACAAGTCATTCAATTGCTTCTTCAATTCTACCAACTCTGATGCCGACATACGATATGGTGCCATCGAAACTGGTCTAGTACCGGGAACTAGATCAATAGAAAACTCAACTTCTCTTTCCGGCGGTACGTCCGTAATATCCTCCGGAAACACTTCTGGAAAATCACACACCACTGGAAACACATCGAGCTCAACTTTGCTCTCCACCGACAATGAAGCGAACTAACCAAACAACTGAGCTTCATCCGCTAAGAGTCTCTTCAACTCTTTAAAGGATAGAAAACTCTCATCTTCATCATCTTCCAAAGAAGGAAACCTCACTAACTTGTGATAACAATCTATACGAACTCTATTAAATTCCAACCAATTCATACCCAATATCACATCTAAACCCTCTAACGGCAAACACACTAAATCCATAATGAAGTCTTTACCATACATAGTCAAAGGACAACTTTCACACACTAAAGAAGTAGTTACCGACCCTGAAGCAGGAGTCTCGATAACCATCTCACCATCACAAGAAGACATGCCCAAATCCAAACTCTTAGCGCACTCAAAAGAAATGAACGAATGAGTCGCTCCAGTATCAATAATAGCAACTAAAGGTGTACTATTAAAAAATCATGTACCTTTAATCAAACGATCTGCACTAGTAGTGTCTGAACCTGCTAATGCAAACACCTTTCTGCCCGTTTGAGCTTGTTTCGGCTTAGTACACTTAATACTAATGTGACCCACTTCTCCATAATTAGAACACTTCACCATATTCCTCCTACAATCTGTAGTAGCGTGCCCCGTGCCTCCACAGTTAGCACATTTCACTACGGGCTTCCCGCACTCAAATGATTTATGACCCATTTCACCACACTTGTAGCACTTAATGGAACCAGAACTTCCTCCTCCAGATCTCTTATCAAAGTTTCCCCTATGCTTGCTCTTATCAACAGGTGTCACATAAGGTCCACCCCAAACTTGTTGCTTCCTTCTCCTCTCACTCAAACTCTTGTAGGAGGAATATGGTGAAGTGTTTTAATTATGGAAGCACTTATCAAAGTTTCCCCTATGCTTGCTCTTATCAACAGGTGTCACAATTCCAACCAAAACATACATAATTATACACAATGATAAGATAATAAGATTTCACACCCTTACCCGATTAAATCGAAGCCTAGATGTTGTTCTTGATGATTCTCCAAATTTTCCTCTTTTCTCCTCTTCTCTCTTTCCTTCTCTTCTTTTTCTCTTCTCCCTTTCTATTTCTATCTCTTTTCTTTCCACTTATATCTCTTTCTATTTTATTTCTCTCAAAACATCTATTAATCCATTTTCTCACAAACTATCCACCTTAACATTAAACACTAAATGTCTAAAATACTCCCCAATCTATTTTCCCTGAAAACTCTCAAAATCGCTAAAATAGCATAATATGTAAACATAACATATTAACACATAATTTCCACAATTTAAAATAATAATCATCCAAATAAATAAAAAAGACACAACAAAATGGGAAATCAGAATCGGGGCGTTACAAATCTTCCCCACTTTAGGAATTTTCGTCCTCGAAAATATTACCTGATCCAAACAACTCCGGATACGACTCTCGCATCCCACTTTCTAATTCCCAAGTCATATTGTCTTCCGGAGCGCCTCCCCGCGCTACTTTTACCAGCGCAATATCCTTGCCTCTTAGTTTCTTAACTTCACGATCCAAAGTCCTAATTGATAAAACTTCTACCGTAAGGTTATCTCTCACCTCAACCTCGCCCATAGGAATAACATGTGACGGATCCGGTACGTACTTTTGAAGTTGTGAAATATGGAACACATCATGCAAATTCGAAAGATTTGGAGGCAACGCCACACGGTAAGCCACAACACCAACTCGTGCAGTAATCTGATACGGACCAATAAAACGAGAAGTCAACTTCTTCGACTTTAAAGCACGACCCACACCCGTAACCGGTGTAACTCTCAAAAACACATGGTCGCCTTCTTGAAACTCAAGATCTTTCCTTCTCTTGTCATGATAGCTCTTCTGTCTACTCTGAGAAGCTCTCATCTTTTCCCGAATAAACTTCACTTTCTCCGTAGTTTGTTGTACCATCTCCGGTCCAACTACCAACCTCTCACTAGTTTCATGCTAACACGAAAGTGTTCGACATCTCTGACCATACAAAGCCTCAAATGGTGCCATACCAATACTTGACTGAAAACTGTTATTGTAGGTGAACTCAATCAACACTAAATAACTATCCCAAGCACCACCTTGCTCTAGCACACAAGCACGTAAAAAATCCTCCAACGATTGAATTGTCCTCTCGGTTTGACCATCTGTCTGCGGATGATAAGCCGAACTCAATCTTAACTTAAAACCCAAAGCCTTTTGCAAACTCTCCCAAAACCTCGATGTGAATCTAGGATCCCTATCTATTACAATACTCTTAGGAACTCCATGTAACTTCACAACCACACGAACATAAATCTCGGCTAACTTCTCCAAAGGATAACTAATATCAATTGAAATGAAGTGAGCAGATTTAGTAAGCCTATCCACAAGCACCCAAATAGCATTATGACCTCTTTGTGTACTCGGCAATCCCGTAACAAAATCCATCGATATACTGTCCCATTTCCACTCTAGAATATCCAACGGTTGCATCAATCCACTAGGCGTCTGATGTTCCACCTTAGACTTCTGACAAGTCAAACATGCATACACAAATTGAGCTACATCCCTCTTTAATCCAGACCACCAAAAGATTTTCTTCAAATCTTGGTACATCTTATTCGCTCCCGGATAAATACTTAAGTTACTTCGGTGTCCTTCTTCCAATATCATCTTTTTCAACTCCACATCATCGGGAATACAAATACGACCACGAAACATCAAAACTCCAAAATTATCAACCTTGAAATCCTCGTTGTTATTCATCATCAAATCAACGAACTTTAAATGCAACTTTTGCCTTTCACATACGGTCGCAAGAAAATCATTCGTAACATGTAGCATACCAAGTTTCACACTTCTCGGCGTTATTTCACAAACCAAACTCAAATCTCTAAAATTCTCCAAAAGTTTCCATTCTTTTGTCATCAATGCAGACATATGTAACAACTTCCGACTCAAAGCATCGGCCACTACATTTGCCTTACCCGGTTGGTAATTCAACCCAAAATCATAATCTTTCAAAAGCTCTAACCACCTTCTTTGTCTCATGTTCAACTCTTTCTGATCAAATAAATATTTCAAACTCTTGTGATCACTAAAAACCTCAAATCTCGCACCATAAAGATAGTGTATCCAAATTTTCAAAACAAATACCACGGCCACTAACTCCAAGTCATGCGTAGGATAATTCTTTTCATGCACTCTTAATTGTCTTGAAGCATAGGCCACAACTTTTCCATCTTGCATCAAAACACCACCTAAACCCGTCAAAGAAGCATCACAATAAATCACAAATGGTTCCAACGGATTCGGAAAAATCAAGATTGGCGCCGTCGTCAATCTTCTCTTTAGCTCAACGAAACTCTTTTCACAATCAACATCCCAAATAAAAGTCTTCCCTTTACAAGTCAATTGCGTTAACGGGAGTGCCAACTTTGAAAACCCCTCAATAAACCTCTGATAATAACCCGCCAAGCCCAACAATATCGACGCACCCCAAGGAGAAACATGTGGTCTTACAAATCTCTTATCCAACAAGTCATTCAATTGCTTCTTCAATTCTACCAACTCTGATGCCGACATACGATATGGTGCCATCGAAACTGGTCTAGTACCGGGAACTAGATCAATAGAAAACTCAACTTCTCTTTCCGGCGGTACGTCCGTAATATCCTCCGGAAACACTTCTGGAAAATCACACACCACTGGAAACACATCGAGCTCAACTTTGCTCTCCACCGACAATGAAGCGAACTAACCAAACAACTGAGCTTCATCCGCTAAGAGTCTCTTCAACTCTTTAAAGGATAGAAAACTCTCATCTTCATCATCTTCCAAAGAAGGAAACCTCACTAACTTGTGATAACAATCTATACGAACTCTATTAAATTCCAACCAATTCATACCCAATATCACATCTAAACCCTCTAACGGCAAACACACTAAATCCATAATGAAGTCTTTACCATACATAGTCAAAGGACAACTTTCACACACTAAAGAAGTAGTTACCGACCCTGAAGCAGGAGTCTCGATAACCATCTCACCATCACAAGAAGACATGCCCAAATCCAAACTCTTAGCGCACTCAAAAGAAATGAACGAATGAGTCGCTCCAGTATCAATAATAGCAACTAAAGGTGTACTATTAAAAAATCATGTACCTTTAATCAAACGATCTGCACTAGTAGTGTCTGAACCTGCTAATGCAAACACCTTTCTGCCCGTTTGAGCTTGTTTCGGCTTAGTACACTTAATACTAATGTGACCCACTTCTCCATAATTAGAACACTTCACCATATTCCTCCTACAATCTGTAGTAGCGTGCCCCGTGCCTCCACAGTTAGCACATTTCACTACGGGCTTCCCGCACTCAAATGATTTATGACCCATTTCACCACACTTGTAGCACTTAATGGAACCAGAACTTCCTCCTCCAGATCTCTTATCAAAGTTTCCCCTATGCTTGCTCTTATCAACAGGTGTCACATAAGGTCCACCCCAAACTTGTTGCTTCCTTCTCCTCTCACTCAAACTCTTGTAGGAGGAATATGGTGAAGTGTTTTAATTATGGAAGCACTTATCAAAGTTTCCCCTATGCTTGCTCTTATCAACAGGTGTCACAATTCCAACCAAAACATACATAATTATACACAATGATAAGATAATAAGATTTCACACCCTTACCCGATTAAATCGAAGCCTAGATGTTGTTCTTGATGATTCTCCAAATTTTCCTCTTTTCTCCTCTTCTCTCTTTCCTTCTCTTCTTTTTCTCTTCTCCCTTTCTATTTCTATCTCTTTTCTTTCCACTTATATCTCTTTCTATTTTATTTCTCTCAAAACATCTATTAATCCATTTTCTCACAAACTATCCACCTTAACATTAAACACTAAATGTCTAAAATACTCCCCAATCTATTTTCCCTGAAAACTCTCAAAATCGCTAAAATAGCATAATATGTAAACATAACATATTAACACATAATTTCCACAATTTAAAATAATAATCATCCAAATAAATAAAAAAGACACAACAAAATGGGAAATCAGAATCGGGGCGTTACAAATCTTCCCCACTTTAGGAATTTTCGTCCTCGAAAATATTACCTGATCCAAACAACTCCGGATACGACTCTCGCATCCCACTTTCTAATTCCCAAGTCATATTGTCTTCCGGAGCGCCTCCCCGCGCTACTTTTACCAGCGCAATATCCTTGCCTCTTAGTTTCTTAACTTCACGATCCAAAGTCCTAATTGATAAAACTTCTACCGTAAGGTTATCTCTCACCTCAACCTCGCCCATAGGAATAACATGTGACGGATCCGGTACGTACTTTTGAAGTTGTGAAATATGGAACACATCATGCAAATTCGAAAGATTTGGAGGCAACGCCACACGGTAAGCCACAACACCAACTCGTGCAGTAATCTGATACGGACCAATAAAACGAGAAGTCAACTTCTTCGACTTTAAAGCACGACCCACACCCGTAACCGGTGTAACTCTCAAAAACACATGGTCGCCTTCTTGAAACTCAAGATCTTTCCTTCTCTTGTCATGATAGCTCTTCTGTCTACTCTGAGAAGCTCTCATCTTTTCCCGAATAAACTTCACTTTCTCCGTAGTTTGTTGTACCATCTCCGGTCCAACTACCAACCTCTCACTAGTTTCATGCTAACACGAAAGTGTTCGACATCTCTGACCATACAAAGCCTCAAATGGTGCCATACCAATACTTGACTGAAAACTGTTATTGTAGGTGAACTCAATCAACACTAAATAACTATCCCAAGCACCACCTTGCTCTAGCACACAAGCACGTAAAAAATCCTCCAACGATTGAATTGTCCTCTCGGTTTGACCATCTGTCTGCGGATGATAAGCCGAACTCAATCTTAACTTAAAACCCAAAGCCTTTTGCAAACTCTCCCAAAACCTCGATGTGAATCTAGGATCCCTATCTATTACAATACTCTTAGGAACTCCATGTAACTTCACAACCACACGAACATAAATCTCGGCTAACTTCTCCAAAGGATAACTAATATCAATCGAAATGAAGTGAGCAGATTTAGTAAGCCTATCCACAAGCACCCAAATAGCATTATGACCTCTTTGTGTACTCGGCAATCCCGTAACAAAATCCATCGATATACTGTCCCATTTCCACTCTAGAATATCCAACGGTTGCATCAATCCACTAGGCGTCTGATGTTCCACCTTAGACTTCTGACAAGTCAAACATGCATACACAAATTGAGCTACATCCCTCTTTAATCCAGACCACCAAAAGATTTTCTTCAAATCTTGGTACATCTTATTCGCTCCCGGATAAATACTTAAGTTACTTCGGTGTCCTTCTTCCAATATCATCTTTTTCAACTCCACATCATCGGGAATACAAATACGACCACGAAACATCAAAACTCCAAAATTATCAACCTTGAAATCCTCGTTGTTATTCATCATCAAATCAACGAACTTTAAATGCAACTTTTGCCTTTCACATACGGTCGCAAGAAAATCATTCGTAACATGTAGCATACCAAGTTTCACACTTCTCGGCGTTATTTCACAAACCAAACTCAAATCTCTAAAATTCTCCAAAAGTTTCCATTCTTTTGTCATCAATGCAGACATATGTAACAACTTCCGACTCAAAGCATCGGCCACTACATTTGCCTTACCCGGTTGGTAATTCAACCCAAAATCATAATCTTTCAAAAGCTCTAACCACCTTCTTTGTCTCATGTTCAACTCTTTCTGATCAAATAAATATTTCAAACTCTTGTGATCACTAAAAACCTCAAATCTCGCACCATAAAGATAGTGTATCCAAATTTTCAAAACAAATACCACGGCCACTAACTCCAAGTCATGCGTAGGATAATTCTTTTCATGCACTCTTAATTGTCTTGAAGCATAGGCCACAACTTTTCCATCTTGCATCAAAACACCACCTAAACCCGTCAAAGAAGCATCACAATAAATCACAAATGGTTCCAACGGATTCGGAAAAATCAAGATTGGCGCCGTCGTCAATCTTCTCTTTAGCTCAACGAAACTCTTTTCACAATCAACATCCCAAATAAAAGTCTTCCCTTTACAAGTCAATTGCGTTAACGGGAGTGCCAACTTTGAAAACCCCTCAATAAACCTCTGATAATAACCCGCCAAGCCCAACAATATCGACGCACCCCAAGGAGAAACATGTGGTCTTACAAATCTCTTATCCAACAAGTCATTCAATTGCTTCTTCAATTCTACCAACTCTGATGCCGACATACGATATGGTGCCATCAAAACTGGTCTAGTACCGGGAACTAGATCAATAGAAAACTCAACTTCTCTTTCCGGCGGTACGTCCGTAATATCCTCCGGAAACACTTCTGGAAAATCACACACCACTGGAAACACATCGAGCTCAACTTTGCTCTCCACCGACAATGAAGCGAACTAACCAAACAACTGAGCTTCATCCGCTAAAAGTCTCTTCAACTCTTTAAAGGATAGAAAACTCTCATCTTCATCATCTTCCAAAGAAGGAAACCTCACTAACTTGTGATAACAATCTATACGAACTCTATTAAATTCCAACCAATTCATACCCAATATCACATCTAAACCCTCTAACGGCAAACACACTAAATCCATAATGAAGTCTTTACCATACATAGTCAAAGGACAACTTTCACACACTAAAGAAGTAGTTACCGACCCTGAAGCAGGAGTCTCGATAACCATCTCACCATCACAAGAAGACATGCCCAAATCCAAACTCTTAGCGCACTCAAAAGAAATGAACGAATGAGTCGCTCCAGTATCAATAATAGCAACTAAAGGTGTACTATTAAAAAATCATGTACCTTTAATCAAACGATCTGCACTAGTAGTGTCTGAACCTGCTAATGCAAACACCTTTCTGCCCGTTTGAGCTTGTTTCGGCTTAGTACACTTAATACTAATGTGAACCACTTCTCCATAATTAAAACACTTCACCATATTCCTCCTACAATCTGTAGTAGCGTGCCCCGTGCCTCCACAGTTAGCACATTTCACTACGGGCTTCCCGCACTCAAATGATTTATGACCCATTTCACCACACTTGTAGCACTTAATGGAACCAGAACTTCCTCCTCCAGATCTATATACAATCACAGAATACACATATTCCACATTCTCACCATGTTCCTCAAAATACAACATATACATCACAGTATATATATATATATACACAAAACTAAGCATATTCAACATTCATGCTTCTACAATTCACATAATTTACACATAAACATTTACAATTATGTTTATTCACCAATCACAAATTTAATGATGATAAATGCAACTCATAGAGACCGACCCACGACTCTATACAGATGCAAATGCGGTACCGACTTAATCATCTCAAGTTCACTCAGGAAATTATTGGAACCATTGCTCACACATCTCCTAGGCACACAATGTTCACCCATTGCTCACACCCCACATGGGCACACAATGTTATGGATTGCTCACACCCCACCTTGGGCACACAATCGTTCAGCAGATTCTACACGGAATCAATCAGCACAAGAATGTATATCATGATGCTTCACATGCAAAGTGACTCCATACACTTCTTGAAATGCATACATATTCATAATATTCCCATGCATTCATCTCATATTATCACATACAATCCATGTGCATTCACAGCAATTATGCCAAACGGCAACGAACGCTCTAATTATTTAAGCCTCACTTACTTAAAATGATTAATCTCGATTAATCGGTAAAATTTGCTAAAAGTTGGCTAAAAATAATATTTCTTTTCACCAAGTTATAGAACATATTATTAGATTCAGTTTGATATAAAGAACGGCAAAATCCGATAAACGGTGAAGAAGTTATAAATTTTCAAAGTTTTGAAAAATAATATTTTTCTCACACTTACAGTGTTAACCGGTTAACACTTTCTGTTAACCGATTAACACACCCAGATTTTCAAAATCCTGGCGCATTAACACTCTGTTAATCGGTTAACAGATATTGTTAACCGGTTAACAGCTCCAAAAACTCAGTTTTTAGGCCATTTTTTATACTGTTAATCGGTTAACACCTGAAATTTTGGAAAAACAAAGTTACGGGTTTTCGCCCAAAACCTCCAAAAACCCGACCGATTTAATTATTTTCTCCCGATTAAATACCTACTCATCATTACCAATCATATAGTAACAATTTAGGATCATAAAGCGCAAATTCTATGACTTCCGATTTTCATCCAAAATCTTAACCTCCAATTGTTCAAAAATGTCAAAACTCACAAATTCAACCAAATTCAATCAAACGAAATCCAATAATCACGGCTAAACATTACCCGACTAAACTACGCAATTTATTTCGAGTTTCATCCGCGAAAACATCGGTTTATATCGATATTTCCTAATTCGACCTAAACGGAAATGTGTCGAAACAACCAAACAATTCCAACCAAAACAAACATAATTATACACAATGATAAGATAATAAGATTTCACACCCTTACCCGATTAAATCGAAGCCTAGATGTTGTTCTTGATGATTCTTCAAGTTTTCCTCTTTTCTCCTCTTCTCTCTTTCCTTCTCTTCCTTTTCTCTTCTCCCTTTCTATTTCTATCTCTTTTCTTTCCACTTATATCTCTTTTTATTCTATTTCTCTCAAAACATCTATTAATCCATTTTCTCACAAACTATCCACCTTAACATTAAACACTAAATGTCTAAAATACTCTCCAATCTATTTTCCCCGAAAACTCTCAAAATCGGTAAAATAGCATAATATGCAAACATAACATATTAACACATAATTTCCACAATTTAAAATAATAATCATCCAAATAAATCAAAAAGACTCTACAAAATGGGAAATCAGAATCGGGGCGTTACAGTAATCGATTACCACAATCAGGGTAATGATTACTCTGCTCATTTGACACGTGTTTTTGACTTTTTTAAATGGGTAATCGAGTACCCACATATTGGTAATCGATTACCACTGGGACAAACTGTGTTTTTCTTGTTTTTTCTTGCTTGTTTGGGTTCCTTTTTATCTTTAAACTTCATGGATTGATATTATGCGTATTTATGGATTGTTCTTGAGCTGTTTCACCTCACATGATAGTGTAACACCCCAAAATTTTCCCTTTCATTTTAACCATAAATGGCTTATTTTTCGTTGCATGTCTGCATATCATAGCATTGGTTCTTGAGACATTGGATCAAAGTGTTTTCATGGCTCAGGATTCCCTTTTATTGCAAGAGTTTAAACTGCGAGCGTCAAAGGCTCCGACATTTATTTTGCCCAGCAATCGAGCGGTCAATTTTATTTTATTCAACAGGTTATTTTCAGCTCAAGAGACGGTGTACAGGTTATCTCAGGCGTTCTCACAGTTATAATATCCAAGGGTAAGTTTTAGAGGCTTAATAGAGCTCAAAACAGGTGGCAACAGATGATTACGCAAGTTTCCCTCCATTTGGCGCCAAAATTGGCATTTTTTGAATGTGGTAACCAGTTACCACATATGAGTAATCAGTTACCCTGGGCGAAATTTTCCAAAATATTCAAACTTTCAGCATTGCAATTTTCCAATCATTTTCAACCATTGATTTCACATGATCATCATTGGAAGGATCTAGAATTGTTTTAATTTTCACTATTTCCCTCCAAATTTCAAACACTCCATTCCTAATTCCACTACTAACTTCCATTTCAAACACTAACCCACATTCCAAACCATATTTTGATTCCAAACCTAGAGCTTATTTAAGGGAATTTGCTCTAAACCTCACAAAAAAACCTTCATTTTCAGATTTCACACTCATTCTTGAGAATTTGCTCTCAACTTCTTCACTCCCAAAACCTCCATTAAAGCTCTTTTCACTTGAGTTCTTTGATTCTTTATTAGAATCCTTGAATTCTAGATTTAAACCTCCATCGCTCATCTCGATTATCTTCAATTCATCACTCAATTTTTGTTTGGATTTGGATCTGATTTTAGAAGCTAGATTGGAAGTGCTTTTTGAGTCAATTTTGCTTGATCTTGTTTGTTCTTCATTTCTACCATAAGGAAGCTCTTGGATCTTGAAGAATCTCTAGGTTTCTAGCTTGAATCTATTAGTTTCAAGTAAATCAACACTCACCAAAGCAAATCTTAGCTTTGAAGGTTGGTAATTCTAGATCTAATCCAATTTTGAACTTATTTGAATAATCACAATGTAGATCCATGGCTTTTAATGCATTTTGATCTATTTTGATGATTTGGATCTTTGTAATTTATGATTTCAATGTTTGATTGTGTTTACATAATGCTCAATTACTGATTCTTGATGATAAATTCGTGCTTAATTGATAGCATGTTCATGTGAGTGATTGGATAAGTTGTTGGATGCTGAAAACTGATTTTTTGTTTTTGATTCAGTGGTAACTGGTTACCACATATTGGATAGCCGGTTATCCTTCACAAATTTTCACGTGCCAAGCTATTTTTATAACAGGTGACCAGTTACCTGATATTGAGTAACCGGTTACCACTGAGCATAATGTTGTGTTTTTGCATTTTTCTTGTTTGTTTGGTATCCTTTTCACATGTAAACTTCACGAATTGATATGATACGTTCATGTGGATTGTTTTTGATATATTTCATTATTTGAATGTTTGATTTGGATTCTTCGACGCGTAACATTCGGTTTTCGTTTGAATGCATAACATGTTAATGTTGCTTGATTGATGAATGATCATAGTGCTTTGCTTGCTTATATCATGTTAATTGGTTATCATGAATGTTTGCTTTGCTAGATGTTTGATGCACGTTTGCATTTATTTCTGATTCTGCTTTGTTGCGCGCTTGTTTGATTGTTCGATTGTTCAATTTGATTTGAAAAAAACATGATGATCTTGATGATTCTTGTTGATGCAATATTATTGATCGATTATGTTCGATTGTGGAAACATGTTCGCATTTGCATGATATCTATCCATGGTTGGTGTTTGTTTATGATTAATTCCATTCAAGCTTGCTTGCTGCCTGCTTTTCACAACTGTTCTTTTTCTGAACTTGCATGTTGTCTTTGCCTTGCTTGCCTGCTGCCTGCCTTTTACACCTGCTTTTATGCTGAAACATGTGTTGTTATAGGCTGTCTTGCTTGTATGCTGGATTTTATTGTTGTTTTATGCATGAGGTGTTGTTGTAGCTGCTGTTTTTACCTTGTTTATCTGCTTTTTGCTTTGTCTTTGCATGTTCCCTTTGGTTTCTTATTCCAATTTAATTTCTGATTAAATTTAGGGTAGGATAGACACTAGAAGGACAATCCAAGCATGATAACGTAGGCTAGTCACTTTTAACCTCAACCTTAGGTCCATCTTTTGCATGCTAACATTAGGATAAAATCTCCTTTCGCATCCCAACCTTAGGACCACTTTGCATGACAATGTTAAGGCCGAGTTTCCCCTTAGACCTTTCGTGCGTCTCTTTTCTCATCTCAAAACACCTTCTAACTCCTTTAATAAATATGATGAACATTGTACACTACGAGCCTTAAGCACATGAGAAATGATGAGTGGGGGGTTTCTCCTCACTTGTCTAGAGTGTTTGGCGTATGCTCTTTGGGTGATATGCGACATATTCGCTCCTATGTCATAGTCTTTAGTGCAACGTGAATCTCAAAGTAAACTAATTCACTTCATTAAAACTCACAAACAAAATTCAAACCTTTTATCCTTCGGGATTGTTCTTCAAAATCATTTTCAGAAAAGAGTACGTCACTTTTCCGTTCTACCGTAAATAGACATCGTCCCTAACTGCTAGAATGGGAACTTAATGTCGCTAATAAAAAACGCTTAACCAACATGTGGTTTCGTCGTAACCCGAACTACATTTGCTTTGATTTCTCATGCCAGATGAGGATACGTAGGCACAAGACGACGATGTATTGGCGAGCAACCTTCCCCCATCACTCGTAGTTTTCCGAACTACGTTGACTCTGACTTTCCCATTGCACGAGGGAATACGTAGGCATGTGGCGGCGATGTCCTATTGAGTCTCTTTCTCTTTCTTTTTCTTTTGTTCTCGTTTCTATTTAGCAGTAGCTTATAGATAAACACACCCTTTGATTAGACAACAAGCATGGATTCCGTTGAGTACAACGGACGTGAGGGGTGCTAATACCTTCCCCTTGCGTAACCGACCCCCGAACCCAAGATTTGGTTGTGATGACCTTGTCTTTTCCCGTTCTTCAGGTTTTCTTAGATTGTTTTTTTCCCTTTCTTTCGGATAAATAAAGTTCGGTGGCGACTCTTCTGTTGTTCCACCGGGTGTTTTTCATAGTTACGACAGCTGGCGACTCTACTGGGGACTTGGTTCCCTACGCGAGTCAATCCTAGCGCTTGTCTGTTTTATGTCTTTGGGTGTTTACTTTTGTGCAGTTATTTCTTTTATGAACATTTACTATTGTATATTATTGCATTTGCATTTTATTATTATAATATTATGTTATTGTTGCTATATTGTTGGGTAGGTTGTTCCATGAGAGATAAGCCCAAGACCCAGGCTTGAGTATACACACAGGATTAGTGTGAAGAGTAGTGGGGACTTGTGTGGCATGAGTCACACAATAGTCTGCACGAAATTCACATCCAAACAAGGTTTTCTTTAGAGACATCCTATCCTGCGCATTTAGGGCAGTCGGGGGGGGGGGGGGGGGGGGGGAGGGGGTGTTGAATTAGAAAGCTAACGACTCTGGAGACCGTTCATTGGGAAGTCAGTTGAGACCTCCTTGATTGACCATGATGCCAAACCAAAAATGGTGAACGTATCATTGTTTCTCGACCTGAGAGTCTGTGATACCGATGACCTGCATAGAATGTTGTATCGTCCAAGACTAGAACCCACATGTTAGAGGGATGGGTTTTGCAAGAAACCTTAACTTTCAACCAACCCGGTATTCTGGTTTTTTCATTAGTGTGAACGTATCAGGCTAGTATTATGGTATTTTGATTATTCTGGTATTCTAGTTATTCTGGTGTTTCGATATTTTCTCATCAGAGCAGGCTTATGAGCATATTCAGTCAGTGACACAGTAGTTATTCAGAGCTTTGTGGAAGCTTGATCCCATGTCTGTTGCATTCATATTGTATTGCATAAGCATTTGTGCATCATTTTGCATATCCTTCCTCATCTAGAAGCAGCAGAGCTCATCCATCTTTTACCCAACCCGCAGTTGATTTCTACACACTCGTATTGGACTTGAATCAGCTTTTGAAAGAATCATGAACTCAGGAGAGCAGAACCAGTTTGTTACAAGGGCAGATGTTGAGTTGATGAAGAATCAATTGGACCAATTTGTGGAAGCTATGACAACCATGACAAGGGGAGAGGCCAACATTCAGAGGACTCTAGTTACTGAAAATGTTATTCCACCTCTAGTGAACAATGTTGCTCAAGCTCAACATGTGTGAATTCCTATTGAGGATCAAGCTATACAATAGCGTACCATTTTCCAAGATGGACATTCCTCTTCTCTTAATGACACAGACTATCAAAGTTTCGCATTCTCCATGCCAGATTTCCAAGGGGTAATTCCAACGATGAAACCTAAAGACCTACAGACTGTTGAGTTTATGAAAAGTTATCATGTGTTGGAGGATAAGCTTGACGCCTTGGAGGGTTGATACTCTTAATCAGAATGCTTCAAGCATGTGTTTGGTGCCAGGCCTTGTGATGCCTCCGAGGTTTAAGACACCGAATTTTGAGAAATACAAAGGGGATAGTTGTTCAAAGCAACATTTGGTAATGTTTTGCAGAAGAATGACCTCATATGTCCATAACGACAAGCTTATGATTCACTGTTTCTACGAAATTCTAAGTGGGGCATCATTGAGTTGGTATATGCAGTTAGAGAGTGGTTGCATCCGATCATGGTCAGACCTAGCCAACACATTTGTGAAGCAATACAATTATAATCTTGACATGGCTCACAACCGCATGCAGTTGCAAGACTTATCTCAAGTAGACAGTAAATCCTTCAGAGGGTATGCTCAGAGATGGAGAGAGTTAGCTGCTCCCGTTCAACTATCCCTTCTAGACAGAGAATTGGTTGACTTGTTCATGGATGCTTTGCAAGGTCCATACTTGGAAAATATGATTGGCAATGGGGCATTAAACTTTTCTGAGTTGATAGTAGTTGAGGAACGTATCGAGAGCACACTCAAGAGTGGAAAGATTCAAGACGTCCTGGACATCTCAGTTGGTGAAAGTGAATCAGTTGTCAGTTCTCAGGAAGAATGGAAGAAGCCCCAGTACTAAGATATTTCAAGTATTCGAAGTCAACAATCTTCCGGGTCACTGTATCAGATACCATTCTCTCCCCAGGGATAATATTCTTCTTCAAATCAGGGATCTCCTCAGAGTTAACGATCATATCACCGTCAACTGCGTCAGCATGCCTAACAGAGACCAAGGAAGTCAGAGAGGCATTTCACTCAGATGCCAATGTTGTACAGTCAGATGTTGCCAGATTTGATCAAAGGTGGCTTAATAGTGCCGAATGAGATAAATCCAGTGATTCGTCCATACCCACCAGGTTTTGATGTCAACGTCCGTTGTGACGTCGTACCTCGAAAAAAGCACGATCCTTCGCGAATGGTCGCGGAAAATAGAGTCGCCACCAAACTTTATTTATCCAAACGAGGGAAAGGAAAATATCTAGAAAACCTTTTAGACAAGAACGTGGTCATCGCAACCAAGTTTTAGGTTCGGGAGTCGGTTACGTGAGGGGAAGGTATTAGGACCCCTCACGTCCGTTGTACTCAACGGGAACCTCTTGATTCCATTTGTGAGAAATGTTAGGTCAGTTTGTTTGTTTTCTTCTAAGGAAATAAAGTGAAAAGGTAAGGTAAAAGGGGTTTAGATTGCTAAGGAGAAACAAGTGGTTTTAGATTAGGGTGCTTGCCAAGGATTGAGGCCCTTGTGCCTACGTATTTTCACTTGAAAGAAGTGAAGAATCAGAGCGTCCGTAGTTCGTGGGACTATGGTAGAAAAGAGAGGAGGTTGCTCGCTAGGATCTCACAATCCTATGCCTATGTATTCTCATTGACAAATGAGAAATCAGAGCGTCCGTAGTTTTGACTACGGATATTAGTTTGATTTAATCGAAAGATACTTAGCGCATTCGACAGAAAATATTGCTTTACCCCAAATAGGTTATGGACGAAGAAATATTTTGCATCGTTCTCAAGACACCATATCTCATGTTTATGAAAAAGGTTTGACGGCTCGCACGGCAGCGAGAAGTTGAATTAATGTGTTGATGTTTTGTTTGGATGACGCTTACTTGAAGCTTAAGAAAGGCTTCTCGGGCCCAAGTAATTGGGAGAGTGGGTCAAAGACTTGACTCTTTCTCTTTTCCATCTCGAAAAAAGATTGTGTTTGGAAAGTATTTTGAATGATGGAAGATAGTTAAAGTATTTTAAACGGATGACAACTACTTGAAGCTTAAGAAAGGCTCCTCGGGCTCGAGTAATCGGGAGAGTGAATCAAAGATCCGACTCTCTCTCTTTTTCATCCTTAATTATGAAATAATTTTGATATAGTTAGAGTAAATTAAATGGATAACGATTACTCGAAGCTTAAGAAAGACTCCTCAGGCCCAAGTAATCAGGAAAGTGAATCGAAGATCTGTCTCTCTCTCTCTCTCTCTCTCTCTCTCTCTCTCTCTCTCTCTCTCTCTCTCTCTCTCTCTCTCTCTCTCTCTCTCTCTCTCTCTCTCTCTCTCTCTCTCTCTCTCTCTCTCTTTTTCAATCTTAATTACACAAGGGTTTGATGTAGTTAAAGTATTTTAAATCGGATGACGATTACTCAAAGCTTAAGAAAGGCTCCCCTGGCCCAAGTAATCGGGAGAATGAGTCAAAGACTTGACTCTCTCTCTCTCTCTCTCTCTCTCTCTCTCTCTCTCATTTAAGTGATTAAGAGGAAAGCAGTTTGATTGAGTTATAAATCTTTTAAAGAAGACAATTGTTCGAGCTTAAAAAAGGCTCATTGGACCCAAATAATTGAGGAAATAAATCGAAGATTTAATTCCAACTCCCTTTTCATCTCTTATTGAAATATAGTTTAAGTATGATTAAATTAATTGATTTGAATTTGAGAAAATGCTCGATGTTGGTCGAGTTTTAAATTTATGTATGGAAAGTTAATAGTTTGAACTAAATGGTAAGGAGGTTTTAATGGTATAAGGTAAGGTCGATGGCGAGGAAAAAACACTCGACTTATAAATTAGGTATGGTTTGTATCTTAGGGTTTCGATTCAAATCATCATACAAGACAACATACAAGTAAAGAAAAGCAAATGAATTGAATTTTAATCGTGTATACTAACAAAGTGGGCTAGCCTTCTAAACGACCAACTAAAAGTAATTGATCGAATAGGTCTCACTGTAAGAAAGCTCAGGAGTAAGCTTTGAATGTTGTGTATAGTGATCATCAGGTTGATGGTGATCCTTAAAAAGCAATCGACTTACAGAGTGAAAAATTACTCGACGTTGAGTCGAGAATTAGTTTTAAAAATTGATTTGAACATACACATGAAAGAAGGAAATTAAAGGCAAATATAGTATGATCATCAATCGCTCGTGAGCAGAGGCACCACCATCACGAACAAAGTAGGATAAACATTAGGAGGATTCATTAAACAAATTAAATGTAAGTGCTTAATAAGATTAACTAAAAAAACAATATTAAATAAATTATCTAAAATAATTATACGAATCAAAAGTTCATCCTTTTGAATTTTTATTAAGAAAAGAAATTACTAAATATAATAAATTTTAATTAAAATTTCGTTTTTAATAAAATTAATCTCTAGTTAGATTAGTTTATTAAATATAAACTTTTTATAAAATTAATTAATATTTAATTTATAAAATACATTTTTGTTTATATATATATATATATATATATATATATATATATATATATATATATATATATATATATATATATATATATATATATATATATATATATATATATATATATATATATATATATATATATATATATATATATAAAATTAATGAAACTGGAAAAAAAGGAAAATGGTGAAACAAATAAAAGAAAATTAGAAAATAGAAATAAATAAGTAAAAAAAACCAAACAAGAACAAGAAGAAGTTGGGTTGGAATTTTTAGCAATAAAAGGGTGTATTTTTTTAAAAACTCAGACCCAATAAACAAAAAATATCACATGCTGGAGGGTCTACTGCAAACCCTCAGTCAACTTGTTGACTGATGACAAGAATATGGGGCGCAGGATCGGTTTGTGTCAACTTGTTGACTTCATCAGAGGATCTTAAGGTGAAGGTCCACGGTAAGGCTTATGAGTGGGATGCACGCGATCCCTCAATAACTTCCTAGTAGGGCTGGAAATGAGTCGAGTCGAGTCGAACTCACCTCAGCTCGGCTCGACTCGTTAAGAATTGTTCGAATTCGAGTTCGAGTTCGAGTTCGACACGAACTTTTTTTTAAGCTCAAACTCGACTCGTTATAAGTTCACGAACAGTTCGATTCGACTCGTTAGGTTCATCTCATTAGGTTCAGCTCACATGGTTCACGAACTTAAAAACTATTTTTTAAAATATATATATTTTTTAGTATATTTGACATTTTAAATAAATATATATTTTTTAAATAAAATATTAAAATAAAATAAAAGTTATCATATTGATATTTAACTTTATCTTCGAAATCTACTAATTCAAAACCTACACAACTTTCAAGAGATACATTTGAGAGTCTAACTCAAAAACTACTAAATTGAAGATTAAATTTGTCTAAGATTTGAAGTAAATATTTAAACCTAATCTTAAAGACAGTATAATTCTTTTCATATGTAATCGAGTTGACTCATGAACCTAACGAGTCGAACTATGTATAGTTCAAGTTCAGCTCATTTAGTTAACGAACTTAATTTTTCGCTCATACTCAACTCATTTGGTTCATGAACCTAGTTCAACGATTTAATTGTCGAGTCGAATTCCGAATCTTCGAGTTGGTTTGGTTCATTGCCAGCCCTACTTCCTAAGAAAACGCTGGGAAGGCAAAACCAAAATAATAATGATTAACAACCTTTTAACAAGTCATTAATTAAAGTTAATTGAAATTAAAAAAAAAAAAAAAAACGAGATAAATGAAAGGGGAAAACGACGGGAGCCGAACAAACACGGTTAACCTTCCCCAAACCATTCTCTGTCTTAACTATTTCTCATGCTTCCCACCTTTTCTTCAAGAAAAACCTCGCCAGAAGTGCAGAGAGTTCGTCGGAGAAGATAAAAACGCGGCGGAAACTGCCGTATTCTCCGGTGATAGTACTTTATCTCAACTCGATTCAAACACTTAACCCATCCAAAACCATGTCCTGAACCCAAATCTAACCTTAAATCCAAAAAAAACTAACGAGAAAAAAACTATCAAGACAATCTTCTTTAAAACCCTAAACCCAAAATCCATCAAAACGCGGCGGAAACAAGATCAGATGATGCATGGTGCTTACGCAGAAACAGATCGGAAAACAGGTTGAAGCAGAATGACTCACCCTTGAAGACTCGAAAACGCGGGTATGAATCCCCTTCGTTGTATCTCCTTCTTCTTCTTCTTCTTTGTTTTTAGCCGCTTAGGCCTTTTCTATTGCGTGTATCTGGAATATATTTTTTTTTATCCCTTTTTCCCTCCGAAATGAGGCTCTTATATTGAAACGAATTAGGTTTAGCAGACCAAGTTTTTGAGACTCTGAAATCCTTTGCACCTCATGGTTTAGGTTTGGTGTAGTACCGCTTTGTTTTATTCCTATTCTTGTGTTAAAACTAGTGTTCCTTAAATTCTGCTGCTGCTCATGCTTTGCTACTTTTGTGAAAGTCTGAGGTCTACAGTTATATGGTCTTTGCTTTATTTTTCTTATTGTCCTGTGACTATTGTGTGTGCAAATTTCGCGACGAAAAAAAGAGATGGGTTCTTGGTGTTTAAAAACCGAATTGTTCGCAGATCATGAAACATGCATATGAGGTTAATGGCTTTGATATTGACAAACGAAATGGATGATGATGATATGAAGTTCTGAATTAGGAAATTTAAATTTGCTTTTGATGATGTTGTATGAATTGAATTGGATTGGAATTTGAAATGTGTGTCTAACATGAAACTTGTTGAGATTTTCTTGAATCAAATTCAAAGCAAAATGTTGACTTTCGTTTTTTTTCTTCTTTTGTTGAAAACTGGACTGAATTAATTCCATCGTGTGCAGGTTATTAATTGAAGTGTTATCTTGTTTGTCTTTGCTACTGTCTAGCAGAATGTGATGGAGGACACAACAAAGGCTTAGCAAGGTTAGGGAGGACATATCATCAAGTGTTGGAGAATATGTCAGGCCCAACTAAACATCTTTAAACAATGTTTCTCTTTGATGAAAAACTTCCCTTATGAAGAGTTTATGCACAATACATCCAAGCAACCTCCTACACATCTTCAATGAGTCTCTTTTGTAAAAATGGTAGGTCATAGTGAAACAAGTCGTGTGATGTGTTGGTTATTTCGTATGTAAATTCATGAGCCTAGGTTTGTTATGAACTTGTGGAAATTAGGCTTATATTTTTGTAACTCAAACCTTGTACTTATTCTTATTTAACAAAAATTTGCCATTCTAATATTACAACACTTAGAGTCAATTGACTTTCTCATCTTGTGACCAATATCCCTTGATATGATTTGGAATGGAAGTTTTGGATATTGGCTTCACTTTGGCTTGATATAAGAAATGGACTTCCACCTTGAAACTTTTAAAAGAATTTAAAATGCATAGAGCTTGAAACTTGAAAGTGAGTTTGAAGGTGAGAAAATACTTAGAAGGGGGGTTGAATAAGTATGAAGATAAAAACTTAGAAATAAAAACTCAAGTATTTTTATCCTGGTTTGTTGAACTCAACTACTTCAGTCCACCCTTTCTAGAGTGATTTGCCTTTCTCAAACAAGGATTTAATATACTATTTAATCAACTGATTACAATAGTAAGCACTAAGAACAATTGTTCAAAGTCTTCTCAAGAACTACTGATCTTAACTGGATCTTCTTAAGGTTTTCTTACAATCAAATGTAATAACAAATACAAGTGTTAAAATGCTTCTAATAAAGCTTTATCACAACTGTGATTTTTCACTTAAGATTAAGAACAAAGAAATTAATTCTAGAAAGAATATATGAGTTTGTATGAGAGCTTTGATAATGAATTCTTTTCAAGTGATACGTCAACCGAAGAAGATGAGTGGAGACTTGCTTTTATAGGCACAATGATCCAAGAGTATTTCACGTTGAGAAGTGTGTACCAAAAGGTCTAGACTTGCTTTTATAGGCACAGTGATCCAAGAGTATTTCACGTTGAGAAGTGTGTACCAAAAGGTCTGAGCCTTTTTGTCTTCACATCAAGTGACCTTTCCTAGAAGAAGAAAGCACAGAGAAATCCTTTTTGTCTGTGTTCTTGTGTCTAGCATAAATAAGGAAAGAGTCGTTTGGATATTCCAACAGACATAATCTTTGAATTCTTCTTCAACAATTTTCAGCAAGAATCATCAGAGTCTAATTTGATCAGAGCCTTTTGATGTTGGTCAGAGTTTTGCTGAATCAGAGTCTTTGCAGCAAGTGTGCTTTTAGCGTGTATAAGTTCAAAGCAGAGTTTTGGATCAGATCCTCAGTACTGGCAGCGTTAGTACTTTCAGAGTCTTCTGAATTAACTATGCTTGAAAACTCTTCATACAAAATTCTTCATTGGTTCAGATGCTTCTGACATGCTTCAGATTCTTCTGGAGCTTCTGCTTCAGATCCTTCTGATGGCAGCGTTCAGAATCTTCTAATGGGTGCATCTAACGCTTCAGAGCCTTGCATATTTCTTATGTGCAGATCTGATTTGCTTCTGGAGTGATATTTACTTTAATATCTGCAGCAAACATTCTTAAGCAAATTTTAGAGTATATAATTCTCAATTACAAAATTTCATAATAGTTATCATCAAAACATATAGATATTATTAAGAACCAACCTATGTTCTAACAATCTCCCCCTTTTTGATGATGACAAAAACATCAGAAATTTTGTTTAAATGTAAAGAGAATAATTATAACTCCCCCTGAGATGATGAATCTCCCCCTGAATTAAATATTAATAAGGAATAGAAACTTCCCTTTTTGTCTTGAGTATATTTCAGAGTTAGAGCTTGATTGTTCTAAACATTTGAGAGTCAGAGTGTCTTGCATATTTCAGAGTTAGAGTCTGATAATTGTCATATGATCTGAGAGTCTCAGAGTTTCTTTTACAGAGTATACTTATCAAATATTCTGAAATACTCAGATATTATGTTAGATAAAATTGATATGTCTGAAGTTTTATTCTGGTAAAGTTTAATTAAACAGTTCAGATCTATTTTCTTCCCCTTTTTTGTCATAAGCAAAAAGTAAGAACTTGGAAAAGACAAATAAAAGGAAAAAACAAACGAGATAAATTATGTAGAGAAAACTTTGAAACATTCATTCATTCAGAGCAAAAAGTACAAACATCAGAAAATATTCAAGTACATGTGCAAACATTAGATGCAAACATCAGAAAATAAACTAAGATTGTTTTGACAAAAGCATCTTCAACAGATCCGTGATCTCAGAAGAGGACTGTTCTTGTTTTGACATCCACTTAGCCATAGTTTCATTCTTCTGATCTTGTTTGGACATCCACTGAGCCATGTCTTCAGACTTCTTATCCTGCTTAGCCATCCATGACTTAATCTCTGATTGACCAGCTTCCAGAACTGCAATCTTATCTTCAAGATTTGGATACCCTTTCTTGATCTCAGATGAAGAAGGTGAGACAGTTTCTGAAGCTTGAACAGAGTCAATTTCCATAGGGACTTTGGAGTCACGAGCAGCAGATCCAGAGGGATGTTCTACCAGAGTCATAGCCAGAGGGTTGTCTTCAGATGTAGAGTCAATATTCTCTTCTGATGATGAAGGAGTGTAACACCCCCTTCCTATACCCCCAAATAATTGAATAAATCATTTAGGCACTCAATATAAATTTCATCAGAGTTTATTTTAAACATAGTATAAAAGAGGTGCATCACATTATCATAAAATTAAACGCATACAACACCTGCTCAAGTAGATATGCAACAATGGGCAAGTCATAACAAATAAATCTTAGTCCTAAAACCCACATCTCAACATTTAGAATAAAAGAGGAAACATCTAAACATTGAATCCATTCATTCATATAAACATATATACATCATTCAGTTAATTCATGTTTACAAATCATCCATAAGCAGATACATACACAAATGTATCACAAAAGAATCAAAACACTTGTATCTCCAAAAAGAGTCAAAGGCTTCCTAACTACCCAGATGTTACATATCAGAGCCAACGACCAAAAAAAATGAAGACTCGCTTCACAAAAAGGACCTCCAGCAACCTACTCTGCAATGCCTCATAGAGCATTATAAAATAGCAGAAGGGTGAGAAACAATATCATAACAGTCAATGCATAAAATTATATATTATACAAATTACACATACTTCACATTCTCACCACGATTCATTATATAAACCTCAATGCACATTTCATAACTGGGCATATTCTCCAATCATACTTCTACACATACACATTATTTCCACATAACATTTACAATATAACACCAAGCATATACAATATGCGTCAACCATGTTTATATTAATTCGTAAACTCACAAAACATACATATACATGCATTCACACACACACACACACACATACACACACACACACACACACACACACAGATATATATATATATATATATATATATATATATATATATATATATATATATATATATATATATATATATATATATATATATATATATCTTCAAGCATACCAATCATTCCAATCATCCATAATTCACATAAACATTTACACTTATGTTCATTCACCATACATCATGCAAGATGTCAACATGCAACTCATAGAGACCGACTCACGACTCTATGCAGATGCAAATTCGGTACCGGCTCATTTCAACAGGCTCAATTGAAGAACCAAATGGAATCATCGCTCGTTACCGAAGTAACTCCCCGTCGGGCCTACGATGTTCACCCATCGCTCACACCCCACATGGGCACACGATGTTTCAGGATTGCTCACACCCCACACGGGCACACAATCCGATTGCTCACACCCCACACGGGCACACAATCCAATTGCTCACACCCCACACGGGCACACAATCGTTCTGTAGATTCACTACGGAATCAATCAACACAAGAATGCACACCATGATGCTTCACATGCAACATGACTCATGACACTCTTGAAATGCACACATGTTTACAAACACACTCATGCATTCTTCACATTTATCGCATATATTTGTTTATGCATTCAAAATATATGTATCACAAAACATATATATTCATCATTCACACCATTCAAACATGGCTCACATTCACAATCAATTCCTCATGCATTTCTATTCAAACTAAGCAAATGCACAAAATTGCCAACCGACCACACTTATGCTTCACAAACCATAAACTAGGATTCACGCCATACGGCTACCTACATCACATCACAAATCAGCATACAAGCTATTAAACCAAAGAAGGGTCGATCGCAACCAAAACCCCAAGCCACAACAGCACACAGCAGCAGGGAAAACCCATCCTGCTACGTTCGCTATACGCTCGCCTAGCGAGCTGCTAGCAAGCACAAACAGAAGCTCCAGACTTTATTCGCTACCTCGTTCGCCACAGCGAACCTCCAGCGAGCTCCTCGCTGCTCCCTTCGCTGCAAGCGAAGGACATCAAAACCATTATGTCCCAAGTCTAGGACTGTTCGTTGCGCACTCGCCTAGCGAACTGCCAGCGAACACTCGCGACCTGCTCGCCTAGCGAGCTGCTAGCGAGCGTCTGCGATTTCCACTTCTTCCCACTGTTCAGAATCCAAAACCATCGATAAAATCACCCGATGAACTCCAACTCATATCCAGTAACCTTAGTCTAACATATATCGACTAATCTACATCATCTAATCACGATTCTAACCGTTAAACAACGATTTCTATCGATTAAACCAATTTCGACCTAAAATAGAAAGTGTAGAAAACTACCAATCAATCCAAAACAATCCAACAAAAATCATACATGGTTATACACATTGATATAATAATAAGGTTTCACACCCTTACCCGATTGATTGAAGCTTGGAAGTTGTTTCTTGACGAATTTCTAGATTTTTCTCCATTTCTCCTCTTTCTCTTCTCTTTTCTTCTTTCCTTCCTTTTTCTTTCTCTCTCATTTCTTTTCTCTCTAATTCTTACTTATACCTCTTTCTATTCTATTTCTCCTCAAAATACCTCTTAAAACATTTTCTCACAAAATACCCCACTTAATATAAAATACTAAATGTCTAAAATACCCTTTAATCTATTTTCCCCGAAAACTCTCCGAATCGGTAAAATAGCATAAAAAGCAATTAAACGTATCGACACATAAATTCCATAATTAAAATAACATTCATCCAAATAAATCAAAAAGGACTCAAACAAACTGGGAAATTCAGAATCGGGGCGTTACAACTTTCCCCCACTTCAGAAATTTTCGTCCTCGAAAATATTAACCGATTCAACCGACTCGGGATGTGACTCTCGCATCCTAACCTTCCAAATCCAACTCCCTCTAGTTGATTCCGCCTAATTACCTTTACCAAGACGATCCCTTTTCCTCAAGGTTGTCTCAACAGTCAAATCCTCTCGCACTCATACACTCTCCATCCGTGGCCACCGAAACAATTCTTTCAAAGTACTCATATTCAATCCACACTACTCGGACACATAGACTCTATCACAACATCTCATGTCACCCTTCCCATAAATCCGAAAATCAGCCCTTCGACTTCAATTCCTTAAACTCCATCAATCTATTAACTCCAAATAGAATTCCAACCTTCTCGAATCTCATCGAGAACACCAATAATCAGTCTCACTACACAAAGCTCAACTCCATACGAAGTCCCTATTATTTCCTCTTCATCATATGCAATTTTTCTCAAACCAAACAAATACCTCAAGTTCTTAAGATCATTAACCACCTCAAATCTCAACTAAGCCATTTGAAGCTCCCCAAGCTCCGGTACAAACACACAACAACAACCAACTCTAAGTCACTCATCAAATAATTCCTCTTGTACTTTTGACTACCTTAAAGCATAATTCAAACATTGCTGGCGTTGCATTTAACGTATCTCCCGATCATATCACCAAGGCATCAAAAAGCACAACAAACAGTCTTGTTGGATTCGACAAAACCAACACAGAAGTGTTGCACCCCAAAATTTGACCAACTTTTCTTTACCTAGCTTATGTTTCATTTCATTCACATTAGCATTATCATTTGTATTTCATTGACATGTATGCAGGAGATCAAGAGGTATGATTACCAATTAAGGGCTACACAAGACTTTGAAGCTAGCTAAGAAGGTTATTCAAGTGTTCAAGGGTTGATATCCTTGTCAGAAAAGTTAAAAGATCCTCAGAAAGAGTGGTTGAAACCAAGTATGTGGGTCTCCTAACTTGAGAGTTGTGGAAAGCCATCAGATGATTCTGAAGCCATGAAGTTGGACTTGAGGTCTTGAGAGAGCTCATGATAAGTGTTGAAGATCACTTTGAGGCCTAGACAGGTCATTGTGCAAGGTTAAGAAGCCTCAGCCATGATTGGTGCAGCTAGGGTTTGACTGGGTCAACCCTAAGTCAACTGAAGACTGGGAGGAAGTTGAGACTTAATTCAAAGGCCATGTGATCATGGATTGATTCATTGAGATGTTATAAGTATGATTCCAAGGTCAACTCATCATGATTGAAGAGTTTGAGAAGTTTCAAGCTAGGGTTTCTAAGGCTTGACAGTGTAAAATCCCTTAGTTTGACCCCTATCTGCAAGGCAATTTAGCTCAAGATGTGATTGCCATCTCATCTTCCCCCAACATGAATGTTGTATATCATGGTCTTAGCTTTAATTTGAGTGCTAGAAGTCCTTGATAGGATTTGTATAACTCAAGTTATGACTTTGACAAGTTACAGGTCATCTGAGGTATGTGAATTTGGAGCTTGAAAGTTGTCCAACTTGCATGAAACTTTTGCCCTAGAAGGATGATTCCTATGAACTTTTGGTCAACATGAATGTTGTTCCTTATCCTCTTATATTTCTAGAGAGTACTAGAAGTCCTTGATAGTATTTGTAGAACTCAAGTTATGGCTTTGACAAGTCAAGGGCATTTTGGTTATTTGGAGATTATAGGTCATTTCAACCATAAGGCCATAACTCCTATTTCCAAGTTTCAAATGGGAAAATGTTCAACATAAAACTTGTTCAAAATGATGTTTTAAGGCTAGCCAAGAGGTCATGAGAGGTTGGAATTGCTTGTAGCTCAAAATCCCAAAAATGGCTTAAAATAAGGATGATTTTCAAATGAACCAAAGTTGGAAATTGGTATTTTTGATCTACATGTCCAAACCAAGGCATGTAATATGTCACTTTGATTCTAAAAACATTTTAAGAACATTGGTTTTGCCACAATTTTGAATTGAAGTTTAATTTGTGGACTTGCTTTGAAAAGTAGTTACTTACATCTTAAGTAACCTTTGCCAAACCAAAATTCAAGGCATAATCAAGGTCCCTTTCAATCCAAACACATCCAAAATGTCATTAGGAGAGAAATTGGAAGGGAATGAGAGTGAATACAAGCTGCTAGCAGAATTGTGCATACCATGGCATGAGATTGAAATCTTCATGACATGAGAAATTGAATTTCTCATTAGAAGGATCTAGAGCTTTCTAGATCATATCTACATGTCCTATATATTGAATAGAGATAATCCAAGGCCAAGGTTGGTGATAATTGAAGGAGAGAGTAGAGATTGAGATTGAAAACTCATTGTTTGCAACTGAATTCGGTTACATCATTTTCTTCACTTTCCATCCATTTTCTTGATTGCAATCTCTTCCATGGATGCTAGTGAATGATTCCAGATCATAATCAAGGCAAATTCGTGGCTGATTGGTGTTCTTGATCTCAGATTTTGTCACCTGCAACTCAGAGTTGGTTCCAAGGATCTAGAGCATTTCCATCCATTTTATTGCATACAGAAGCTTGGAATTGATTCAGTGAAGGAGTCTGGAGCATTTGAGGGCTTGATTTGAAGGTTTACTACTTCTGTGCACACGAAATTCTCAGGTTAGTAACTTTCAATCTCCAGCTTGAATTAGGCAGAATTAAGAGGAACTAGGATGTTAGACGCATTGAGGATTGATGTAGGAAGGTTTTCAGATCATTAATTTGAGAGTTAGTGACCAATTAGGGTTGTTACCATTTTCGGGTGAGATGTTGTTCTTGCAAATCTTGAGGATTTAGGTTGAATTAATGGTATGATTGAGTTCCTTGTGAAATTTGGGACAAGTTTCATCAAGGAATCGTGGCCAATGGTGGATTCTATGGCGAGTTAGGGTTGTGAGATGACGACCAGAGAATGTCACCGGCGGTGACTTTGGGCGCGCAGGTGGCCTGCGTTTCAGAGATTTGAATTGGGGAAGATGATCCCAGAGCCCTTGGATCATGGTTTGACTTGGACTAAAGACCTCATCCAACGGCCACACGTGCATGAAATTTGTGAAGAGTTCTGAACTAAAGGAAACGATGCATTTCATTAATCAGTTGTGGTTTTGGGCTTAAGTCAGATTGATAACCACACCCCCTCATGGCCCAATTGCTAAAATGAACTGCTTTCTATTGCTATCTACACCTCGCATCTGTCATTTTATTTGGATTTTCTATTATTTTTCATTTTATTCATGGTTCTTGATTAATTCATAAAAAATGGAAAAATAACTCAATTGATCCCATTCTTTTTGCATTGGATTCATGATTGAATCTAGTAGTTTTTAGATAAAAAATATTATTATTTCATGCAGTTTCTGATTTTATGGGAATTTTTACATTTTAATTGATATTAAAATAATCATGTTTGATGCTTGATATTGGTGAATTTGGTTTGATCATGTGATGATGATTTTGGCCTTGATTTTTTTGTGAGTAGTTAGCATAGATATGCATGCTCCCCATAGATTTTTCTCACATTTTTGTGATGAATATAGGTGGTAGTTCTAGGTTGAAACTTTAGGAGCTCCATTTTTAGGGTTTATGGTTGATACCTTGTGATTTGGATTTTATTTTTAGAACTTGGTGGATGATTCAACCTCTGATTTTTGTAGGGTAGATTCATGATTGAATTAGGGTCCCTTAGGAATTTTTGTAGGAATTTTCAAGGTAGTTTACTATTTTTGCTTGATTTTAGTTTAAGTGCTAGTTTTAGATGATTCTAATGCACTAATTCAACTAGAATGACTTCTTTAGTTCCCTTAGATTAGGGTGTTGCTTTGCTTGTTCTTGGATAATGTTGAAGACAAGTTGAAGATGAATTGGATTGCTTGAAGAAGCTTGGATGTGAAGATCTTCCCTTCTTTTGGTGTAGTGTTGATTAGGTGTTAAGATTATGGTTTGTAGGCAGAGCTTCTAGATAGATTCTCTTTCTTCATAAACATGGAATATGTTGATCACTTCCATTCTTTCCTATGATGTAAGGTCCCTTTGTAAAGGCCTCATCCCTCCTTTTGTAGGATGTGTGGCTCTTTGCAAGTTGGTAGAACCTTTGAGGGTCCCTTTCTCTGATGACAGGATGCTTAGTGATGACCTTTGGTCTTCACTCTGCTACCAATCATCCAAACTTTGCTCTTGATGGATGCATCTTTCTCCCTTGTTAGAGGATGGAGTTCCCTGATTGAAGAGGAATAAAGGATAAGTTGATACTTATGTTGATACCCTGAGTCCCTGAAAGAGCAAGTTGATACTTGCAGTGAGGAGTGAAGCCTGAAGGTGGAATTTACTGAAGAGCTGAAGCTTGGAGAAGAAAGAATAAGTTGATACTTATGTTGGAAGCTTGGAGAAGCAAGTTGATACTTGCTATTGAAGATGATAGCCTTGAAGGGTGGTTGAAGTCTGAAGACTGAAATGTTGTCAGAGGAGCTCTGCTGTGAAGCTGTGGGAGCTGTTGATCTGCTTTCTTTCCTGTCTGTTTGCTTTCTGTGCAACTGTATTGCTGTGACTTGTTTGACTTGCTTGATGCATTAGAATAAGTCCATATTTAGTCTGACTTAAGCTAGGAGCATGATTGCACTAGAGGTTGAGTTGCTCCCTCTGCTTGTATTTTTACTGTATGGCTTTGCTTGCGGGTATTCGGTAGAGCCCAGCTCCCTTGCCTATGTGGTTTGTGACTTGCTTGATAGCATGTTAATTCTTCTGTATGATTGCAGTTATCCTATCTTGCTTGATAGCATGTTAATTCCTCTGTATGATTGCAATTGCTTATTGTATTTGCTTGATAGCATGTTATTTCTTCTGTATGATTGCAGTTATTCATATCTGGCTTGAGGTTGAGACGAGCTTGTGGAGGCTGGTGCCCCATACACATTTCCTCCCTCACTTGCATTGCATGCATTTTACAGTCATTTACTGCTTACTGTTTAAGCTGATGCTTTATCTGTTTCTGTTTATCATTGACATGATCCCCTAGGAATCTCACTTCCTTTGATAAGGAAGTGATGATTAGAACTTTAGGTTGAAACCTATGCATGACAACTTCTAGGAGTTCCCTGTTTCAAACCTTAACCATAGGATGAATCCTTGGCATGACAACAGTAGGACTTGATAGTCTCCCCTTAGTTGAGCCTGTTCTCTCTCCTCATCTCAAAACAAATTAAAATACATTAATAAAGGTTAACTGATGTCGTACGTTACGAGCCTTAAGCTATCCGAGAAAGGATTGTTGAAGAGTTTCTTTTCAACAGTCTGGATGTTTAGTATGGCACCCTTTGGGTGACATGCGGCGCATTCAGTCTCAGGTCATAGTCTCTAGTGCGATATTGGTTGCAAACATCCATGAAAAAACAGTTCTTTCGTAAAAGACAGAAAACAAACTTCAAACCTTTTGCCCCGTGGGCCCATAATTCAAAGGAGGCTTTTCTGAAGAAAAGAGTGTCGTTAACTCCCAGTTCTACCGCAAACGGTAACACTTAAGTCTCCAAGAGTCGAGCTGCATACGTCCAACTGCTGGAACAGTTTGTTAACACTACTTAATAAAAACAGATGAATCTGAATTTCCGTAAGCCGTATTATCCCGAACTACGTAAGCTCTGATCTCTCAAGCCTGTTGAGAGTACGTAGGCACAATACTGACGTATTGGCGAGCCACCTTCCCCGTAACCCGTAGTGAGCCGAACTACGTTGACTCTGATTTCTCATTCTCTGATGAGAATACGTAGGCATAAAGTGCGACGCTTTGCCGAGTCATTTTCTTTTCTTTTTCAAACCAGCCTTGATAGGTAGATAGATAAAACCAACCCATCAGATAAAACACAACAAGCATGGATCCTATCGAGTACGATGGACGTGAGGGGTGCTAATACCTTCCCCTTGCGTAACCGACTCCCGAACCCAGACAATGGTTGCGATGACCTTGTCTTATACCTTTTCGTTAGGTTTTTCCGATCGTTTCCTTTCCCGTTCTGAGGGATAAATAACGAAAGGTGGAGACTCTTCTATTTTGCCGGCACCTTATTTTCGCGGTAGCGACAGCTGGCGACTCTGCTGGGGACTTGATAGTTTCTTGGGATCCAACGTCCCTTATGCGAGTCAGTTTGGGGATCCAACGTCCCCTGCGAGAGTCAATCCTAGCGCTTGTATGATTACTTGTTGGGTTGTGTTTGTTTATCGCATTTTATTTCCCGCATCTTTATTTTCAGTATGATATGATTATCTGTGCTGTTGTGGGAGGGGAATTCTGATGAGTGAGAAGCCAGACCCAGGCTTGAGTGTACTTAGCATTAGTTGTGGAAATTAGTGGGCGCGTGCTTGCTTTGCAGGCACTAGTGTCTCATGAAATCCACACTCATACGAGGTTCTCCCGGTTGACTTCTTTTTCAACCCTTTGGGTTGAGGGGGTTGTTGGTTTGGAGGATTGTCGACTCTGGGGACCGATCATTTGGGATTCAGCTGAGTGAGGCCACTTCAGGAAATGGTGATGTCACACCTTCTGAGTATCGTATCACCCCTCTTGAATGTCTGTGACACTGATGACCGCATAGGATGCCGAACTTGAGTCAGTTTAGGTCCATACCTGTGAGCAGGGTTGGGTTTGTTGCAAGAAACCTCAACCTTCAGACTACCTGGTTTTCTTGATAGTGAATCAGTTTTGTTGGTATCAGAGGTTCTCATCAGCAGATATGTGTGTTCTTGACAGAGCAGATTTATGGTCCTGTATCATAGGTCCTTATTATCAGATGTTTGTTCTTGACAGAGCAGATTTATGGTCCTGTATCAGAGGTCCTTATTAGCAGATGTGTATTTGTTCTTGACAGAGCATGTTTATGATTGGGATCAGAGGATCTCATCAGCAGATATGTGTGTTCTTGATAGAGCAGATTTATGGTCCTGTATCAGAGGTCCTTATTATCAGATGTGTGTTTGTTCTTGACAGAGTAGAGTTATGGTCTTGTGACAGAGGCCCTTATTATCAGATATGTGTGCTCTTGACAGAGCAGATTTGTGGTCTGATACCGGGGTTTTCTTCTTATCAGAGATAGTGGTTGTTCTTGATAGAGCAGCATTGTGGTTTTGTTGATACAAAACCTTCATCTCCTCAAAGGCACAATCGTCTTGATCTCCTGCTGCATGATTGCATTTTACATTGCTTTGCATACTCATTTGCATTTCATTAACGTGTGTCTGTGTTGCAGGTACTGTTTCCCCCGATTCAGGATTTCTTGCCTTCTATTGTATTATTATGGGTTCTCTAAGGAAGACCGTGGCTTACAAGCTCCCCACTCCGGATGTTGTTCAACTGACTAGTTTGATTGCTTTAGCAGATGATTCTGTGAGAGATGAATTCAGAAAGTCTTACGGTAAACTGCTCAGTTTGGTTCGTAAACCTTCTGTGTTTGAGTTGAATGGGTTGCACGCCTTGCTGCAGTTCTACGATCCTCCGTTGAGATGCTTTACTTTCCAGGATTTCATTCTCGCACCCACACTAGAGGAGTATGTTGATTTGTTAGGTGTGCCTATCAAGAGTCAGATGCCCTTTGTTCATATGGATGCTGAGCCTGACCTGGCTAGTCTAGCTCCTTCACTTCATCTGGATGCCTCCGAGCTGGTCTTGTCTAGTTGGAACAGGGTTCCCGGTTTCTCCTTGCAGTTCTTAGTGGGAAAGGCTCAGCAGTGCGCCAAAGACGGATGTTGGGTCGTGTTCAACGCCATTCTCGCTCTGTGCATATATGGCATCATTCTGTTCCCCAATATGCCTGACTTTGTAGACTTCGACGCATTTCACATCTTTGCATCAGGGAATCCCATCCCCACCTTGATAGGAGATGTCTACCATTCCGTCCACTACAAAAACGAGAACAGAAGGGGTAAGAATGTCTCATGCTGTGTACCCCTGCTTTATAGATGGCTTGATAGTCACCTACCTAAGAAGGGTCCCTTTGCTTCGTCTGCAGCCACAGCTGAGTGGTCTGAGCGTTTGATGAGTCTGTCAGCGGAGGATATTGCCTGGTTTGATAGAGACAGGTTGGGTGCTGAGATTATCTTCAGCTGCAGCGGGTTTCCGAATGTGCCTTTGATAGGCAGGAAGGGATGTATCAACTATAATCCATCTCTGCTGGTCCGACAGTTTGCTTATGCTTTGAGAGCTCCGCCGAAGGATGAAGAGGTGCAGGAATCTCTGTACTTCACTGGTCTTCTAGAGGGGGATAGGTTATCTAAGCTTCAGCACGCTTGGAATGGTATCTGTAAGCGAGGAAAACCGTTGCTGGGAAAAAGCAATAGCCGAGCCTACGCTCCATATGTGACTTGGATCACAGCTAGAGCAGATGCTATAGGGATGTCGTTCCCACCTGCCAAGCCAGATAGCCCTCCAGTGATTGAAGAGCCTACCACCGTGCCTATTCAGCAGTACAATCAGGTGTTAGCTGAGCGAGACGAGCTGAAGAAGGCGAATGAAGAACTAGAGAAAGAATTGGCTCAACTCAGAAGCGAGAGAAGCAAAGCCGTTCATTCCTTCAAGAGGCAGACCGAGCTGGTGAACCAGTTAGGGACAGATTTGACTAAGCAGATAGCCGAGCGCGAGCGTTTGGGTCGAGACTTCAAAGCTGTCAACGATGTACTGGCCACTAAGAAGCAGCACTTGGATGAAGCGTATCGGAGAATATCCAAGTTTAATCAGCATTGGAAGGCCACCCTGGCCAACGACAAAGAACGAGAGGATAATCTAAAGCAACAGATCTCCAAGTTGAAAGCCCAGGTGAAGGCTAGTGAGAAAAGGTTTGATGAAGAAACCGCTCGCAGATATGCCGCTGAGGGCCAACTCAACAAGGCTCTTGCTAACCTGAAGGAGCGCAAACTGATGTTTGAATCCAAGAAGCGGAAGTTAGAAGATTGTTTCGGCGAAGGAGCATGGGAAGACTCAGTTGAAGGTCTTCAGTACACCATTATACAGAGAGAGTTACTCGTCGAGGGGTTATTCATTCAGCCTGATCATCCAGAAACGAAGGGGTTGTTAGAAGAGTTCCGCGCCCGTGGCCGTGCTTGACTATTTGTATTCCTTTTTGATTTGATCATTGTTATATGCTGACCATCACCAGGCTTGTTGGTCGAGGTCATGCTATTGATTCATCTTGTACTCAGTGATGTTATGTACTGCCTTGATGGGCTTTCTTTATATATGAGACGTTATTTCCATGATTGGACTCGGACTTCTTATTATCAGCACTGGCACTCAGGCACTAGGATCGGGGGATACCTTCCTAACGCACAGACACACGTTTGCATTCGCATGAAGCATTTGCATGACGAGCACTTTGTTGTTTCTTCTAACCCTTTTGTGTATGCAGGTTGTTTCAGGTTGTTCCAGGATTGATCAGAGACCTATCCACCGCTATCCGACCAGAGCAAATCAAACCAGAATTATGGAGCAAATGCAAACTGACATTCAGGAACTCCGAGAAAGGATGGACCGCTTCATGGAGCTCATGCAAGCGGTCGCCAACGGCCAGGATCAACTCAGAACCTTGGTTCAGCCTCTGATTTCAAGGGTCGACAGCAATGATGTACTCCATGGTGGGACTGTGCCAACTCCTCCACCTGTTGAAACTCCTCAGAATGGCGTCCCCGTGACTGGGGGGGAATGGCAGTGCCAACGGCAATGTGATAGCTAACATGGGACTCAATGGTAATACGACAGGCGTCGGTAATGGAAATTTTGAAGCCAATGCCAATGTTGGGCTGGGCAACGACAATGCGGGTGTTGGAAATCTGTATGGGCCTCAGCCATGGTTAGAAGACCGTCAAGACGATGTGTTCTCACAGAGAGGTGCTGAAGGCGAGCTGACTGCTGAAGCACGACTAAGGTTTAAGGCACTCGAGGACAAGATGAGGAATTTCGAGAACCAGAACACTATGGGCGTTGACATGTCCAAGTTGGGACTGATTGCTGATTTCAAGGTGCCTCCCAAGTTCAAAGTACCTGACTTTGAAAAGTACAAGGGCACCACTTGCCCTCGCGTCCATTTGAGATCATATTACCGGAAAATGTCCGCTCACTCTGAGGACGAGAAGTTGCTGATGCACTTCTTTCAAGACAGCCCGGGCCCTCCCTGGAATGGTACATGAGTCTGGAACCTACCAGTGTGCGCACGTGGAAGGAACTTGCTGAAGCATTTGTGCACCACTACCAATATAACAGTGACTTGGCTCCAAACCAAGTCCAACTGCATAATCTGTCACAAAAGAACAACGAAGGGTTCAAGGAATACGCCCAGCGGTGGCGTGAATTGGCAGCCAGGGTTCAGCCGCCAATGGTTGAACGGGAGCTTGTGGAAATGTTCGTAGCCACCCTCCAAGGGGTTTATTATGAGAAATTGGTCAGCAGTATGTCTGGAAGCTTCTCAGATCTCATTATCACGGGTGAGCACGTCGAAAATGGGATCAAACTGGGGAAAATTCAAGGTGATCTGTCCTCAGCTGGAGGAGGAAAGAAACCTTATAGTGGCAAAAGGAGGGAAGCAGAGACGAGCGCCGTGTCCAACGTTAAAAGGAAGGGAAAAGGCCCTCACCAGCAGGTGGCCAGCATAACTATCCCGGCAGTCCAACAGCCACAGCAGCAGCAGCAGCCGAATCAACAAGGGTACAGAAAGTATCAGAACAGGGCACCTCTATCAAGTCGTCACCTCGAGACACCGTCCATGTCTTACGCCCAGCTATTACAAACTCTGCTTCAGCTACAGTTGATCCAGAAGAGAACCCTGGCTCCCTTGACAGGGGCACCTCCGCCAGGTTACGATGCGAATGCAACTTGTGAGTTTCACTCAGGGGCACCAGGCCACACAATAGAAAATTGCAAAGCCTTCAAGCACAAGGTGCAGGACATGGTGGACGCCAAAATCATCATCTTCTCAGATAATGTGCCAAACGTCACGAAGAACCCCATGCCGAATCACAGGGGAGGTGGAGTAAATGCCATTATTGAAGACGAGAGCTTGGATTTATTGACTGATGTCAAGGATCTAAAGACACCGCTTAGCTTCGTTAAAGCTAAGCTAATGAAAAGAGGTTACTTCCCGGGCTGTGGAAAGCTGTGTATGGGTTGTGCGACAACTCTTGATGGATGTGAACAGTTGATAGAGGGGATTCAAAGTCTGATGACTGAAGGAATCCTGCAGTTTAGCCGAAGAGCCAAAAGCGGATCTGGAGAGGTAATGCTGAAGCAAGATGATGAGGTTGCCACCATCACCATCCCTCGTCGGCCGATAACTATTTCTGCACCCAGACCGCCCACGATTACCATCACCAAAGCTGGGCCGATACCTTTCGAAAGCACCAATGCTGTCCCATGGCATTACGGGGCAGATGTCTACTGCAACAGACAGAAGTTGGAACTGGAACCATCTGGGTCGTCTGTGGATAACCTAGCGGGAATCGGCGGAATCACTCGCAGCGGAAGAGTATTTGCTCCACCTGAGATCGTGGCGGACAAAGCGGACAGAGCTGACGCAACTGATAAAGGTAAAAGTAAAGTCGTTGAAGAAACCCCTCGTGGGGTAGAAAAATAATTACTTGTTAAAGACGCCGAAGAGTTTATGAGGTTGATTAAAAAGAGAGACTACAAGATCGTGGATCATCTCCATCAAACACCCTCGAAAATTTCCATATTGAATTTGTTGCTGTGTTCTGAGGCACACCGCAACGCGCTGCTGAAGGTGTTGAATGCCACGTACGTACCGCAGGAAATATCGGTCAACCAGTTGGAAGGGGTCGTAGCCCACGTGAATGCTGGAAATGGGTTAGGGTTCACTGACCTGGAGCTGACGCCAAAGGGAAGGAACCACAATAGCGCCTTGCACATCTCGATAGAGTGTAGGGGAACGATTATGTCTCATGTGTTGGTGGACACAGGGTCATCACTCAATGTTCTTCCGAAGAAAGCATTGATGAAGTTAGATACTCGAGGATTGATTTGCACACCCAGTGATCTGGTTGTGAAGGCTTTCGATGGAACCAAACGCCATGTTTTCGGAGAGGTGACGCTGCCAATCCAACTCGGTCCGGAAACATTCGACGCGGTCTTTTACATTATGGACATCATGCCCGCCTACAACTGTCTCCTGGGCCGGCCATGGATCCACTCCGCTGGCGCCGTGACCTCTACGTTGCACCAGAAGCTCAAGTATGCCGTTGGAGGTAGCATCGTGATTGTATGTGGCGAGGACGATATAATGGTGAGCCATTTGTCGTCCTTCAAGTATGTTGAGATGGATGGGGAAATCCACGAAACCCTATGCCAAGCGTTCGAAGCTGTTAAAGTCAAGAGCGTAGCGCCTGCAATCACTGAGAAGCCAGAGATGACTCTCTCCTCCTTCAAGGAAGCCCGGGCCGTTGTTCAAGCCGAATCTACCCCAAGCTGGGGGCGAATTCTGGAGATACCTAACAAGCAAGACAAGTTTGGGTTGGGATACTCTCCTGCGGCTGAAGCCTCCTCTTCTTCTAGCAGTGCGTCGCGAGGTAAAGGGCCGATCCAGTTCACCAGTGGCGGGGTGATATTCGAAAGTGTCAACGCAATGTCTGAAGACGGCAAAGACAGTGACTGCGATCTGGACTCTTGGATCCAGCCAAGCAAACCAGGCGAGAGCCTCAACAACTGGTCCGTCAGGGATATCATCCAAATGACAAGGAAAGAGTAATGATTTACTTTCTCCAATCATTGTACAACCCTATATCCTACCCGGGGCATAGTGGTTTTATTGTCAGGGCCTTGTTTGATTATGTACATGCATTTTACCAATAAATCAAAAGGCGCTTTTCTTCGTATTCAAATATTGTGATCTCTGTTATTCCTGTTTTATGTTTGTTTTGAGAAACAATAAAATGGCAATGGGGTTTGTGCTAACCTGCATATCCTTGTCTTAAGCTTAACCCTTGTTATTTCAGGATCCACATAGCAGATGACATCGACTCTGGACCTTCTACGACTCACTTCGACTTTGATTTCCCGATTTATCAAGCCGAAGAAGAGATTGATGAAGATGAAGACCTTCCCGAAGAGTTGGCCCGCTTGTTGAAACAAGAAGAGAAAGTTATTCTGCCGCACGAGGAAGAGATTGAGATTGTGAATCTGGGTTCTGAAGAACTTGTTAGGAACGTCAGGATAGGGGCCGCGTTGCAGAGTGATGTCAAGCAGAGATTGGTCGAGATGCTAAGAGAGTATAGTGACGTATTTGCTTGGTCATACGAAGATATGCCCGGACTTGATACTGACATTGTGGTCCATCACTTGCCGCTGCGAGAAGATTGTCCTCCCGTCAAGTAGAAGCTTAGGAGGACACGACCAGATATGGTCGTTAAGATCAAAGAAGAAGTGTAGAAATAGCTTGATGCTGGCTTCTTAGCGGTCACTACTTACCCTCCGTGGGTTGCCAACATAGTGCCTGTACTGAAGAAGGACAGTAAGGTACGAATGTGCGTCGATTATCGGGATTTGAATAGGGCGAGCCCTAAAGATGATTTCCCGCTGCCTCATATCGATGTGTTGGTCGACAATACAGCTCAGTTCTCCGTGTTTTCGTTCATGGATGGCTTCTCCGGCTACAATCAGATCAAGATGGCGCCGGAGGACATGGAGAAAACTACGTTTATGACACCCTGGGGAACATTTTGCTACAAGGTAATGCCTTTCGGTCTGAAGAACGCAGGGGCCACTTACCAGCGAGCAATGGTCACTTTGTTTCATGACATGATTCATCATGAGATTGAAGTCTATGTTGATGACATGATTGCGAAGTCCCAAACGGAGGAGGGGCATCTGGTCAATTTGCTGAAGCTTTTTGAGAGGCTTAGGAAGTTCAGGTTGAGGCTGAATCCTAACAAGTGTACTTTCGGAGTACGGTCTGGAAAACTACTAGGGTTTATCGTGAGCGAAAGAGGCATTGAGGTTGATCCTGCGAAGATAAAAGCAATACAAGAAATGCCAGCGCCAAAAACAGAAAAAGAAGTTCGTGGTTTCCTGGGCAGAATAAACTACATTGCAAGGTTTATTTCTCAGCTCACGGCCATGTGTGAACCGATGTTCAAACTACTAAAGAAAGATCAGGCGATTATCTGGAACGAGGATTGTCAGAAGGCATTTGATAAGATAAAACAGTATCTGCAAGAACCTCCAATCTTGATACCCCCAGTGGCCGGCTGCCCCTTAATCATATACTTGATAGTTCTTGAGAATAGTATGGGGTGTGTTCTCGGTTAGCACGACGAGACGAGCAGAAAGGAGCATGCCATTTACTACTTGAGTAAAAAGTTCACAGACTGTGAATCTCGTTACTCGATGCTGGAGAAAACGTGTTTTGCATTAGCCTAGGCTGCCAAACGTTTACGACAGTACATGCTCAATCACACGACCATGCTAATTTCGAAGATGAATCCGATCAAGTACGTCTTTGAGAAGCAAGCGCTTTCGGGCAGGATCGCCAGATGGCAAATGGTGTTGACGGAATATGACATTTAGTACGTTTCCCAGAAGGCCATCAAGGGGAGCGTATTGTCTGAGTACCTTTCCGAACAGCCAATCAAGGATTATCAGCCGATGAAATTTGAATTCCCTGATGAGGATATCATATTTCTCAAAGCGAAAGATTGCGATGAACCGTTTCCCAACGAGGGTCCAGACAGGAAATCCCGATGGAAATTGATATTTGACGGGGCGGTTAATTCTTATGGAAGTGGTATTGGGGCGATCATCACGACTCCCCATGGATCCCATATCCCATTCACTGCGAGACTGACGTTTCCGGTTACCAATAACGAAGCGGAGTACGAAGCATGCATCATGGGTCTAGAAGAGGCAATTGATTTGAGAATCAAGAACCTAGATGTATATGGTGACTCGGCACTTGTGATTAACCAAATTAAAGGGGAGTGGGAGACTCGTCAATCGAATTTGGTGCCGTACATGAATTATGCCAGAAGGCTGCTCCCGTTCTTTGATCGAGTGGAACTCCATCATGTGCCCAGGGCCGAAAACCAGATGGCTGATGCCTTAGCCACGTTGGCTTCGATGTATAAAGTCAATTTTTGGAATGAAGCTCCAAGGATTGTCCTTTCCCGTCTTGATAGACCTGCATTCGTCTTTGCAATCGAGGAAGCCTCCGACGGCAAGCCATGGTTCCATGACATCCAGACTTTCCTTATGACTAAGGAGTATCCGGCGGGAGCGTCAACCCAGGATAAGAAGACTCTGAGGAGGCTGTCTGGGAATTTCTATCTCAATCTTGATGGAGTTATGTATAAAAGAAACCACGATCTCGTGCTGCTCAGATGTGTAGATGAGAAAGAAGCGAGTATGCTCATGGAGGAAGTCCATGAAGGCACATTTGGTACGCACGCCGGCGGGCATGCTATGACAAGAAAGATCTTGAGAGCAGGATACTACTGGCTGACGATGGAATCAGATTGCTTCAAATTCGCGAAGAGATGTCACAAATGCCAGATCTATGCTGATAAGATTCATGTGCCGCCGTGCCCGTTAAATGTCATGTCCTCCCCGTGGCCGTTCTCCATGTGGGGCATCGACATGATAGGCAAGATCGAGCCCACCGCGTCTAACGGTCATCGCTTCATTCTGGTAGCTATCGACTACTTCACCAAGTGGGTGGAGGCAGCCTCGTACGCTAATGTGACTAAGCAAGTGGTGGCTAAATTCATAAAGAGGGACATCATCTGTCGTTACGGAATTCCTGAGCAGATCATCACTGATAATGGTTCGAATTTGAATAACAAGATGATGAAGGAGCTGTGCCAGAGTTTCAAGATTGAACACCACAACTCATCTCCTTACCGGCCGAAGATGAATGGTGCCGTTGAAGCGGCCAACAAGAACATCAAGAAGATTGTACAGAAGATGGTTGTGACCTATAAAGACTGGCACGAGATGTTGCTATTAGCATTGCACGATTATCGTACGACGGTACGGACATCAATCAGGGCAACTCCTTTCTCACTAGTGTACGGTATGGAAGCTGTCCTACTGTTGGAAGTTGAGATTCCTTCTTTGGGAGTTTTGGTTGACGTGAAACTCGACGAGGCAGAATGGATTAAGAACCGACTAAACCAACTCAGCCTGATGGATGAGAAGAGATTAGCATCGATTGCACATGGTCGTCTGTACCAAAGCCGAATGAAGAAAGCTTATGATAAGAAGGTGCACCCTAGAAGCTTTCAGACGGGTGATCTCGTCCTGAAGAAGATTCTTCCTCCACACTCCGATCACCGGGGCAAGTGGACTCCCAATTACGAAGGTCCGTACATCGTTAGCAAGGTCTTCTCGGGAGGAGCCTTGTTGTTATCCACAATGGATGGTGAATATTTTGCATCCCTAGCGATCGCGGACGCAGTTAAAAAATACTTTGCTTAAAAAACGACCCGCTGGAAAGAAAAAGAATATCCAGGCAAAATGGGGCATCCCGGTGAACCATAAAAAAGGAAAAAGTTTCGGGCAAAAATTAGGGATATAAAGAAAAGAATGTACACCCGCAAAGTCGAAAACCTGGAAGGGCGACTTTGGCAAAAAAGGGTATCCTGGTGAATCAAAAACCCGGAAGGGCGATTCAGGCAAAAGTTAGGGATTTGAAAAAGCAAATGACTGCATTCCGTGTGTGGACTTTCATTGTTTAGTGGTTCAGAAGACCTGAGGGCCGTTTATCTGAATCAATCTCTTCTGAAGCCGAAGCGTCGGAGAAGTATCGAAGTCGAGTGGGTCATAGAGGGATCAACTCATGGTGTTCGTCTACGCCTCATTGCCGACATTTGTGCATATACTGATGTATATTTATGTTTTATTTTTGCGCAGCTTCCTCATTCCAGGAGCTTGCATCTGTTGTAAAACATTTTTACCCATTCAGGGGTTCGTTATCAATGAACTGTATACTATTCAGCAATTCTGTTTGTTTGTTTAGCATCTATCTGTTTTGTTTGCGAAAAAGAACGCCGATGTTTTTGATAAAATGCGCATACATAAACTTACTGGCCTAGGCCACTGATTGTTGAAACAATGAATTACTTGAACATTGTCACAAGATGATGACCTTGATAGGTCTCTTTGAGAAGGGTATCTTGTCTGTTTGTTTGTGTTGTTGCAGGTATAGCATATGCCAGGAAGTACGCCGTATGCGTTCCCAAGCAGGATGATTCCTTTTTTTCTCCAGCAAGTTCAGCGGCACCTTCCCATGGAGTCTGAACATGAGATCGTAGGCATTGATATGTCTCCCAAGCAGAGAAGATTCTCTCCCTAATCAGATGTATCCTGAAAGATCACCGTCTCCCCAGCTGAGTCATATGCTGAAGTATGCAACAATTGATAGTTCAAGTCTGAAGTCTCCAGCGGAATTGAGATTCCCCACAGAGTCGTACTCTCCCTTGTAAGCAGGATGATTCCTTCTTCCCCAGCCGAGTTGGAAGTTCCCCAAGAGAGTCGAGTCCTTGGAAGCCGTTGAAGCCATGAGTGGTTTTCCCTAGTAGAGTGTTGAATAACTGATGCTATTTTTCTCCACCGGAGTCGTTATCCCCAGGAAAGCTTTACCGCGAAGGCTGTGCAGTTTATTTCTGCGATTGACATCTTTTTCCTCAGCGGTTGTGGTTTGTATACCCAGATGAGCAGGTTTAGGTTCTCGTAGAGCTTTGTTCCCCTGCAGCAGGCAACTGAAGTTCATTTCCCCAAGCGGAGTCCAATTGATATTGGCGTGACTTCTTCTCCTCGGCAGGATGATTCCTTTCCCCACCAGAGTGGTTCTTTCCCCTTAACAGGAGGATTCTCCCTTTATCATTTATTTTGCTGATGGGGTCGTAGCATTTTGCATGATTGCGTAGCATTTATCCTAGATGCGTAGCATTTCCACCGTGTAGAGCATTGCGCCATAGTCAAACATATGCATATGAAACATGAGCTAGGGCGTTACTGTTCTTGTTTTGCAGGTATTCCCCAGCAAAGTCGTTAGCCCAAGATGATTCTTGAATTCTCCAGCGAAGTGGATGGCTTAAGATGATTCTTAAAATCCCCTGTGAAGTCGCCATAGAGGGTTGCTCAAGTTGATGCTTAGAGTCCCCGGCAGAGCGTTTGCTCAGGATGATTCCTGAAATCTCCAGCAGAGTTATTGGTTCAGGATGATTCTTGAAGTCTCTGGCGGAGTTACTTGTCCAAGATGATTCTTGAAGTCCTCAGCAGAGTGGATTCCCCCAGAATGATTGCTGAAGCCCCGAAGCAGAGTTACTTGATAGTTCTCCAGAATCCCCAGCGGAGATGCGTCATCCCCAGCGGGTTTCCGAACAGCGAAGTTGAAACTTCCCTTGAAGACTTGATGATTGAAGTCCAACCATATTAGCGAAGCAGTTCTCTCAGCTGATGCGGAGTGCCTGATGGCAGAAGTTTGGATATCCCTAATCGGTTCACGATTGACCGAGAACTCTGTTCCTGACTTGCTGACGAAGTTCGGCTGAAGCCCAAAAACTTCTTTGAATGCCCGACGGCATGATTAACTTGATTGTTGACCTGATGAGTCCCGAGGAATCTTGATGCCGGACGACATGATCAACCATGTATCACCGGTTACCGTGTGACCAATTCCCCAGCTAGTTGCCGTGCAACTAGTATTTCAGTTTTCGAAGATTGTTCCCATCAGAGTACCGTGTACTTGTGCAATTGGCAAATTTCCGGGTTTGTTGGTATTCAACCGCCTTTTACCTTGATTGTTTGAGAGCCGTTCGCTTCTCACCCAGTCAGGTCCAAGCCGTTTGAATAGGGGCAGCTGTTGCACCCTAAAATTTGACCAACTTTTCTTTACCTAGCTTATGTTTCATTTCATTCACATTAGCATTATCATTTGCATTTCATTGACATGTATGCAGGAGATCAAGAGGTATGATTACCAATCAAGGGCTACACAAGACTTTGAATCTAGCTAAGAAGGTTATTCAAGTATTCAAGGGTTGATATCCTTATCAGAAAAGTTAAAAGATCCTCAGAAAGAGTGGTTGAAACCAAGTATGTGGGTCTCCTAACTTGAGAGTTGTGGAAAGCCATCAGATGATTCTGAAGCCATGAAGTTGGACTTGAGGTCTTGAGAGAGCTCATGATAAGTGTTGAAGATCACTTTGAGGCCTAGACAGGTCATTGTGCAAGGTTAAGAAGCCTCAGCCATGATTGGTGCAGCTAGGGTTTGACTGGGTCAACCCTAAGTCAACTGAGGACTGGGAGGAAGTTGAGACTTAATTCAAAGAACATGTGATCATGGATTGATGCATTGAGATGTTATAAGGATGACTCCAAGGTCAACTCATCATGATTGAGGAGTTTGAGAAGTTTCAAGCTAGGGTTTCTAAGGCTTGACAGTGTAAAATCCCCTAGTTTGACCCCTATCTGCAAGGCAGTTTAGCTCAAGATGTGATTGCCATCTCATCTTTCCCCAAACATGAATGTTGTAGTTCATGGTCTTAGATTTAATTTGAGTGCTAGAAGTCCTTGATAGGATTTGTAGAACTCAAGTTATGACTTTGACAAGTTACAGGTCATCTGAGGTATGTGAATTTGGAGCTTGAAAGTTGTCCAACTTGCATGAAACGTTTGCCCTAGAAGGATGATTCCTATGAACTTTTGGTCAACATGAATGTTGTTCCTTATCCTCTTAGCTTTCTAGAGAGTACTAGAAGTCCTTGATAGGATTTGTAGAACTCATGTTATGGCTTTGACAAGTCAAGGGCATTTTGGTCATTTGGAGATTATAGGTCATTTCAACCATAAGGCCATAACTCCTATTTCCAAGTTTCAAATGGGAAAATATTCAACATAAAACTTGTTCAAAATGATGGTTTAAGGCTAGCCAAGAGGTCATGAGAGGTTGGAATTGCTTGTAGCTCAAAATCCCAAAAATGGCTTAAAATAAGGATGATTTTCAAATGAACCAAAGTTGGAAATTAGTATTTTTGATCTACATGTCCAAACCAAGGCATGTAATATGTCATTTTGATTCTAAAAAACATTTTAAGAACATTGGTTTTGCCACAATTTTGAATTGAAGTTTAATTTGTGGACTTGCTTTGAAAAGTAGTTACTTACATCTTAAGTAACCTTTGCCAAACCAAAATTCAAGGCATAATCAAGGTCCCTTTCAATCCAAACACATCCAAAATGTCATTAGGAGAGAAATTGGAAGGGAATGAGGGTGAATACAAGCTGCTAGCAGAATTGTGCATACCATGGCATGAGATTGAAATCTTCATGACATGAGAAATTGAATTTCTCATTAGAAGGATCTAGAGCTTTCTAGATCATACCTACATGTCCTATATATTGAATAGAGATGATCCAAGGCCAAGGTTGGTGATAATTGAAGGAGAGAGTAGAGATTTAGATTGAAAACTCATTGCTTGCAACTGAATTCGGTTACATCATTTTCTTCACTTTCCATCCATTTTCTTGATTGCAATCTCTTCCATGGATGCTAGTGAATGATTCCAGATCATAATCAAGGCAAATTCGTGGCTGATTGGTGTTCTTGATCTCAGATTTTGTCACCTGCAACTCATAGTTGGTTCCAAGGATCCAGAGCATTTCCATCCATTTTATTGCATACAGAAGCTTGGAATTGATTCATTGAAGGAGTCTGGAGCATTTGAGGGCTTGATTTGAAGGTTTACTACTTCTGTGCACACGAAATTCTCAGGTTAGTAACTTTCAATCTCCAGCTTGAATTAGGCAGAATTAAGAGGAACTAGGATGTTAGACGCATTGAGGATTGATGTAGGAAGGTTTTCAGATCATTAATTTGAGAGTTAGTGACCAATTAGGGTTGTTACCATTTTCGGGTGAGATGTTGTTCTTGCAAATCTTGAGGATTTAGGTTGAATTAATGGTATGATTGAGTTCCTTGTGAAATTTGGGACAAGTTTCATCAAGGAATCATGGCCAATGGTGGATTCTATGGCGAGTTAGGGTTGTGAGATGACGACCAGAGAATGTCACCGGCGGTGACTTTGGGCGCGCAGGTGGCCTGAGTTTCAGAGGTTTGAATTGGGGAAGATGATCCCAGAGCCCTTGGATCATGGTTTGACTTGGACTAAAGACCTCATCCAACGACCACACGTGCATGAAATTTGTGAAGAGTTCTGAACTAAATGAAACGATGCGTTTCACTAATCAGTTGTCGTTTTAGGCTTAAGTCAGATTGATAACCACACCCCCCTCATGGCCCAATTGCTGAAAGGAACTGCTTTCTATTGCTATCTGCACCACACATCTGTCATTTTATTTGGATTTTCTATTATTTTTCATTTTATTCATGGTTCTTGATTAATTCATAAAAAATGGAAAAATAACTCAATTGATCCCATTCTTTTTGCATTGGATTCATGATTGAATCTAGTAGTTTTTAGATAAAAAATATTAATATTTCATGCATTTTATGATTTTATGGGAATTTTTACATTTTAATTGATATTAAAATAATCATGTTTGATGCTTGATATTGGTGAATTTGGTTTGATCATGTGATGATGATTTTGGCCTTGATTTTTTTGTGAGTAGTTAGCATAGATATGCATGCTCCCCATAGATTTTTCTCACATTTTTGTGATGAATATAGGTGGTAGTTCTAGGTTGAAACTTTAGGAGCTCCATTTTTAGGGTTTATGGTTGATACCTTGTGATTTGGATTTTATTTTTAGAACTTGGTGGATGATTCAACCTCTGATTTTTGTAGGGTAGATTCATGATTGAATTAGGGTCCCTTAGGAATTTTTGTAGGAATTTTTGAGGTAGTTTACTATTTTTGCTTGATTTTAGTTTAAGTGCTAGTTTTAGATGATTCTAATGCACTAATTCAACTAGAATGACTTCTTTAGTTCCCTTAGATTAGGGTGTTGCTTTGCTTGTTCTTGGATAATGTTGAAGACAAGTTGAAGATGAATTGCATTGCTTGAAGAATCTTGGATGTGAAGATCTTCCCTTCTTTTGGTGTAGTGTTGATTAGGTGTTAAGATTAGGGTTTGTAGGCAGAGCTTCTAGATAGATTCTCTTTCTTCATAAACATGGAATATGTTGATCACTTCCATTCTTCCCTATGATGTAAGGTCCCTTTGTAAAGGCCTCATCCCTCCTTTGTTAGGATGTGTGGCTCTTTGCAAGTTGGTAGAACCTTTGAGGGTCCATTTCTCTGATGACAGGATGCTTAGTGATGACCTTTGGTCTTCACTCTGCTACCAATCATCCAAACTTTGCTCTTGATGGATGCATCTTTCTCCCTTGTTAGAGGATGAAGTTCCCGGCTTGAAGAGGAATAAGGGATAATTTGATACTTATGTTGATACCCTGAGTCTCTGAAAGAGCAAGTTGATACTTGCAGTGAGGAGTGAAGCCTGAAGGTGGAATTTACTGAAGAGCTGAAGCTTGGAGAAGAAAGAATAAGTTGATACTTATGTTGGAAGCTTGGAGAAGCAAGTTGATACTTGCTATTGAATATGATAGCCTTGAAGGGTGGTTGAAGTCTGAAGACTGAAATGCTGTCAGATGAGCTCTGCTGTGAAGCTGTGGGAGCTGTTGATCTGCTTTCTTTCCTGTCTGTTTGCTTTCTGTGCAACTGTATTGCTGTGACTTGTTTGACTTGCTTGATGCATTAGAATAAGTCCATATTTAGACTGACTTAAGCTAGGAGCATGATTGCACTAGAGGTTGAGTTGCTCCCTCTGCTTGTATTTTTACTGTATGGCTTTGCTTGCGGGTATTCGGTAGAGCCCAGCTCCCTTGCCTATGTGGTTTGTGACTTGCTTGATAGCATGTTAATTCTTCTGTATGATTGCAGTTATCCTATCTTGCTTGATAGCATGTTAATTCTTCTGTATGATTGCAGTTGCTTATTGTATTTGCTTGATAGCATGTTATTTCTTCTATATGATTGCAGTTATTCATATCTGGCTTGAGGTTGAGACGAACTTGTGGAGGCTGGTGCCCCACACACATTTCCTCCCTCACTTGCATTGCATGCATTTTACAGTCATTTACTGCTTACTGTTTAAGCTGATGCTTTATCTGTTTCTGTTTATCATTGACATGATCCCCTAGGAATCTTACTTCCTTTGATAAGGAAGTGATGATTAGAACTTTAGGTTGAAACCTATGCATGACAACTTCTAAGAGTTCCCTGTTTCAAACCTCAACCATAGGATGAATCCTTGGCATGACAACAGTAGGACTTGATAGTCTCCCCTTAGTTGAGCCTGTTCTCTCTTCTCATCTCAAAACAAATTAAAATACAGTAATAAAGGTTAACTGATGTCGTACGTTACGAGCCTTAAGCTATCCGAGAAAGGATTGTTGGAGAGTTTCTTTTCAACAGTATGGATGTTTAGTATGGCACCCTTTGGGTGACATGCGACGCATTCACTCTCAGGTCATAGTCTCTAGTGCGATATTGGTTGCAAACATCCATGAAAAAACAGTTCTTTCGTAAAAGACAGAAAACAAACTTCAAACCTTTTGCCCCGTGGGCCCATAATTCAAAGGAGGCTTTTCTGAAGAAAAGAGTGTCGTTAACTCCCAGTTCTACCACAAACGGTAACGCTTAAGTCTCCAAGGGTCGAGCTGCATACGTCCAACTGCTGGAACAGTTTGTTAACCCTACTCGATAAAAACAGATGAATCTGAATTCCCGTAAGCCGTATTATCCCGAACTACATAAGCTCTGATCTCTCAAGCCTATTGAGAGTACGTAGGCACAATACTGACGTATTGGCGAGCCACCTTCCCCGTAAGCCGTAGTGAGCCGAACTACATTGACTCTGATTTCTCATTCTCTGATGAGAATACGTAGGCATAAAGCGCGACGCTTTGCCGAGCCATTTTCTTTTCTTTTTCAAGCCAACCTTGATAGGTAGATAGATAAAACCAACCCGTCAGATAAAACACAACAAGCATGGATCCTATCGAGTACGATGGACGTGAGGGGTGCTAATACCTTCCCCTTGCGTAACCGACTCCTGAACCTAGACAATGGTTGCGATGACCTTGTCTTATACCTTTCGTTAGGTTTTTCCGATCGTTTCCTTTCCCGTTCTGAGGGATAAATAACAAAAGGTGGCGACTCTTTTGTTTTGTCGGCACCTTATTTTCGCGGTAGCGACAAGAAGTTGTTGACAGCTTTTCCAAAATCCTTTGAACTTTCTTCATAGTAACATAATACTACTTCCTCTCTAACACTGATAACTCAATTCTGCGATGTACAACCTGATCCTCTACATCCTTCTAATACATCGAAACACCATTGGTTACACAACCCTTGACTCACTCACTCAAGTGTGGAAAATCCCATTCCAAACGGACACGCAGTTGTGGACCTATGGTGAAAACACGAATCGCACTTACCAAAACACCCAAACATATTTCATCAATAAATACTTGATTCCATGTCACTACCTCCTCGTCGCGTAGAGCACTAAAATAACTTCCAACGCTCCTAACTTTGCGTCATTCCGAATCACGGTTCTCCCGTTACTACAAAATTTAGAAACAACATTCTGCACTTAGAAGGCCATTCAAATCGTCTTCAACTTCTCGAAATGGTTGAAGGTTTACCCATACTAATCTTGTATCCTACATATTACTCCCTTTAGTAATTACCAGAAGTCACCATCCACTCTTTATATGCTTAACCTCGGAGTCTGTTGCCGTAGCGCCAACACCAAATGCGAGTCTCAACCACTCAATTAATTTAACACCTTGACCATCCAATCACACCTATAACATGGGGTTCTCAATCCCGTACCAGTTCCCGAAATTGCGTCCTTCATAGCCCCACTTAACATCCTGGCTCTATATCACTTATCTTGTCAGGATAACTTCCAGACAACCATAACTAGTCGGAAACTGCCAACCCCCACTTTCATTAGCACTCCAAATCTCATCAAAATTCAACATCTCAACACTGCCCTGCGTCGACTCCTCAGAACAATCCTTAAGCACATGGCTTCACTCCAAACAATTCACTACACAAACCATCTAAGATCGTAAGACACGTCTATCCCATCCAACACAATCCCAACTACTATCAACAAGAGATTAAGGGTGATCAGTTCCTCAATTTATCAATAGACAGCCGAAAATCATGATGGAGTATAAACCATCTTTACCAGATTATAATAGCGCTTAATCACACACCACGAGAAACACATCAATTTCCACCTTGCTCCCAACCGACAACGATGCAAACAAGTCAAACAACTGAGCTTCGTCCGCTAACAATTCTTCAACTCTTTAGTGGATAGAAAACTCTCACTTCTATCATCTTCCAAAGAAGGAAACTCTACCAACTTGTGACAACAATTTAAATGAACTCTATTAGATTTCAACCAATTCATACCGAAGATCGCGTCCAAACCGTCCAACGGAGAACACACTAAATCCATAACAAAGTCCTTACCACACATGGTCGAAGGACGACTTATGCATATCAAAGAAGTAGTTACCGACCCCGAAGCGGGCGTCTCAATAACCATATTATCATCACAAGTAAATATACACAAATCCAATCGCTTAGCGCACTCAAAAGAAATGAACGAATGAGTCGCTCCGGTATCAATAATAGCAACTAAAAGCATATTATTAATAAAGCATGTACCTTTAATCAAACGGTCCGTATTAGTAGCGTCGGAGCCTGCTAATGCAAATACCTTCCCACTCGTTGGAGCTTGCTTAGGTTTAGGACACTTAGCACTAATGTGTCCTACTTCTCCACAATTGTAGCACTTCACTACACCCATTCTACAATAGGGAGCATCATGTCCAAGAACTCCACAGCTAGAGCACTTAACTTTGGGCTTCCTACACATAAAAGACTTGTGACCCATCTCGCCAAACTTGTAGCACTTAATGGGGCCCAAACATCCACCTCCAGACCTCTTAAGAAAGTGTTCCCTATGCTTGCCTTTATTAGCAGGCGTCACATAAGGCCCACTCCTTACCGGTTGCTTTCCTCTCTTCTCATTCAACCTTTTGTAATGAGCGGAACGAACCTTGCTATCTTCCACGAAGATTCTACAACACTCCGTCAAATCTGAAAACCTTCTTATCCTCTGATATCCCATCGCTTGCCTAATCTCAGGACACAAGCCATTCTCATACTTAATACACTTTGCGAACTCAGCCGTAGCCGCATCATAGTAAGGATGAAATTGAACCAATTCCACAAACTTAGCAGTATAGTCCACCACAGACATACTACCTTGTTTCAGCTCAAGGAACTCCATCTCATTCTTCCTGAACTCATCAGTCGCATTCATAATCGGCGCATCTCGCACCGTCCTAACCATTTCTTCCAAAGCAGCCGCCACCGCATCGCCGTTACGACCATCCATTCTAACCATTACCAAAAATATCAACAAGGTTAAACAACTGTTCAACCAACACAACGACAAGATGGACACAACTGACTCAACATTGGCTCTGATACCACTTAATGTAACACCCCCTTCCTATACCCCCAAATAATTGAATAAATCATTTAGGCACTCAATATAAATTTCATCAGAGTTTATTTTAAACATGGTATAAAAGAGGTGCATCACATTATCATGAAATTAAACGCATACAACACCTGCTCAAGTAGATATGCAACAATGGGCAAGTCATAACAAAGAAATCTTAGTCCTAAAACCCACATCTCAACGATTAGAATAAAAGCGGAAACATCTAAACATTGAATCCATTCATTCATATAAACATATATACATCATTCAGTTAATTCATGTTTACAAATCATCCATAAGCAGATACATACACAAATGTATCACAAAAGAATCAAAACACTTGTATCTCCAAAAAGAGCCAAAGGCTTCCTAACTACCCAAATGTTACATATCAGAGCCAACGACCAAAAACAATGAAGACTCGCTTCACAAAAAGGACCTCCAGCAACCTACTCTGCAATGCCTCATAGAGCATTATAAAACAGCAGAAGGGTGAGAAACAATATCATAACAGTCAATGCATAAAATTATATATTATACAAATTACACATACTTCACATTCTCACCACGATTCATTATATAAACCTCAATGCACATTTCATAACTGGGCATATTCGCCAATCATACTTCTACACATACACATTATTTCCACATAACATTTACAATATAACACCAAGCATATACAATATGCGTCAACCATGTTTATATTAATTCGTAAACTCACAAAACATACATATACATGCATTCACACACACACACACACACACACACACACACATATATATATATATATATATATATATATATATATATATATATATATATATATATATATATATATATATATATATATATATATATATATATATATATATATATATATATATATATATATATATATATATATATATATATATATATATATATATATATATATATATATATATATATATATATATATATCTTCAAGCATACCAATCATTCCAATCATCCACAATTCACATAAACATTTATACTTATGTTCATTCACCATACATCATGCAAGATGTCAACATGCAACTCATAGAGACCGACTCACGACTCTATGCAGATGCAAATGTGGTACTGACTCATTTCAACAGGTTCAATTGAAGAACCAAATGGAATCATCGCTCGTTACCGAAGTAACTCCCCGTCGGGCCTACGATGTTCACCCATCGCTCACACCCCACATGGGCACACGATGTTTCAGGATTGCTCACACCCCACACGGGCACACAATCTGATTGCTCACATCCCACACGGGCACACAATCGTTCTGTAGATTCACTACGGAATCAATCAACACAAGAATGCACACCATGATGCTTCACATGCAACATGACTCATGACACTCTTGAAATGCACACATGTTTACAAACACATTCATGCATTCTTCACATTTATCGCATATATTCATTTATGCATTCAAAATATATGTATCACAAAACATATATATTCATCATTCACACCATTCAAACATGGCTCACATTCACAATCAATTCCTCATGCATTTTTATTCAAACTAAGCAAATGCACAAAATTGCCAACCGGCCACACTTATGCTTCACAAACCATAAACTAGGATTCACGCCATACGGCTACCTACATCACATCACAAATCAGCATACAAGATATTAAACCAAAGAAGGGTCAATCGCAACCAAAACCCCAAGCCACAACAGCACATAGCAGCAGGGAAAACCCATCCTGCTACGTTCGCTATACGCTCGCCTAGCGAGCATTCGCCACTTGCTCGCCTAGAGAACTGCTAGCAAGCACAAACAGAAGCTCCAGACTTTGTTTGCTACCTCGTTTGCCACAACGAACCTCCAGCGAGCTCCTCGCTACTCCCTTCGCTGCAAGAGAAGGACATCAAAACCATTTTGTCCCAAGTCTGGGACCGTTCGCTGCGCACTCGCCTAACGAATTGCCAGCGAACACTCGCGACCTGCTCGCCTAGCGAGCTGCTAGCGAGCGTCTGCGATTTCCACTTCTTCCCACTGTTCAGAATCCAAAACCACCGATAAAATCACCCGATGAACTCCAACTCATATCCAGTAACCTTAGTCTAACATATATCGACTAATCTACATCATCTAATCACGATTCTAACCGTTAAACAACGATTTCTATCGATTAAACCAATTTCGACCTAAAATGGAAAGTGTAGAAAACTACCAATCAATCCAAAACAATCCAACAAAAATCATACATGATTATACACATTGATATAATAATAAGGTTTCACACCCTTACCCGATTGATTGAAGCTTGGAAGTTGTTTCTTGATGAATTTCTAGGTTTTTCTCCATTTCTCCTCTTTCTCTTCTCTTTTCTTCTTTCCTTCCTTTTTCTTTCTCTCTCATTTCTTTTCTCTCTAATTCTCACTTATACCTCTTTCTATTCTATTTCTCCTCAAAATACCTCTTAAAACATTTTCTCACAAAATACCCCACTTAATATAAAATACTAAATGTCTAAAATACCCTTTAATCTATTTTCCCCGAAAACTCTCCGAATCGGTAAAATAGCACAAAAAGCAATTAAACGTATCGACACATAAATTCCATAATTAAAATAACATTCATCCAAATAAATCAAAAAGGACTCAAACAAACCGGGAAATTCAGAATCGGGGCGTTACAAGGAGCATCTGTAAGAAGCAATGGTGCAGATCTTTTAACAGTCCAGAACAGACTTCTAGCAGTTTCAGCAAATCTGAGCTTCGCATCATTAGAACATACGTTCTTCAGATTTGATGCTACAATATTGAATCTGTTTATGAAGCCATTCCAAATGACATCAGATTCCTTTGCATCCATTGTTGATGAACACTTCCTCTGTACAGAGCCTAAATACATCTGTATTTCTTTCAAAAAACTTATAAATAAATGATCAACATTCAGTCTAGGTTTTGGGTTTAGAAGAGTTTCCAATGTGATTGGCCTGGGTTGGGGAGAAGGTGGAAAGATGGATTTATGAATGGTGATCAGAGGAGGAAGGTAGTATGGTATGAATGGAGGTTCAGATGAATTGTCAGGTTTTGATCTGGTTAAAGCATTCAACAGACATGGTTTTGCAGTTGATGCATGGGAAACAACATCAAATGGTTTATCAGAGTAAGGTTTGAATGCAGATTTAGCAGAGTATGGTTTTGCATCTGATGAAATTACTGCTGACATTGTTTTAATATACGTTTGAAGCACAGATGGTAGAATGATGGTAAGTTTGGGTTTAAGAGGAGTGATAGTGTCAGATGGTTCAATTCTGGTGTAGAAATTTTTTAAGGTGAAACCAGAGGGAAGTTTGTTAGAGGAAAACAGTTTGCACAAAGCAGAGGGTACACGCTCAGATGTTCTTGGCTTGGGTGTAGGGGTAGGATTGGGAATGAGAATTTCAGAAGATGGCTTAGGTGTTGGGGTAGGATTTGGAATGAGAGTGTCAGAAGAAACAAGTGGTTCTGGTTGGTTAACTTCAGAATTTCTGTGAGATGAAGATACCAGAAAATCTGGGTGTATATCAGATTCTGATGAATTTGAGGATGTGGTTGGAGTGTAAGACGTGGAGGACACTTCAAAAACAGTTTTGAGAGGTGTAATGTTTAGAACCTCTGTCTCAGGGATATGGGTTTCAGATGGGTTGGTTGATTCTGATGGATTCTCAGAAAGTTCTGATAGGGGTTTAGTTGTAGGTGGTTCTGATGTAGGTGGATCAGATGTATTAGGATCAGATGTAATAGGATCAGATGTAACCTTTATAGGTTCAGAAGTAACTTGTGCAGATCCAATAGGTTCAGATGTGTTTGATGGTGGTTTTTCTGGTTGTTGTGGTTGTTGTTCAGATTGTTTTTCTGGTTGTTGTTGTTGTTGTTGTTCAGATTGTTTTATTGGTTGTTGTTGTTGTTGTTGTTCAGATTGTCTTTCTAGTTTTTGTTGTTGTTGTTCAGATTGTCTTTCTGGTTTTTGTTGTTGTTGTTCAGATTGTTCTGTTGGTTTTTCTGGTTGTGGTTGTTTTTCTGGTTGTTGTTGTTGTGGTACAGATGATTGAGTAGTAGAAGGTTTTACAGGTGTGATGGAAACAGGATCAGATGATTTTTATGGGGAAGGAACAGAGATATGAGATGGAGCAGGAACAAATTGTTTCTGAGTAAGAGGTGGTTTTGGAATAGACTTAAATGTTGAATCATTTAAAACAATATTATTGAAAGAAGATACAGAAGATTTGGTACCTTTAATCTTGATACGCTTTGTGGGGACAGAGGGAGCGTCTCCAGATGCTTTCCTCTTGATCAGCTTCTGAGGCTTGTCAGCAATTTTGGGTTTCTTCTGAATATTCACATCTTCTGCTTCTGATTGACCTCTTTTCCTTGTGTTCTCATTTCCTCCATCAGGCATTGGTTCCCTTGCTCTTTTCAGAATATCTGCAGGAACTGGGGTTCCATCTGCCTTGCAGGAATCAATATACCTTAAAATTATTTCCCTTGGTTCTTCAGTACAGAACAGTGGGTAATCTTCAACTGGAGTTCGCTTCTGACTAAGTTCAGAGATATTCAGCTTCTTGGGTGCTGATGTGAGTTCCTCTACAATTTTTAGTCTCTGAAGACTCTTGGCATTCAGAGGTTTCCCAACAATAGATTCAAGTTCCTCCTTGACTCCAGCAGCGTGCAGAGCAGTCACCAGTCCATTTTCTGTCAGAATATCTGAAATTAACCTTCCAAAGGGAATCCATGTTCTGATCTTCTGACCCTTATCTTTTACAGATTCTCTTGAAGCATTAATATGATTCCATAAGTGCATGAACAAAATGTAAGGAAGATCTACCTTGGTGCTCTGACTTAAGCAATACATGAAGTAGAGCTGTTCATTGTTCACGTAATCTGGAGAGTTTGTAGATTTTCTGTGATGAATGCATCCCATGAAAATCTTTGCCCAGATCTTGTAGTCAGGCTTCAGATTTTTAAACTTGTTAGAGGCCTGTCCAGCAGTCATGACTTCCTCATAAACTTCTTCCATATCTACACGCCCAGCTGGCAGATGAGATACTCCATCAGTTTCCTCATATCCTATGAGTTTCCTGATTAGATCTTCTGTGATTATAATCTCCTTACCCAGAACAGAAGACAAGATGAATTTAGGGTATACAGAAGCATGTATCCAGAATTCTTTCACCAGATGAGGGTAAACTGGTCCAAATAATCTGTCAAAGTATTTTACCCAGCCTTGAGCATCAACTATTGAACGAAATTCAAATCCATTTTCAGCTAATGAACCAAATTCCACCATTGATTCACAGAGAACTTCAAGTTTGTCAACAGGTGTTAACAAAGTCCTTTTAGGGGTCGTATATGGAGCCACACCCATATTTGCAGAAGTAACTGCAGCCATGGTTGATTGAAACTGTGCTGCTGTAGAGGATAAGGTTGCCATTGAAGATGATTTTGTCAAAGGTTTAGGGTTTTTGTGAAGAGAGAAAAGAAGACAAAAATGCATAAACTTTCTTGAGTTGTGAAAAGTGTGAAAGTGGTGAGATATGTGGTATTTATAGTAAACAATTAGGCATACAAACAGTCAATCAAAGCACGTTCACTCACAACAATTAATGAAAGAGAATAAAAAATCATTTCAAGCATTAATTGATTCTGACAAATTGGGGGGAAAATCAAGATTTTCACTATTCAAACTTCACCTCAAACGTCTCTTCAGTAGTGTGCACGCCATCTTTGTAGATTTAGAGTGACACGTGTTTGCTTGCATGTCTTTCTGAATTATCTTGAGAAATGAAACGTTAACCAACGTTCAGATCCTCTGAGCATTGTTAGTTCAGATTTACACAAGTAAAATAATTTTAAGAAAATGAATAAATTAACAGATGAAATACTTCAGAGCATTAAACATTTTGCATCTGTAAAATTTGCTTCTGACAAATATTATTCTGGACACAAATCCATACCAATATTTTTCAGAATAAATTTGAATCTATCTTCAACAAGGGGTTTTGTGAAAATATCTGCCCATTGATGATCTGTATCAACAAAGGCTAAGTTATAATTCCCTTTTGAACATAGTCTCTGATGAAATGATGCTTAATTTCTATATGTTTAGCCTTAGAGTGTAAAATGGGGTTTTTAAACAAACATATAGCAGAAGTATTATCACAGAATATAGAAAAATTACTTTCAAATATCTGATAGTCTTCTAGCTGACTTTTCATCCAGAGCATCTGTGTGCTACATCCAGTAGCATCAATATATTCTGCCTCTGTAGTTGATAGTGCAATTGTGGGTTGCTTCTTGCTGTACCAAGAGATTAGATTTATTCCTAGAAATTGACAACTTCCAGAAGTACTTTTTCTTTCCACTCTGTCTCCAGCGTAGTCAGCATCACAGAATCCAACTAATTTGAAATCATCAGATTTTCTGTAACACAAACCCACATTAGAAGTACCTTTCAGATACCTTAGAATCCTCTTAATAGTTGTTAAGTGTGATTCTCTAGGATCTGATTGGAATCTAGCACACAAGCATACACTGAACAAAATATCAGGTCTAGAAGCAGTTAAGTAGAGAAGAGATCCTATCATACCTCTGTAGAGTTTCTGATCTACTTTCTTACTTACCTCTTCCTTGCCTAGTGAACTAGTTGGATGCATGGGAGTATTTGCCAGCTTACTATCAGTCATGTTAAATTTCTTTAGAAGTTCTTTAACATATTTGGTCTGATGAATGTAAGTGCACTCTGGAGTTTGGTTGACTTGAATTCCCAAAAAGAATCTCAATTCTCCCATCATGCTCATTTCAAATTCTGCCTGCATACATTGAGCAAACTCCTTTCCCAGCATAGTATTGGTAGATCCAAATATGATATCATCCACATATATTTGACAAATTAGAAGATCTTTCTTAAATGTTTTACAAAAGAGTGTTGTGTCCACTTTGCCTCTGATGAAAATTTTCTCCAGAAGAAAATTGCTCAATCTCTCATACCAAGCTCTGGGAGCTTGTTTTAAACCATACAGAGATTTCTTTAGTTTGAAAACATGATCTGGAAAATTTTCACTCTCAAAACCAGGAGGCTGGTGAACATAAACTTCTTCTTCTATAATACCATTTAGAAAGGCACTTTTAACATCCATCTGATACAGAGTGATGTTATATTGTGCAGCAAATGAAATAAGAAGGCGTATAGATTCTAACCTTGCCACTGGAGCATAAGTTTCAGTGTAATCAATACCTTCTTGTTGACTGTACCCTTGAGAAACAAGCCTTGCCTTATTTCTTTCAACTTCTCCTTTCTCATTAAGCTTATTTCTGAAGACCCATTTAGTTCCAATTATGTTGAATCCTTTTGGTCTTGGAACTAAATCCCACACATCATTTCTGGTGAACTGATTTAGCTCTTCTTGCATGGCAATAATCCAATCATTGTCTTGTAGAGTTTCATCTACAGAAGTTGGTTCAATTACTGACACCAATCCAAATAATGATGCTTCATATGATCTGAGAAAGGATCTTGTTCTGATAGGGTCATCCTTCTTTCCAATGATAACATTCTCTGGATGAGAAGCTTTGATTCTGGAAGATGATCCTCTAACAGTTGATTCTTCAGAAATGTTTAAATTGTTCATCTGAGAAGTTAAAGGAATTGCATCTGGCGTTGCTTCTGGTTCCTTCACTTGAGCTTTGTCTGCCTCTAAGCCTTCAGAGTCTGTGAAGACTACTTCTCTATCTGCAGAGTTTTCAGACTGCTTTGGCTTTTTAATGCCAAGCTTATCATCAAATCTAACATGAATAGATTCTTCCATAATCTGTGTCTCAGTATTGTATACTCTGTAGCCTTTAGAGCGTTCAGAATACCCAAGCATGAAACACTTCTGTGCTTTGGAATCAAACTTGTTCAGATTTTCTTTAGTATTCAACATATAGCAAATACATCCAAAAGGATGAAAATATGAAATGTTGGGCTTTCTGTTCTTCCACAGTTCATAGGGAGTCTTCTCCAGAAGAGGTCTTACAGACACTCTGTTTTGAATGTAACAGGCTGTGTTGATTGCTTCTGCCCAAAAGTGCTTTGCTAGATTAGTCTCATTGATCATGGTTCTGGCCATTTCTTGCAGAGTTCTATTTTTCCTCTCTACAACTCCATTTTGTTGTGGAGTTCTAGGACAGGAAAAATCATGAGCAATGCCATTTTCATTAAAATATTTTTCAAAATATTTTTGCATTCAGACTCAGTTTCAGAATCAGAGTCTTGTTGAGCTAATTCAGAATCATTTTTCAATCTTAATTTCTTTTCATTTAGCTCAGCTACTTCTGATTTGAGAATATTATTCTCAGATACAAGATTTCTTTGACGCTTCTTGTATTTGAGCTTAATATTGTTATAGCTTTTCAAAACTTCTGATAATACTTTGATAAGTTCATCTTTGGTGAGTTTAGCCATTACCTCTTCAGCGTCAGAGTCAGATTCAGAGTCAGATTCAGATCCTGAAGTTCCTTCCTCCTGATCTTCTATGTCTTCCATCAATGCTACATTGGCACATTCCTCTTCTGACTCAGATTCAGATTCAGATGTATCTGAATCATCCCAGGTGGCCATTAGAACCTTCTTCTTCTTATCAGATTTTCTTTTAGGCTTTTCTTTCAACAACTTTGGACATTCATTTTTGTAATGCCCAGGTTCTTTACATTCATAACAGACAACCTCCTTTTTGCCAGATCTTCTGTGTCCAGAAGATTCTTTTCTTTGGTCAGGCTTCTTGAAGTTTATGAACTTCTTTCCTTTATGCTTCCAGAGTTTGTTTATTCTTCTAGACAACATGGATAGTTCATCTTCATCTTCAGATGAGGATTCTTCAGAACTTTCCTCTATCACCTGCAATGCTTTAGTAGATTTATTAGATTTTAAAGCAATTGATTTACCTTTCTTTTGAGGTTCATCTTCCTCAAGTTCAATTTCATGACTCCTTAGTGAACTGATTAGTTCTTCCAAGGAGATCTTGTTCAGATCTTTATCCATTTTCAGCGCAGTCACCATAGGTCTCCATCTGGTAGGTAAGCTTCTGATGATCTTTTTCACATGATCAGCAGTAGAGTATCCTTTATCCAGAACCTTTAGTCCAGCTGTAAGTATTTGAAATCTAGAGAACATAGCTTCAACAGATTCAGCTTCTTCCATCTTGAAGGCTTCATACTTCTGGATTAGAGCCAGAGCCTTTGTTTCCTTTACTTGAGAGTTTCCCTCATGAGTCATCTTTAAGGACTCAAACATGTCAAATGCAGTTTTTCTATTTGTGATCTTTTCATACTCAGTGTGAGATATTGCATTTAACAATATTGTTCTAGCCTTCTGGTGATTTCTAAATTCCTTCTTTTGGGTTTCTGTCATAGATTTTCTATCTACTTTCTTGACATTCCTATCAATGGGATGAACATATCCATCTATGACCAAATCCCATAAATCAGCATCATAACCAAGGAAAAAACTTTCAATCCTGTCTTTCCAATAATCAAATTTCTCCCCATCAAACATAGGGGGTTTAGTGCTGATTCTGTCCCTTTCTTCATATTTGTTGTTAATGTTAGACATTGAATTATCAGCCATAGTAACAACTAAATATATATCAAAGTTTTTCTCACTGGATCTTTTCTGTCACTATGAAGTGGTAGCACACACAAAACCGGAGCTCTGATGCCAACTGAAGGTGAGAAAATACTTAGAAGGGGGGTTGAATAAGTATGAAGATAAAAACTTAGAAATAAAAAATCAAGTATTTTTATCCTGGTTCATTGAACTCAACACTCCATTCCACCCTTTCTAGAGTGATTTGCCTTTCTCAAACAAGGACTTAATCCACTATTTAATCAA